>CM038679.1:187066656-187512075 GCA_021605205.1 Aegilops longissima
AGAAGAAGAAGAAGAAGAAGAAGAAGAAGAAGAAGAAGAAGAAGAAGAAGAAGAAGAAGAAGATGATGATGAGGAAGAAGAAGAAGAAGAAGAAGAAGAGGGCTCTCTCCCCCTCGCTTCCGGTGGCGCCAGAGTGCCGCGGTGGCAGCGATCGGGACGGTGATCTACATCAACAATCTTGCTGCCGTCAACACCAACTTTCTCCCCCTCTATGCAGCGGTGTAACACCCCTTCTCCCCGCTGTGATCTCTACTTAAACATGGTGCTCAACTCCGTCTATTATTTCCCAATGATCTATGGTTATCCTATGATGTTTGAGTAGATCCATTTTGTCCTGTTGGTTAATCATGATCTTGTTGGTATGATTGATTATTTTGTTTATGGTGCTGTCCTACGGTGCCCTCCGTCTCACGCAAATGTGAGGGGCCGTCGCTAGGGTGTTGCAATATGTTCATGGTTGTATTATGATGGGTTGCGAGAAACTTAAACCCGAGTAACTGGGGTATGACGTATGGGAGTAAAGAGGACTTGATACTTAATGCTATGGTACGGTTTCACGACCTTAATGATCTTTAGTAGTTTCGGATGGTTGCTAGAGTTCTAATCATAAGTGCATATGATCCACATAGAGAAAGTATGCTAGCTCATGCCTCTCCCTCATATAAAATTACAAGAATGATTACCGATACTTGTTACTGATTGCCTTGGGACAAATAACTTTCTTGTTGACAAAAGCTCTCTACTAAAACTAACTTAGTCGTGTCTTTATCTAAACAGCCCCTAGATTTTATTTATTTGCTCTTTATTTTCTTGAAAACCTATCCTATCACACCTACAAAGTACTTCTAGTTTCATACTTGTTCTAGGTAAAGTGAACGTCAAGCGTGCGTAGAGTTGTACCGATGGTCGATAGAACTTAAGGGATTATTTGTTCTACCTTTAGCTCCTCATTGGGTTCGACACTCTTACTTATCGAAAGAGGCTACAATTGATCCCCTATACTTGTGGGTTATCAGTAGCAGCAATACATGCATGCCTTGCTACCCCTTCTGACACTGGGTGAGGACACCACAAGATCGAACCCATCGAAAAGCACCTCTTCCCATTGCAAGAAAAATCAATCTAGTTAGCCTAACTAAACCAAAGATTTGGAGAAAAAATATGAGGCTATAAATAGTCATGCATATAAGAGATCAAAGAAGACTCAGATAATATTCATCGATATAGATCTGATCATAAATTTGAACTTCATCGGATCCCAAGAAACATACCACAAAAAGTCATTACATCCAATAGATCTCCAAGAGAGCATTATTTTGAGAATCAAAAAGAAAGAAGAAGCCATCTAGCTACTGCCTACAGACCCGTAGGTCTATTGTAAACTACTCACGCATCATCGGAGGAGCACCAACGAGGATTATGAACCCCTCCGTGATCATGTTCCCCTCCGGCAAAGTGCCGGAATAGGGCTCTAGATTGGATCTCGTGGTTCTGTTGCGGCGGTTAGAATTGTGTTTCATCGACTCCCCTAGGGTTTCTAGAATATTTGGGTATTTATAGAGCTCAGAGGCGGTGGAGGAGAGCCCTGTGGGCCCCACAACTCATCAAGGCGTGCCAGGGGCCTCTAGCGCGCCCTGGTGTCTTGTGGGCCCCATGGGCCTCCCCTCTGGTGCTTCCTTGGATCCCAAGTTGTCTTCTGATCCGAAAAAATCTCCAAAAAGTTTCACTATGTTTGGACTCTGTTTGATAGGGATATTATGCAAAGTAAAAACAAGCAAAAACAGCAAATGGCACTGGGCATTATGTCAATAGGTTAGTCCCAAAAATTATATAAAGTTGCTATAAAATGATTGTAAAACATCCAAGAATGATAATATAACAACATGGAACAATCAAAAATTATAGATACGTTGGAGACGTATCACTAAGCCACCCTCAAGAGTTACGCCCATTTGATCAACCTGTTGATCACGTCAGGATTATTTTTCTGAACATACTTGCTTGGTCCACCGAAGATTTATAAGGGTAGCATCATCCACTTGGACGATCGCCCAAATCATTGCCTGGAGTCATCTTCAGGGCTGCAAAAGGGTGAAATCGACGCTCCTCTACGGATACACTTGTCCCTTCGTCTTGGCTCCAAGGCGTCAGTTTCACAAACTTGGAATCGGAGATGTCTTGTGCTGCTGTTCCCTCGGGATGATGAGTGGCTTCTCTCCGGAGAGTCAGTCCACGTGCTAGTGTATCTCCTCCGGGAGACAAACTAGTGCAACCAAGTTTTTCCTTGCAGTGCCCCACTTTACCCACTAACCATGACGTAACCTCTTCCCCACGTGCACGCACGATTTCTCTATGTGCCTTTCCTAAAGGATACACGTCAATATGATCGACCACCCTCCAAGGGTCTTCGTGCACTTGGACACGTAAAACACTTGACTGAAGTCACCTTCAGGATTCCAATGGATGAGCTCGACGCCCCTTCGTGCCACGGGATATCCGCGGTCACCTATGGGACCGGGTGGTCCCTTGCTGGTTCGGCGGGGGGGACGTCGCATTGCACAAAGAGAAGATCAGCGCACGGCAGCACGACAGAGAGCACACAAGCAATTTACCCAGGTTCGAGCCACCGCAAGGCGTAAGACCCTACTCCTGCTTTGGTGGATTTATGGTGGAATGAGTGTGGTGACACGTAGTACACTTGGCCGGCAGGGTTTGCCGAGGGGTTGCAGCGACTACACGTGTATGGTGGCTTGGGTTCATCAAGTTTCTAACCCTTCCTACGAGTTCCATGGGCCTCCTTTTATAGATTAAGGGGTCACCACAGTGGCAAAGTGGTCATTATCCACTGTTGCTTGCTTCTGTTGCTGGCCTCGCCCCTTGCCGGCTCGCCTGCCCGGCAAGGGAGGCCCTTCTCTTGCTGATATCTTGCTCCTCTGGTTTTATCTTGGTCCCTCTGAGCTACATGTTGGTTCTTCAAATCTCTTGGTTCTTTAATCCTTGACTCAAGCTCGGGCTTCAACCTTGATCTTGTGCTTGTGCACAGTTGGGAAAAAGACCTAGGGTTTGTTGCACCAACACTTCGCGGGTTAACTTGATCCTTTGTCTAGGCTCCAAGGCACGTGCCTCATAAACTTGGAATCGGAGATGACTTGCACTGCCGTTCCCTTGGGATAATGAGTGGCATCTCTCCGAAGAATGAGACCACGCGCCGGCGTCATCACTCGGGTTTCATGGCATGTCCTCACTCAGACCTCTAGTCAATCTCTCCCGAGAGACATATGAATGCCACCGAGTTTTGCCCAACAATCTACCCTATCTGATCAATCAGAAAACGTATAGTCCAAAATCCATCGAAGTTTTGTTCAAATCATAGTTGACTACAGCTTGACGACGGGCACCAAGTGCCTCCGCAGTGCTTGGGCCAAATCAAGTTTTTTGTAAACTCGTTCTACTAAACCCCAACTGATGCGGGGCTAAACCTATGGGAGCGCCGTCAGTCGGCATGTTCCTCACTCAGCTTTCTACTTTTTCATAAAATATGCTCAATACCTAATGCTCACTCTTCGTCTCCAACCTGGTCCCAACCCGAACTTTTGGTCGGCAAGAGCAAAAGCTAATGGTCAATGCAAGAAGAACTACTGGAGCAATTACTCCTTGGAGTGTATAGCTCTTCTCTACAGTCGGCAGTTTCAAGGCCGAATTCATTGATCGTGCCGAGTGCACGAAGATTCGCCTGCTTGACCCGGTTCCAGGATGAATTTATTTACCGTCCCTAGTGCACGAAGATCAGTCCAACTGATTCAGCTCCAGGCCAAGTTTATTTATAGTGTGCATGAAGATCCATCCATTTGACTCAATTTCAAACTAAAAGATATTTACCATGTCGGCTGCATGGAGGTTCACCAAGATACCTAAACCCTCCGCCAGACTCATCTAGTCTGACAGAGGCTCGGGGACTACACCGAGTGGGTGCACTCAACGTGCCCCCACTGGAAGAGAACTCAAAAGAAACATTCTGCTCGGGCAAATTCAGCAACAACATTCAAGTACAACAAACCCGACAGACTCCAACCTGCTACTAGCAATCAGTCAGAGTCTCAGGGGCTACATCCTATGGGTGCGCTGATCGCACACCCATAGAACAAAATTTTGAGTAATCAGTTACTCGATGCAGGACCAGTTCTAGATCACTCAAAAAAATACTATAAGGTGAGTTTAACGCTCCTCCGTGGACTCGTTTTGAGCGTTTTTCTAGGATTCAAAGTGTGAAACTCATAAGTTTGAATATAGATCCGACTCGTGTTGACATTCCTCCCGGATAAGAATAGCATCTCTCCGAGAGAGTAGACAATGCGTCAATCTTTTGTGCAGATTTAACGACACTCCCATACTCTGATCAAGAGTTAACCTCTTCTGAGAGACGAACGACTGTCACCAAGTTTCTCCATGCGGCCACTTACCCAGATCAGTGGGGAAGCGCAGTGCCAAAATGCATTGAGATTTTTGTTCAGGCCTTGGTTGTTTGGGAGCATGATGATGGGTACCAAGTCATTCCGTAATCACTCGGTCAAAATTGTGTCTTTCACAAACTCGTTCTGCAAAATCTCAATCAATTCGGGGGCTAATGTTGGGGATACACATAACAGGTAGGCCCACAAAGGGTCAAAATATAATAAAGCATGGGGTCCACACATCAGGTGGGTCCAGATAAATCTCATACAAGCATGTTACCCACTCGGACATATCGAGGTATCGTCCACTCGGATGACAGTCGAACACTCGGCCATATGACTCAATCGGACATATGAAGACCAATAGTCAGCATGGCGGTTTCGTAGTGGGCTGATATTATGCTCCACCTTGTAACATAAGAGGTGAGGGGGTGGCGCACTCTATAGAAGCAACCCCCACCGCTAGACTTGAGCCCTCATTCTTCTCCCCTGGCTCTCACTCCATTAGTCTCAGGACTTAGCTCAGGCATGGAGATCCATTCTCACACACACACACACACACACACACACACACACACACACACACACACACACACACACACACACACATAGACACACGTCGTAATCTCCGGATACATACTCAGAAAAAACAAAGCCTCTCCGGAGCACGAGATGTAGGGTTGTTATCTCCACCGTGAGAGGCCTGGACTCACTAAAACACCGTGTCACCCATATGCATCTCGGTAGATCATGCTCCTTTACCGTACCCATTTCTATTATTGGAATTGTTCCCACAATAGGTGAGCCCCACTCTTGAATCTTCTAGAACCTTCCGGATACATTACCGAAAAATCACGAACATTTCTCGGAACCCTGACAACACCTTTCCATATATGAATCTTTACCTTTGGACCATTCCGGAGCTCCTCGTGATGTCCCGGATTCCATGCGAAACTCCGAATTACTTTCGTACTTCACCATATGAATATCTCAATACTGTCCTAGTGTTACCGAGCGTTAAGTGTGTGACCCTACGGGTTCGAGAACATGCAGACATGACCAAGACTCCTCTCTGGTCAATAATCAATAGCGGAACCTGGATGCCCATATTGACTCCGACATATTCAATGAAGATCTTTATCGGTTGAACCACGATGTCAAGGATTCAGTTAATCCTGTATGTAATTCCCTTTGTCCGATGATATATTACTTTCCCGAGATTCGATCGACGGTATCTCCATACCTAGTTCAATCTCGTTATCGGCCAGTCTCTTTACCTGTTCCGTAATACAAGATCTTGTGACTAAACTCA
Source organism: Aegilops longissima (assembly GCA_021605205.1). Classification (NCBI taxonomy): domain Eukaryota; kingdom Viridiplantae; phylum Streptophyta; class Magnoliopsida; order Poales; family Poaceae; genus Aegilops; species Aegilops longissima. The sequence continues at coordinate 187,072,420 of CM038679.1, forward strand.
TTATTCACATGCTTGTAAGCTTCTTGTGATGTTGTATTACAGAGCGGGCCCAGAGACATCTCTTCGTCACACGGAGCGATAAATCCCAGTCTCGATCCATGCAACCCAACAAACACCTTCGGAAATACCTGTAGAGCACCTTTATGATCACCAAGTTACAAAGTGATGTTTGATAGCACACAAATTATTCCTCCGGTATTCGGGAGTGGCATGATCTCATGGTCTAAGGAATTGATACTTGACATGAAGAAAGTTGTAGCAAATAACTAAATGATCTGATGTGTCGGGGAAGCTGATCGTGACCCACGAACACCTATGGGACCGGCGGACCGAGTCCCTTTTGGTTTGGTGGGGGGCGGAGATTGCACGAAGAGCAGATCGAGGCGATGCACACGAGCAGTTTACCCAGCTTCGAGCTCCCGGAGAGATAATACCCTACCGCTGCTTGTCCGATTGTATTGTGTTCTTGCTAGGGAGCACGGAGAGCTACAAAACCTAGATTGAGTGTTTCGGTCTCGAATGAGTCGAACCCTTCTATGTTGCGCATGGGTCTCCTTTTATAGGCTCAAGGGATCACCAACAGTGGCAACGTAGACAAGGGCAAAATGGGAAAATGAGTTGCGTTGGTACAGCTACTTTGTACAAAGGTACTCTACCTAACTCGACGGCAAGGACAAAGCATTAAATGCCCGCCCCTATCGCCTAAAAAGGCAACAGGACCGTCAAAAGCGCCACCGCTTGCCATGATGGCTATCTTGTCGGGCCGCTTATCGCCGCTTCTCCGCTGGCTGCACAGACTTTCTCGACACGCCGCAAGCATGGAATCTCATGGCGACACGCTGGTGGATGAGTTGGAGCGGAGATGAAGAGAGGTTGCTGCCGCGCAAGCGCTTTGCCGCGCTAAATCCTTGTCGCGCCGGAAGCTTGTCGCCACCGAGCCTTCCCGCAAGCTCCTCTTGCCGGGTCTTGTCTTCTGCGTGCCTTGAGTGGCCTTCCCGCAAGCTCCTCTTGCCGGGCCTTGTCTTATTGGCTTAAATAATTTGTTCTTGAATGGTTCGAAGGAACCATGGAGGACCTTGGCGGTCACTAGGCAAGCCTCGCTGCAGGTGCTGCAATCGCCCGTGCACGAAGTTCGGGATACTAGGGTACCCTACTCTAGTACACCGACAGAGCCCCGAACTGGGCCACACACGGTGCCGAAGCGTTGTTGGGCCAGGCCTGCAGCGAGTGCACGGGCACGCTGCCCAGATCACGCCAGAATCGCTCCGGACCCACCACGCCCCCACTTAACAGACGCGCCGAACTCGGCGTCGTGGGGAGATCGTGGGGCTTTCTTTAATTGAAAAGCGGAACGTCCGCCCTCTCCCTCCTTATAAACAGGGGAAACAGGGCAGGTCGCCCACCTTGCCATTCGCTGTCCCATCTTGAAAACCACCGTCCGCCCCCTTCTTCTCTAGCTCGAAGAGAGCAACGCCCGCCCATCGCCACTCAACGCCATCAACGCCGCCGGTCTCTCCACCACCTCCGCCATGGCTCAAAGCCGACAAGGGAAAGGGCGGAAGTCGCCAAGGCGCATGGTTTCGGGCGCTGCGAAAGGAGCGGCCTCTTCCCCCCAGCTCGACGCCTGAAGGAGCCGAGGAGGGCTACTACCTCTTCTCGTCGACGGAGACGCGGGTGCATCCGCGCACGAAGGTACTCTCCGCTGCCGCATCAGAGTCAGCTTCGAGCGGGTACCCCTTCTTCGCGCTCTTCTTCTATTGCCGGCTCTACCCGCCCTTCTCTGAGTTCTTTTGCGATATCATGAACACCTACGGGTTTCACCTCCTTGATTTCACCCCCAACGCTGTTCTGACCATGGCGGTTTTCGCACACCTCTGCGAAAACTTTGTCGGAGTCCACCCAAACGTAGCCCTTTTCCGCCACTTCTTCATGCCCCGCGTCGAGAGAGGAGAGCCACTTGCCGGAGGGATTGCTTGGATCTCCAGGATCGGCAAGAAAGAATCCTATTTGGAAGGAGAGCTCCGCAGCAAGTTGGAGGAGTGGAGAGCCGATTGGTGTTGGATCGTTGAGGAGAACCCGCAGCCCTTCATCGCCAGCGCCAAACTCCAATAGTGCTGGCAACGATTGGAGCAACTTGGCGCCGGAAGATGCTAGGTTGAAGATTGCCGTGACCCGGATCCTGCGCCTCAGGTTTGCCGGACTCACTGTAGGCGCAGTTGGCGCAGATTTCTTTCGCCGCCGCATCACTCCCTTGCAGGAGAGGAGTAGACCTGCTTGGGAGTTCCAAAACCAGCGGATATCATGAGGTTGCGCCTGGCCTCAACTGAATTTCACCGCCTTGGAGTTGGACGCAATGCTTCGGAGTTGTTCAAGCATGACCCGATCACCTCGAATGGTTCATGTTGCCAAGGGAGTCGCCTTTATGCAACAATTCTTCGCCGACCGCATCCGCGCCATGATGCCCTTGTGCGATTCACATGGGATCGCTCCAACTGGCAAGAGCCTCATGGACGACGTCGTGCAGCAGTTCTTCGATAGCTTGAAGAAGTGCCGATCCGCCCGACGAGCGAAGTGGCTCACCCGCGACACCACCGACGCCGAGATGCGTGCATTGCCACCAAGTTGGAGGAGGCGGCAGAATGCCATTGTTGGCTAATCGGGTTCACCGTGGAGGAGGCAGAGGCAGCAGAGGCGGCAAGCCTTGCCGATTGAGAGGAGCTTGCGGCGAGGAGGAGCAGGCCGAGCCCAAGTTGAGCCGAGCAAGTCCGCCGAGGCGCCTCCTCCACACCTTCAAGTAGCTTGTCATGAAGCGGAGCCCGCACCCCACCAAGAAGGCGTCTCGCAAGGTCGGGAAAGTGACGGGCGGCAGACAGCCAACAGCCGCAGCACAGGCGACGCAGCTTCCACCATGCAAGCAAGCATGTTGCAAGGAGCGCCCACACTATCTGCAACAACCGAGGCGGGATCCTCTCAGCCACCGCTGCCACCCGCCAAGCGGTCAAGAGAGCCCACCTCCGCCTCTTCGCACCGGAGGCGAGCCGAATTTGATCTCTCCGCGCCAGCTCCGACGAGGAAGAAGAAGAAGAGTAAGTCTCTATCTGTGCTTGTATTTCTTCAATTTGGTTGCTTTGTCTTGTATCTGATTTGCTTCATTCTGAACTCTTTCCTTTTTCAGACGCTGGCTCGAGAGCGTCAAGAGAGCCAAGACCCCAGTGGTTGTCATCAAAGACGATCCCCTGCTGCAACAGGAGGCGCGTCTCGAGACCCCTTTGTCGGACCCGCAACCCTTCCTCAAAGCAGCCCCCAAAGACAGCCCCCAGCGTAAGTATATTGTTTACTTCTTACGGTTAGGCGTACATGGGTGCTCCTCTTTGCTAATATCCGACTTGTTGATTTGTGTAGGAGCAGAGCAGCCTCATCAGAGTGCCCGGAAGCCGCCTCCCAAATTCCTTCTGCTTCAACTACGCCGCCAAGGAGAATTCTCCCAAGGGAGCGGTCTCGCAAGGGAGACTTCTCCGCCAAGGGACATCACCAGCGATCCTTCGGTGGTCGAGACCATGGCTGCCGATCCCATCGCAGGTAATCTTCTTGCTTGAAAATTTCCCTTGGGTTCTTTTTCTTCTGTTTTTCTTTTCGAACATTTGCTTGACTGTTCTTTCTTTTTCTGATCGTCAGATCCATCTGCCGGAGAGCCGATGTAGACTGAGGTCGCCGGCGAGGAGGACGCGCGCGGCGACACTGACGACGTCACCGCCATAGAGGAAGAGGCTGGCGCCGATGGGTCCGCCGGCGAAGAGGCCGCCAAGGCTGCCGCCGCAAAGGCTGGCGAGGGGTCTGGCGATCGTACTGACGACCCGGAGGCCGCAGGAGCGCCAGGCGCTACACCGACCGCCGATCCCTCCGCCACCGATGCAGCGTCAGGCTCCGAAGAGCCCTAGCCCGGTGCCTATCTGAAGGCCGGCGACGGCGTCTTCATCAAGCTCCCCAGGCGCCGAGCCTGTGGCGCCGCTGAAGGGGAGACCTTTGACGAAGAGCTGCTCGCCTCCGCTGGGTTGTCGCTGGTTGACGCGCCAAGCAGCAGCAAGCAGGCAGTCGAGGAGGAGCAGCTTGAAGAAGCTGTTGTCGCCTACCGCGCCCGACAAGCCAAGCTGGAGTCCCGGAAGCACTTGTCGCGAGGGTGGGAGCAGACATGGAGAAGCGCATGAAGAGCTCCGGCGCCAACCATGAAGCTCTCCGGACATGGCGAAGAGCGGGGCGACTCACTGAAGAGCGCACAGCCTTCATCCTTGAGAAGGCTGAGGTCGAGGAGCAGAACGGCTTGCCGCGAGAAGCTATCTCAAGAAGAAGGCGAAAGGGGCGCAGCGGAAGATCAACCTTGACAGCTATGAGGAAGAGCTTGCCATGCGAGCAATCACTTGGCGGAGCTCTCAAGGAAGCAAAGGACGCCGCCGCAGCTGCCGAGGCCGCCAAGAAGGAGTTGGAGACAAAAGTGACGCAGCTGGACGCTTGATCAGTAAGAGCGGCGAAGAGCTCGCCGCTACCAAGCACGAGCGAGAAGGACGCCTACACTCTCGGCGAGTTGCAGGCCGTCTCGCCGAGAGGATCAAAGAGCTCGATGCCGCCAAGGACTCCAAGGCAGATCTTGAGCTGAAGTGACCACCGATGGAGACGCTGGATGGCGCCAAGGAGCGGAGGTGGCCCTGCTGGAGACGATCAAGACCAACGAGAGCTGCCTGGCGAGTGCCACGACCGCCCGTAACACCTTCGAGAGAACGTGATGCATCGGACGGAGGGTCTTGTGGATACCGCCGCCGCCATCGACAAGGAGCTGATGGAGCCGGGATGGTGGACCTTGGGTACTCCTCCGACGAAGCGCCCAACCCAGCGCCAAGCTCAGCCTGTTCCTCAAGGGCGCAGGACGGCTCTCCAGCCGCTCCGGAAGAGATCCCAAGCAGCTGGCCGAGGAATCGCGCCAGATCCGCGCAGAGCCCCTCGAAGGTGTTGATGAAGGTGGCCTTCCGCAATCCGGCCTCAACCTCAACGGCGCCCTCAGATCCTTGCCGCCAGATGCCGATGTGGAGGCGCAAAGCCCTTGTCGCACCCATTGTGTACAAGGTGGGCAAGATCAAGCGGGTTGATGGCGCACCGCGAGACTAGGCCGCCAATTTTATCTTTCCTTGTCGCCGATCATGTTTAGGAGGACAATTCATTAGATCTGCGACAAGCTACTTTTGTAATATAACTCTATCTTAGGCAATGATTGCAATGTTATTTCCTTTACTTGATTCCTTCCTTTGTATGTTTGTGCCCTACGCTTTTAGGGAACTTGTCGGCGCGGGCACCTTTGCCGCTAGCGCTGAGTGCGGAACATCAGCAGCTTGCTGGCGATGCCGCCTCCGACAAGCAACCTTGTCGCAACTAGTTGCAGCTCACTTAAGTTGTTGAGCGGACTCGAAAACAAAGTAAGGGCGCAAACTAGCTACGAGTTGGTTCCTCCGCGCACAGGTTTTCCATACAAAGTACTATCGTTCGAGGAACATAACTTAAAAATTTAAAAACTGATTGCTCAGACTTTGGCAACTTAGCTTTTCTGTCGTTTGCTTCCCGGTAAGGCTTAAACTTCCTCGAAGCGACGCTATGCCCACACCATTATCTTCTCCTTCCCCCCTGGTTAACTTGTGCGCGAGGGAACCTTCCTTTCTTTGAGAAGAAAGAAGAGAAAATAAAGTTATGGAGCCTTGTGGCTCGTTATTGCTTACCGGGTGTGGATGCTGCACAAAATGTCAGATAACACATGCAAACTGATTATTAAAGCATGAAATTGACAAGTTGCGCGCAACACATGAGCTTTACTGATGCACGGGGTCTGCGCCCGGCTTTGTACAAAGGATTACATGCAACATGGGCAAGACTTGTACAAAAGGTGGTTGCCGGAACCAGTTCCGGCAACCGCGCCCTATGGGTAAAACTTACGAAGATGTTCAATGTTCCAGGAGTTGCTCACCGGAACGCCATCTTCGGTCTCAAGGCGGACAGCGCCAGGCCTAGTGACTCGTTTCACCCGATAAGGGCCTTCCCACTTTGGCGTCAACTTGTTGGAATTCTTGGCGGACTGAACTCGCCGAAGAACAAGGTCGCCTTCCTCGAAACATCCGCACTAACTTTGCGGCTATGGTAGTGGCGCAAAGCTTGCTTGTAACGAGTAGCTCGTATAATGCTCAAGACGGTCCTCCTCAAGGAGCAGCGCGCCATCTTGTCGCAGCTGCTCTTGCTCAAGCTCATCATAAGTTTAGTACTGAGGTGACCCAGATACGAAGTTCCGTGGGGAGAACTGCTCGCTCCATAGACTAGAGCAAAAGGTGTCCGCCGGTGGCTCGATTTGGCGTCGCCCGATCGATTAAAGAACCACCGGCAGCTCCTCAATCCAGTTTCTTCCAGACTTGTGCAGCCCGTCGAAAGTTCTGGTCTTGAGCCTCGCAGCACTTCAGATTTGCCCTCTCCGCTTGACCGCTGCTTCTCGGGTGAGCAATGAAGTTAAGCGCACCTTGGCACCAAGATCTTGGACATATTGCATGAAGGTGCGGCTCGTGAATTGTGTTCCATTGTCGGTGATGATCCTGTTCGAATCCCAAAATGGCAAACAATCGACCAAGAACTTGATCACGATCGGTTGTCACCTTCCTCATCGCTTCCACTTCCGCCACTTTGTGAACTTGTCGATTGCAACATACAAGTATTTCAAAGCCCCGACAGCTCGGGAAAGGGGCCGAGGATGTCGAGCCCCTGCATCAAAAATGGCTGTGATAAAGGGATCGTCCGAGAGCTTGAGCTGGCTGGTGTATCTCGCTTGGAATGGAACCGCACGCTTCACACTTGGTTACTTGTGCAGTTGCATCCGGAGGGCTGTCGCCGAAGAAACCTTGCCGGAAAGCTTTGCGGCAAGTGCTCTTGCACCAATGTGGTGACCACATATGCCTCCATGTATCTCTCGCCAACAGCTTCATCCATCTTCCCGTGAATACACTTCAATTTCACACCGTTGAGTCTTCTTCCGCAAGCATGTTGTCGACAAACCGATACATACTTGACCGCCGGGCTACTCTCTCCGCTTCTTCTTGCTCTTCGGAAGTTCTCCGTCTCAAGGAAATGGACGATCTGTTGTGCCCATGCTGGAGCTTATGCTCGACAACAAGGACTAAAGGCACATTCGCTGCTGCGGGAACATCCGCTTCACGGCAAGAAGAACTGCGGCTCAGCCGAGCTTGATGTTCCCGACAAGATTGCTGGAGCAAAACTTGTCGAGAGCGCCCGCTTCAACGAAACAAACCCTAGGGCTTTGTCGGAGCGATCGCCTCAAGATTTTTGGTGTTGATCCTAGGGACCTTCGCGGCGGCGGCTTCGGGTAGCTCGGCCGGGAAGTAGTCACCGGAAATCAACTTCCTCTTCTTGTTCTGTCCAGTTGATGGTGTTACAGTCGGTCGAGTCAGCTTGAGCACAAAAATCCCTGGTTCCACAGGTAACTTGAGTGCGGCGCACTTCGACAGGCCATCAGCAATATCATTCTGAGCTCTTGGAACATGTTCCATTTGTAGGCCGTCAAAGTGCTCTTCTAGCTTTCTCACCTCATCAACGTAGGCTTCCATCAATGGACTCTGATAATCTTTGTTTACTTGGCGGACGACAAGCTGCGAGTCACCCCGACAATGAGCTTCTTGATCCCCGTGTCATCATGATTCTCGAGACCGCAAGCAAACCTTCATACTGTTGTATTGTTTGTCGCTTGCTCCTTGGGAAAGTGCATTTGTACTATGTATTTGAGGTGCTCTCCGGTGGGTGTGACGAGCAGCACGCCCGCACCGGGCGCTTTGCAGCGAGAAGGCACCATCAAAGTACATCAGCCACTCTTTGCTGCCTCCTTGATGGGGATGCTCGTCTCTCAAATTTCTTCGCCTTATGCTACGCCCATTCTGCTATGAACTCGCCAAATGCCCTGCTTTGGATAGTTGAAGTGCTTTCAAACTTGAGGCCAAAGCTTGACAGCCCAAAGGCCCACCGACAATCCTGCTGTTGCTTCGGATTTTGCAAGATTCTTCAGCCGAAAGCGAGTGAAGACTGTGATCTCATGTGCTTGGAAGTAATGGCGCAGCTTTCGAGGCCATGAGGAGACCGAAAAGCAGTTTCAACACCGAGTACCTTGACCTAGCCCCTGCAGAAGGGAACCGACAAAGTAAACCGAGCTGCACCATCCTTTTCTATATCTTCTCGCAACTCTGCAGATCCGTCTTTGTCGGGACCGAGCTTGCCGGTGAAGCCCCCCGCTTGTCGCCGGATGCATCGCCTTGGTTGTCGGCTCATCATCCGCCTCCCTTTCCGCTACTAACGCAGCACTAACCACTTGATTGGTTGCCGCTATATATAGCAGCAACTTCTCTTGTGGCCTAGGTGCGACAAGTATTGGAGTAGAGGACAGGTACCTCTTTAAGTCTCGCAGCGCAGCCTCCGCTTCGAGTCCATTTCATTGGACCTGCTTTTTCAAAATCTTGAAAATGGCAGGTCGCGCCAGCAGAGACTCTAGAGATAAACCTGCCGAGAGCAGCCACGCAACCGCAAGTCTTCGTGACATCCTTGACGCGCTTTGGTGCTTCAATCTGCTCAATGGCCGGATCTTGTCGGGATTGGCTTCAATTCCCCGAGAGATGAAGAACCCGAGAAGCTTGCGGAAGGGACTCAACACGCACTTTCGGGTTGAGCTTGAGGTTGATCTTGTGCAGATTTGCAAAGGTCTCATCTAAATCTTGAACCAGAGTTGCTTTGTCCTTGCTCTTGACCACTATGTCATCCATGTAGGCTTCTACATTTCGTGCATTTGCGGCTCAAAAGCGCCATGGACTACTCTTGCAAACGTTGAACCAGCATTCTTAGCCCAAAAGGCATCCGCACAAAACAAGAGGTGCCACATGGGGTGATGAATGCGTTTTCTTCATCCTCTTCGCCATGAAGATCTGATGATATCCTGAATATGCATCAAGAAATGAAAGCAAATCACATCCACCGTGGAGTCAACAATCTGTCGATGCGCCGCAAGGGAAATGGGTCTTTGGGACAAGCTTTATTAACATCGTGAAGTCAATACAAAGTCTCCATTTCCCATTTGCCTTGCGTAACAACTACGTGATTGGCCAACCACGTAGGATGGAGCACCTCCGACAAGGCCCGCTGCTTCCAACTTCTTGATCTCTTCGCAATGAACTCTTGGTGCTCCAACGCTCGCTTCGACTTTTCGCTGACGGGCCGCGATGAGGACAGACAGCTAAGTGGTGCTCAATTACCTTCCGGGAACACGGGGATGTCGACGGTTGCCATGCAAACACGCCGATGTTCTCCGCAGGAAAGCAACGAGCGCCTTCCTATTTAGGGTCGAGTGGCACCGATGGTGAAGGTACCACGGTGCCGCCCTCCTTGGCGGCACCTTCTTGGTCTTCGTGGAGCTGCCATCATCTTCTTGCACTTGCCGGTGGAGCTCGATGGTGCGCCCTCGACGGTAGCGCAGCACTCAAGAGGTGCGCTTGCCGGAGTGGGCATCGAGCTCTTGCCGACTTGGTCTTATTCTTCCCCGGAGCTTCATCGGCAAGTGATTTGCTATCGGTTGCAGCTGCTGCCTCCGGTAGATCTTGTCGGCGCAGATAAGAGCATCCTTCTTGTCGCCATGGACAGAAATGACACTTATCGGGCTGGCATCTTGAGCAAGTTGTATGCATAATGAGAGGCTGCCATGAACTTGGCGAGTCTTGGACGGCCGAGTATCCCATTGTAAGGTAATGGAAAATCAGCGACGCCGAACGTGACCTCTCAGCCCTGAAGTTTAGCTCACGCCAAATGTTACCGCAACGTGATCTTCCCTTCGCTTGCTCCTTCCCGGATTGATTCCTTGAATGTGCCGCTCTTCGAGCTCATTGTCAGGATTTGAAGCTTCGGAGCACCGTGGAGGTGATCAGATTTAAGCCGCCCCGCCGTCAACTAGCATCTTGGTGACCTTGAGGTTGCGGATAGTTGGTGAGACCAACATCGGCAAGCACCGACCGCAGATTGGCGCGATCAGGGTGGTCCTCAATATCAAAGATGATAGGCGTTGGACCACCTCGTAGGTTTGCGTGACTCTACGGATGGTTCTGCTGCATTAACTTCCCGCATCCACTGCTTGAGTTGGCGGTGTGAAGTATGCAAAGAAGCACCGCCGTCAACGCAGAGGACCTCTGTTGCTTTCTAAAACTCCTGCTCGTCGGTCTCGTCGTCTTCCATATCTTCATCGTCATCGTCGTCTTCATCCTTGTCGCGGCCGCGGGGAGGTCTGTCTCCTTGCCGCTGCTTGGCCTTGTCGCGGCGTCCTCCCCGGCCGGGTCAGTTCTTGTTAATTCCCCCAGCACCTTCCTGGGCCTTCTCCTTGTCGCGCCGCCAGACTCAGCCTTCGCTGTTCAACAAGCTGCTCGACCTTCTTGCAGCTCGGAGGTCATGGCCCTTGGTGCGGTGGATCTTGGCAAGATCGCTTGTTGAGCTGTCCTGCTTGTCGGCCGCCGCCACAGGCTGGCAGTCGGAGCCAGCGGCAACCTCCTTGCCGGAGCCACCAACTTTGGCTTTCTTGGCGGTACCACCGTTACCGGACTGCTCGACAACTAGTACCTCTTTGCCCTTCTTCTTTTTGTTGTTCTGTCGCCGGCTCTTCTTCGCCGGGGCGGTCTCCTCACTATCAGATCCTGCTTCGATACTCTCCGGAGTCTTCTTCCTTCTCAAAGACGCGCACACTTGTCGGCCAAGGCATATAGCTCATCGACGCCCTGACTTTGCACATCGCCATCTCCTCCTCATCCCGCGGTTCCGCACGCTCGATGAAACGCTACCGATCACCGGGCGTGGTGGACATCCGATGTTGTAGTGCACACGGCTGAATCTCGGATGAACTTGCGCAGGACTCTCCTTCCTTCCGGGCGAAGCGATGAAGGTCGCCTCTTGGCCATGAGGCTTGTGGCCGCCCGTGAAGGCGCCGACAAACCGATGGCATAGATCTGCCCAAGAGGATATGGATCCGTCCGGCAAGTGCATGAGCCAAGATCTCGACATTGGGCTTCAGCATCAGCGGGAAGTAGTTGGCGAGATCTTGTCGCTCGCCCCCGCAGCCCGCACCGCGATGGTGTAGATGCCGAGGAACTCGACGGATGCGCCCGCCATCGTATTTCTCCGCACGTCGCTTGAATTCTTCTTTCGGGCCATCGACCTGCCGCAGCTCACGAGTGAACGCAGGGCAACCTACCGCAGACGGAAGTCACCTGGTTTCGGGCGCGCGCACGCCGACAGAGGGCCCAGCGCCGCTGGTCGGATTGACGCCGCTTTTGGCGCCGATGCGAGTTCGGCGCCTTCTTGTTGCCGTTTGAAGAACTTGGCGCTGATCACGGCGAGCTCGTGGATCCGGCGAAGCGGCGGAATCGCTGTCGAGGTGGATCCGACGAAGTCGGCGATCTTGGCCTTCGGGATGGAGAGTGTATGGTAGTTGCACCCCCACAGGTCTCTGCCGCCACCGCTCGTGTTTTGTTGTCTCGCCGCCGGCAGCGATGTGCTTGGTTGCCGCGAACGCCGCCGCTGGCAAAGCCGGCGAGACTCGATGGTGGCCTCCATTCGCCGACCTTGTCCGCCGCTGGAGGGTAATCCAGAGCAGTTGAGCTCGCGCCAAAGCTTCGCTGAGTGGTGGGTGGCAATGGTGAACGGTAAGAGGAGCGGATATGCTCGACTTCTAAATATGTTAGAAGGAGCAGTATCCGCCCAGCGACCGTGCCCCACTCATACCAGCCTGTTGGCGCGAGCTGTTCTTGAGCGCCCCGGATCCACCAGCTCGATCTTGGCCCAACGAACGATGGCGCTATGCGAGCATCATGACGCTGTCGGTCTCGGGCCTCCTGAGATGGACACGGTACGTGTACGGACGCCGAGGTTTGCGCCGCCTTGTCCTTGGACTTAGCAGCGACACGGCTCCTCGCCGACGTCCGCTCTTCCGTAAGCATCTTCCCCACCACTCGCCGGCTTCGTGGTGGTGGGTTTGACGCTGACGGCTTCGCTGCCGCCAAGCCTTCTTCTTGGTGGCATGTTGATGAAGATGATGAAGATGTTGCTCGTGTGAACGCCAATCAGGTTCACACAGCCTCGACGCCTTCTACCGGGCGCGCCAAAGATGTCGGGAAGTTGATCGTGACCCACGAACACCTATGGGACCGCGGACCAGTCCCTTTTGGTTCGGTGGGGGCGGAGATTGCACGAAGAGCAGATCGAGGCGATGCACACGAGCAGTTTACCCAGCTTCGAGCTCCCGGAGAGATAATACTCCTACTGCTGCTTGTCCGATTGTATTGTGTTCTTGCTAGGGAGCACGGAGAGCTACAAAACCTAGCTTGAGTGTTTCGGTCTCGAATGAGTCGAACCCCTTCACGCTGCGCATGGGTCTCCTTTATAGGCTCAAGGGATTACCAACAGGTGGCAACGAGACAAGGGCAAATGGGAAAATGAGTTGCGGTTGGTACAGCTACTTTGTACAAGGTACTCTACCTAACTCGACGGCAAGGGACAAAGCATTAATGCCCGTCCTCTCGCCTAAACAAAGGCAACAGGACCGTTCAGTGCGCCACCGTTGCCACGATGGCCATCTTGTCGGCGCCGCTTATCGCTGCTCTCCGCTGGCTGCACAGCCTCTCGACACGCCGCATGGAATGGTCTCATGGCGACACGCTGGTGGATGAGTTGGAGCGAGATGAAGAGAGGTTGCTCGCCGCGGCAAGCGCTTTGCAGCGGCTTAAATCCTTGTCGCGCCCGGAAGCTTGTCGCTCACCGAGCCTTCCCGGCAAGCTCCTCTTGCCGGGGTCTTGTATAACGCCCTCGATGCGGCTATATCTCCCACGTGTCGAAGCACGACTTAGAGGCATAACCGCATTGAAAGCAATGTCGCAAGTGAGGTAATCTTCACACAACCCATGTAATACATAAGGGAAAAGAGATACATAGTTGGCTTACAATCGCCACTTCACACAATACATGAGTAAAACATTACATCATACAGATACAATCAAGGTCCGACTACGGAACCAAAATAAAAGAAGACTACCCCAAATGCTACACAGATCCCCGATCGTCCCAACTGGCTCCACTCTATCGATCAATCAAACGAAACAACACAATGAACAAGATCTTCATCGAGCTCCTCCTTGAGCTCGGGTCCATCACCCGCACGGTTTCATCGGCACCGCAAACTGGTTTGGGAAGTATCTGTGAGTCACGGGACTCAGCAATCTCTCACCCATGAGATCAAGACTATTTAAGCTTAAAGGTAGGACAGGTAGTGAGGTGGAGCTGCAGCAAGCGACTAGCATATATGGTGGCTAACATACGCAAAAGAGAGCGAGAAGAGGAGGCAAAAGCACGGTCGAACAACTATGATCAAGAAGTGATCCTGAAACTACTTACATCAAGCATAACTCCAACACCGTGTTCACTTCCGGACTCACGAGGAGAGACCATCACGGTTACACACGCGTTGGTGTATTTTAATTAAGATCAACTTCGGGTTTTCTACAACCGGACATTAACAAATTCCCATCTTCCACATAATCATGGCACGGCTTTGAAAGTTCAAACCCTGCAGGGTGTCCCAACTTAGCCCATGATAAGCTCTCGCGATCAACGAAGGATATTCCTTCTCCCGGAAGACCCGATCAGTCTCGGAATCCTGCTACAAGACATTTCACAGCAATAAAACAAGACCAAGAAGCCACCCGACAGCCGACAAACCCGATAGGAGTCGCACATACCTCGTTCTCGTGGCAACATCGGATGAGACTAGCTACGAGTAAAACCAACCTCGAGTTGCCTCAAGGTGGCCTCAGCAGTAGCTCGGTTCGGACCAACACTGAAGGAGCACCGCCCGGGGCTAAATAAAGATGACCCTCGGGCTCCGGAAACCCAAGGAAAAAGGGGTATAGGTGAGGCAAATGGTAAAACCAATGTTGGGCCTTCTTGGAAAAGTCTTATTCAAAGCGAACTGTCAAGGGGTCCCATAAATCACCCGACCGTTAGGGACGCAAAATCCGGGAACATAACACGGTATGACGGAAACTAGGGCGGCAAGAGTGGAACAAAACACCTGCATAAGGCCGAGCCTTCCACCCTTTACCAAATATATAGATGCATTAATAAATAAGATATATTGTGATATCCCAACAAGTAAACATGTTCCAACAAGGAACAACATCTCCATGTTCCAACAAGGAACAAACTTCATCTTCACCTGCAACTAACAACGCTATAAGAGGGCTGAGCAAAGCGGTAACATAGCCAAACAACGGTTTGCTAGGAAAAGGATGGTTAGAGGTTTGACATGGCAACATGGGAGGCATGATATAGCAAGTGGTAGGCATCGAGCGTAGGCATAGCAAAAGAGCGAGCATCTAGCAAGCAAAGATAGAAGTGATTTCGAGGTATGGTCATCTTGCCTGAAATCCGCAAGGAAGAAGAACGAATCCATGAAGAAGACAAACGGACGAAGTCGAATGAATCCTCACAACTCCGAACGGAACCGGCTAACGAGAGAAGCAAACCGAAACAAACAAACAACATAGTAAACAACCATCACATAAACATGGCATGATGCACAATCAAGTATGATGCATGTCCGGTTTAATGAGGCATGGCATGGCAAAGTGCAACAAACAATACTACAATTTAGTGGAGCTCAATATGCAACGGGTTGCATATTGATAAAACACCACATCACTTATTTAGTTCTCTCCGATTAGGTACTCAACAATATTAAATGTTATTAAACATGGCAAGAGGTGAAGCATAATGAAACTACCTATCTAGGCAAGTTTAAATGAGGCGGAAACAACAAACAACAATTCGGAAAATCCCCATATGCAACTTATGGATTCGGTACAGATCTGACCTATAGCATATTTTAGAGTTGTTAAACATGCAAAGTAAAGCTACCATGTTAAACTAGGCATTTTCTACCCCATTTACATATATAATTTATTTAAAATGGAGCTACGGTTATTTAGTTATGAAATAAATCATTTTAGCATGGCATTTAAGCAAATTAATGCAAACAACAATTTCAAACATTTTAATTGTTGTTATCATGATGCGGATGACATGTGCAAGTTTTTAAGCAATTTTTATGAAAACGTTAACATGAGCATGATATGAAGCATTATGTCACCGTGGTGGAAGAAAGGGGTGCCACGGCAACGAATCCGAAAATGGTGCCACGGCAACATATCGGTTCCGATAACTCGATTGAGATATCGGTGCAAAGGAAAGGGGGGACGTGAGCGAGTCATGCAAGATGGTGGGGTGCTCCCTATTACCGGGTTCCCACGGAACGGTGGCATGGCAAAAGAGGGGCATCGCAAGGATGATTCGATCACGGCGGTCGTCACGGGTTATACCTTCGGAACGAGCAATCGGGACGGGTCGAGTTGTCGAGGGAAGTAGTCGTACACGGGTCGTCGAGGGAAGTAGAGGAAGTAGTCGTTCTCGCGATGATCGCCGAGGGAAGTAGTGGTACACGGCGACGGTAGAGGAAGTAGTGTTTCACGTTCGTTTTCGAAGAGGTACTTGACGGGTCCGAATCCCTTCGGGGTTGTCGTGGTACTTGCGGTCTCGCGATGGTAGTCGTACACGGCGTAGGGGAAGTAGACGTTCTCGTTCGATGGTTGTGGTACATCTCGTCATCGGAAGTAGTTGTTCATGTCTCGTGGATGTTCGGGGTCCACGGGGTCTTCGAGGGTCGACAGTAGTGGTTCACGTTTTCGTAGGTGTTCGAAGAGGGACTTGGCGCATCCGATGTCTCCGGGGTCGACGGTAGAGGTACTTGTCACATCGCCGAGCGTAGTCGACCTTGGCAGCTCCGTGTAGTCGAACTCGACGATCCGAGGGGGTACTTGGCGCATCACCGTGTAGTCGATCTTGGCATCTCCGAAAGGGTACTTGGCGTTTCCGGGTTCGGTGGACGTGCACGTATGTAGGTGAACTCGACGGGTCAACAACCTCCTGGTACTTGGCGAAAACCTGAAGATGGCCTTGACGTGAAGCAGTGGAGGCGCGAGGAGAGGACCGAGGTCGCGAGGACGCCGGATCCATCCGGGAACGGGCGGACGAAGCTGGCGGCCGGACTCGCCCGGCGGAGGGGCGAACGGATCGAGGGCAC
This sequence comes from Aegilops longissima, assembly GCA_021605205.1. Taxonomy (NCBI): domain Eukaryota; kingdom Viridiplantae; phylum Streptophyta; class Magnoliopsida; order Poales; family Poaceae; genus Aegilops; species Aegilops longissima. The sequence goes on from CM038679.1 coordinate 187,088,663, forward strand.
GGCGGCCGGACTTGGCGCAGGGGGCGCGAGGTCAAGAGGAGCTGCACCATGGCGACGAGGAGGAGGTGGCGCAGGGGCGACGAGGGTGCACGGAGTGGCTGGCATGGGCGAGGGTCGCCGAACGGAGGGGAGGCGCCGCGAGGCGGGGGGCTGCATCCTCGGGCGGCAAGGAGGCACCTGGAGGAGAGGACCTGGGCGGGCGCGATCATGGCAGGAGCGGCGAGGGTCTTCAAGGACGGCGAACTCGCCGGACGGCTGACGCATGGGAGAAAGAAGGGCGAGGAGGATCGGGTGCAGCGCGCTCGGTGGAGGAGCTTGTCGGCATTTAGGAGGCCACAGGGGTCCGCCTGGTCATGTGGAGGAGCGGCGGGGATCGGGTGCAGGATGCTCGAGGAGCCTTCCTGGGCGCTGGGCGAGGGGAGAGATGAGGGGATCGGGAGAGAAGCGGCGGGAGGGATCGGGCAGGGGGGTTCGGGAGAGATGGGGAGGACGAGGGGATCGGGAGAGAAGCGGCGGCGTGGGAGGACGAGACAGGAGGGGATCGAGGGGAGGCTGGGCCTGGCGCCTAGGGTTAGAGGGGGGCCTTGGGCCGGCTTAGGGAGGAGAAAGGCCGGCCTGGTGGAGGAGGAAAAGGCCAGGGGCCGGCTGGGCCTAGCTCCTCCTCTCTAAATACTCCTAAAACAGAGAAAAGAAAGGAAAGGGAAGAAAAGAAAAGAAAAAGATTAGAGAAAGAGTTTGACCTGGGGATTATTTTCCCGAGCTCGCAAAAATGCGAGGAATTTAACAAAAATGATCCAAGGATTTTTGGTGGAACTCCGGAAAATGATAGAATAATAATGGCAAGGTATGGGGACCAAACTTGAAGTAGAAAAAAGGAACGAAATTATTTTGCAAGTGTGTTAAGATCAATTCCAAATAAATGGAATAATTATTATAGCTCCCTAAAAATATTGGGACGATATGTTATAAAGAGAAGTCAACCTTCCCTCGATTTAAATGGACCGAGGATCCATACAATTTATTTAGAAGAGTTTTTAAAAATAAACGATATGATGGCATGATGACATGATGCAATGCAAAAACAAAACAAACCACACGACAAAACACGGAAACCCTGGAAGGCAACTGAAACTCCGGTCTTGGGGCGTCACAACACTCCACCACTACGAGAGGATCTCGTCCCGAGATCTAGGATGGCACCGGAGAAAAGCGGAAGAGGAAGAGGTAAAACAAAGTTGCTTCTTTGACAAACGAATGAAACCAAAGAACCTTGAGAGGTTGAAACAAAATGAAAGAAAGAGAACAACGAAGATGAACAAAGTTGAAAACACTCGTTAGAAAAGAGGAACAAGGATACGACGAAAACCAAGAGGTTTAGTGATAACATAGATCTTGAAACCACTCCGTTAAAACTAGATCGAGAAGGAATAAGATTGATAAAATTTGGGCAGCACTCCGACTAAAGGAAGAAAGAAAACTTGATAAGAAGAAAAGAACTTGAAGAGAAGACACAACACTCGGTTAAATGGATAAGCAAGAAAAGAACATGATCTTTGCAAAACGAGGTGATGGGTGAAGAGAGCAACATCACAATGCCTTCGAAACGAAAGAATAGAATCCAGATTGTTGGGATAAAGGGTGGAGAAGAAAATGACAACTTCTACCACAAATGAATTTGGAAAGCACCGTTAAAAAGAAGGATAGAACGGAGTTGTTGGAAAAAAAACAACAACGATAAGGATAAGCTTGTAGTGGGCTTATGAAAACATCTCAAAATTATGAGGTGAGCTTCTGCCACTAACGGAAACAAACGATTGAATTGATATCAACAAGGAGACGAGAAACTTATTTTTTTTGTAATACAAGATCTTGTGACTAAACTCATTATTCACATGCTTGTAAGCTTCTTTTGTGATGTTGTATTACGAGCGGGCCCAGAGACATCTTTAAACACACGGGCGATAAATCCAGCCTCGATCCATGCAACCCAACAAACACCTTGAAATACCAGAGCACCTTTATGATCACCAAGTTACAAAGTGATGTTTGATAGCACACAAATTATTCCTCCCGGGATTCGGGGTGGCATGATCTCATGGTCTAAAATTGATACTTGACATGAAGAAAGTTGTAGCAAATAACTAAATGATCTGATGTGTCGGGAAGGATCGTGACCCATTTAACACCTATGGGACCGCCGGACCGGAGTCCCTTTTGGTTTGGTGGGGGCGGAGATTCACAAGAGCAGATCGGGCGATGCACACGAAAGCAGTTTACCCAACCGAGCTCCCCGGAGAGATAATACCCTACCCGCTTGTCCGATTGTATTGTGTTCTTGCTAGGGAAGCACGGAGAGCTACAAAACCTAGATTGAGTGTTTCGGTCTCGAATGAGTCGAACCCCTTCTTGTTGCGCATGGGTCTCCTTTTATAGGCTCAAGGGATCACCCAGGGAACGAGACAAAAGGGCAAAATGGGAAAATGAGTTGCGGTTGGTCAGCTACTTTGTACAAAGGTACTCTACCTAACTCGACGGCAAGGGACAAAAGATTAAATGCCCGTCCCTATCGCCCAAAAAAGGCCAAAGGGACCGCCAAAGGGCGCCACCGTTGCCATGATGGCCATCTTGTCGGGGCCCTTATCGGCTTCTCCCTGGCTGCACAGTTTTCTCGACCCAACATGGAATCTCATGGCGACACGTTGGTGGATGAGTTGGAGCGGGAGATGAAGAGGGTCGCCGCAAGCGCTTTGTCCAAAATCCTTGTCGCCCTTGGGAAGCTTGCCCACCGAGCCTTCCGGCAAGCTCCTCTTGCCGGGGTCTTGTCTTGCGTCCTTTGGTTTCCTTCCGGCAAGCCCTCTTCCGGGGCCTTGTCTTATTGGCTTAAATAATTTGTTCTTGAATGGTTCCGGGAACCATGGAGGACCTTGGCGGTCACTAGGCAAGCCTCGCCTGGGTCGAACCCCTGCCGAAGTTGGGATACTAGGGTACCCCTACCTAGTACACCGGCAGACCCTGGGCCACCCGGTGCCGGCGTTGTTGGGCCGGCCGGCATTATGCCGGAACGCCGGCCCTAGATCACGCCGTGGCCCCGGACCCACCCCCCCACAACAAAGCCTGGCCGAACTGGCCGGGGAGATCGTGGGGCTTTCTTTAATTGGAAAGCGGAACGTCCCCCTCTCCCTCCTTATAAACAGGGGAAACAGGGGCAGGTCGCCCACCTTGCCATTGCTTCCCATCTTGAAAACCACCGCCGCTCCCCTTCTTCTCTAGCCGAAAAGCAACGCCCGCCCCCGCCATAACCGCCCATCAACGCCGTTGGTCTCCTCCACCACCTCCGCCATGGTCCGGGCAAAGGGAAAGGGGGAAGTCGGCCCAAAGGCGCATTTGGGCCGCCTGGAAAAGGCGGCCCTTCTTCCCCACCCGGCCGAAGGGAGGAGGGCTACTACCTCTTCTGCGGCCAGGCGGGTGCATCCCGCCGGAAGGTATTTCCGCCGCCGCGAGTCGCCTTGGGGGTACCCTTCTTGGCTTTTCTTCTATTGCCGGCTCTACCCGCCCTTCTCTGAAGTTTTTGCGATATCCGGAACACCTACGGGTTTCACCTCCTTGATTTCACCCCCAACTGTTCGACCATGGCGGTTTAACCCCGCGGCTTTGTGGAGTCCACCCAAACGTAGCCCTTTTCCGCCACTTCTTCATGCCCCGCGCCGAGAGAGAGGAGGCCACTTGGAGGGATTGCTTGGATCTCCGGGATCGGCAAGAAAGAACCTTATTTGGAAGGAGGCTCCCAGCAAGTTGGAGGAGTGGAGACGATTGGTGTTGGATCGTTGAGGAAACCCGACCCTTTCACGCCCAGGAAAAACTCCAATAGTGCGGCAACGATTGGAACAACTTGGCCGGGAAGATGCTAGGTTGAAGATTGCCGGACCGGATCCGGCCTGGGTTGCCGGACTCCAAGGCTTAGGCCGGAATTTCCTTCGCCCCGCATCACCCCTTGCGGAGAGGAGGAGACCTTGGGAGTTCCAAAACCCGGATATCATGAGGTTCGCCCGGGCCTCAACGGAATTTCACCGCCTTGGGTTGGACGCAATGCTTCGGGTTGTTCAAGCCATACCGATCACCTCGAATGGTTCTTTGCCAAGGGAGTCGCCTTTATGCAACAATTTTTGGCCGACCGATCCGCCCGGATGCCCTTTGTGCGATTCACATGGGATCGTTCCAACCGGCAAACCTCAGGACGACGCCGCGGCGGTTCTTGATAGCTTGGAAGAAGTGCCGATCCGCCGACGAGCAGAATCCAGCGACACCACCGGCGCCGAGATCGGGCATTGCCACCAGGTGGAGGAGGCGGGGCAAACTTGGGCCGGCGAATCGGGTTCACCGTGGAGGAGGCGAGGCAGGGAGGCGGCAAGCCTTGCCGATTGAGAGGGCTTGCCGGCCGAGGAGGAGGGCCGAGCCCAAGTTGAGCCGAGCCTCCGCCGGGGCGCCTCCTCCACCCTTAAGTAGCTTCATGAAGGGAGCCGCACCCCCCAAGAAGGCGTCTTCCAAGGTGGGAAAAGTGGGGGCGGGGCAGGGCCAAACAACCAGAACCTCGGGCGCTTCCCACCGGCAAGCCTTTGGCAAGGAGGCCCCCCCTGCAAAAAACCGAGGGGGATCCTCCGGGCCACGCCTGCCACCCCGCCAAGCGGTCAAAGAGCCCCCTCCGCCTTTGCCCGGGGCGAGCCGGAATTTGATCTCCCGCGCCAGCCCGGCGAGGAAGAAGAAGAAGAAGTAAAGTCTCTTCGTGCTTGTATTTCTTCAATTTGGTTGTTTGTCTTGTATCCGATTTGTTTCATTCGAACTCTTTCCTTTTTTCAAGACGCTGGAAGAGGTCAAGAGAAACCAAGACCCGGTGGTTGTCATCAAAGGCGATCCCCAAGGCAACCAGGAGGCGTCTCGAGACCCCCTTTGGGACCCGCAACCCTTTTCCTCAAAGCAGCCCCAAAGACAGCCCCCGGCGTAAGTATATTGTTTACTTTTACGGTTAGGCGTATGGGTGCTCCTCTTTTTGCTAATATCCGACTTGTTGATTTGTGTAGGAGCAGAGCAGCCTCATCAGAGTGCCCCAAGGCCCCTTCCAAATTCCTTCAACTCCCCCAAGGGTTCTCCCAAGGGCGGTCTCCGAAGGGAGACTTCCCCAAGGGACATCACCAGGATCCTTAAAGGGTGAGACCATGGCTGCCGATCCCCGCAGGTAATCTTCTTGCTTGAAAATTTCCCTTGGGTTCTTTTTCTTCTGTTTTTTTTCAACATTTGCTTGACGTTTTTCTTTTTCGATTCGGATCCATCTTGGGAGAGCCGATGGCCGAGGTCGCCCCGGGAGGGTGGGCCGCCACACCCGCCACCGCCATAGAGGAAGAATTTGGCGCCGGGTCCCCTGGCGAAAAGGTAAAATGCCGCCAAAAAGGCGGGAGGGGTCGGGCGATCGATTGACGACCCGGGAGGCCGAGGCGCCAGCGCTTCCCGGGCCGCCGATCCTCCGCCACCGTCGGGCCTTCAAGAGCCCCAGCCCGGTGCCTATCTCAAGGCCGGCGGGCGTTTCATCAAGCTCCCCGGCGCCCGAGGCCCTGGCGCCCGGTGAAGGGGAGACCTTTGACGAAGAGCTGCTCGCCCCGCTGGGTTGTCGCCGGTTGGCCCAAGCGCCAAAGCAGGCCGTGGTTCGAGGAGGAGGGTGCGAAGAAACTTGTCGCCTTCCGGCCTTGGCAAAAAAGCCGAGTCCCGGAAGCACTTGTCGGGGTGGGAGGCGGGAATGGAAAGCCTGGAAGAGCTCCGGGCCCAACCATGAAGCTCTCCGGGACATGGCGGAAGGCGGGGCGATTCATTTGGAGCGCACAGCCTTCATCCTTGAGAAGGCCGAGGTCGAGGAGCAACAACGGCTTGCCGCCGAAAGCTATCTGGAAGAAGAAGGCGGTGGGGCGGAAGATCAACTTGACAGCTATGAGGAAGAGCTTCGCCTCGAAAGCAATCATTGGGGAGCTTCAAGGAAGCAAAGGAACGCCGCACTGCCGAGGCCGCCAAGAAGGAGTTGGAGACAAAGTGGCGCAGCTGGGCGCCGCCCGAGAAGAAGCGGCGAAGAGCTCGCCGTCAAACAAAGCCGAAAGGGGTTACACTCTTGGGAAGTTGGGGCCCTCGCTGAGAGGATCAAAAAGCTCGATGCCAAGGACCTAAGGCAGATCTTGAGGGCCCCTGGAAGGGCCCTGGGGAACCAAACCAACTTGGGAGGCGGGTTTGGAAATGGGGCGGGGCCCCAAAGGGAGGGCGGGAGGTGGCCTGGGTTTGGAGGAAAGGAATCAAGAACCAGGCGGAGGCCCTGCTTGGCCGAGGTGCCCGACCGCCGAACCCCAAACCTTCCGGAAGGAAAGGCGTGATTTGCCCTGGGCGGGAGGGGTTCCCCTTGTGGGGAAATCTTGGGCCGGCCCGCCAATTTTCCCGGGACAAGGGGCAATTTGGAAAGCTTTGAAAAAGGAATGGTGGATTCCTTTTGGGTTACCTTCCCTCCCCAGGCGCCCTTTTCCAACCCCCGGCCCGCCAACTTTCAGCCCTTGTTTTCCTCAAAAAGGGGCCGTGGTTGGCCCGGCTTTTCCAACGACTTCGGAAGGAAATCCCCAAAGGCAAAGCTTTTGGCCCCGGAAGGAAATTCCCGGCGCGATCCCCTTTCCCCCGGCGGGCAGGGAACCTTCCTCGAAAGGGGTGTTTGGATTGGGAAGGTGGGCCCTTCCCGCAAATTTTCAGGCCTTCCAACCTCATGGCCGGGTCCCCTCGGAAAGGATTCCCTTTGGGGCCAACCGCCCCCGATTTGGGCCGATGTTAAGGGTTCCAAAGGCCTAACGGAACCCATTTGGCCAAGGGGGCAAGCCCAAGCCGGGTTGATGGCCCCCGTAAGGGCCCCCATTTTTCCCCTTGTTGGGAATTTTGGGGAACTTTAAATCGCCGAACAAGGTCCTTTTTAAAAACATCTTGGCAATAATTGCAATGGTTATTTCCAAACTTGTTTTCCGGTATGTTTGGCCTAAACTTTTGGGAACGCGGGCGGGCCACCTTTGGTCGCAGCCTGGCCTTCTTTGGCTCGCCTCCAAAGAACCGGGTGCCCAGGATACAAGTTGTTGGGGAGAAACCGTGGCCCAAATAGCTGAAAACCCGCCAGGGCCTCAAATTTCGCCGGGAAGAAACCAAAAAAAACCGAGCTCCTTTCAACCAGTTTCTTCGTTTGCCCCGGTCGAAATTCCTGGCGGCCTTGGCGGCCCAATTTCCCTTCTCCCTTCCCCCGGAATTGGCAAGGGGCCCCTTTGGAAAGAAAGGAAAATAAAGGTTTGGGCCCTTGGTGTTATTGTCGGTGGATGTCCTGTTCGGAATCCCAAAATGGCAAAAACAAATCCCAAGAACTTGATCAGGGTCGGTTGCCCTTTTCAAGGTTCCAACTTGGGCCAAACTTTGTAAAATTGGTTCTTGGAACATTAAACAAGCCCATTTAAAACCCCGAAAGCTCAAAGGGCCGGGTTGTCCGAAGCCCCTTGGCTCAAAAAGGGGCCAGTGATTTTAAAAGGGTTCCCCGGGAACTTGGGCTTGGCGGTTACGGCTTGAAGGAAACCGGCCGCCTTCCCAACTTGGTTAACTTTGGTGCGGCAAACCGGAAGGGTTGCCGGCTTAAGGGCCCTTGGGCCGAAACTTTGCCAAGTGTTTGCCAAACCAATGGTTGGTGACCCTATTGGTTCCTGGGAAACCTCTCCCAAACAGGCTTCGGGTCCATTTCCCGTTGAATCACCAAAACCACCGTTAATCTTTCTTCCGCAAATTGTTGTCAAAATTCTTCTTGACCCGCGCTTACTTTCCCTTCCTTCCTTGCTTTCGGAAGCCCGAAGGAAAGGAGACCTTTGGCCCAAGCTTGGGCTTTGCTGAAACGGCCTAAAGGCCATTGTGGGGAACCAATCCCGGCCAACGGCAAGAACCTTGCGGCTACCGACCTTTTTCCCCAACTTCCGGCCAAAACTTTCGGAAGCGCCCGTTCAAAGCCCAAACCCTTGGGGGGGGCCAGGATTCGGCCCAAGAAATTTTGGGGATGGGATTCGCGGGGCTTGAGTGGCCGGGTATCCCGAAATAACCTTCCTTCCTTGGTTCTTGTCCGGTTGATTGGGGGTTCCAAAACCTTTTGGAAAGCTTTTGAAGGCCCAAAAATTGGTTCCAATTGTTGTAACTTGAACCGGCCACTTTGGTGTCCAATTTCACAATTATCTTCTTCGACTTTGGAAAATGGTTCCATTTGAGGCCGGGCTCTTCTGCTTTCTTCCTTCTCCGGAAGGTTTCCTCAAGGAAATGGAAATCTTTGTTTACTTGGCCGACAAAAGGCTGGCCGGTTCACCCCGAAATGGGGGAGCTTGATTTCCCAAAGGTTTACAAAATTTCCGAGGCCGCCAAGCAAACCCTTTCCAAACTGTTGGTTTTGTTTGTTTGGGCCTTTCCCCTTTGGGGAAAGTGCAATTTTTCCTTGTTATTTGAGGTGTTCCGGGTTGGTTGCGAAACAAAACCCGGGCCACCTTGGCCTTGGAAAGGACCATCAAATACATTCAGCCCTTGGCTTGTTCCTTTGGGGGCCTTCAAATTTCTTCACTTTCTCCCTTCTCAAGAACTTCCCATTCTTTGGAATTTGAAATCTTTTTCAAACTTGGGGCCAAAGCTTGGAAGCCCAAACCCACCGACAATGGCTTCTTTGGATTTCCCAAGGTCTCCCTTTCAAGGAAAGCAAAACCCATCTCTTTGTTGGGCTTGGGGAAAGTAATTTGGGACTTTCGAGGGCCCCTTGGGGCCGAAAAGCAACAACCCCGGCACCAGCCCTTGCAAGAAGGAACCACAAAGTAAACCAGCCACCTCCTTTTTAACTTGCCTCCTTGAGGGATGCTCGTCGGGAACCACTTGCCGGTTGGGCCTTCGCTTGTCGCCATGCCTCTTTGGTTGTTGGAAGTCCCTTTCCCAAACGAGGCCAAACTTGATTGGTTGCCCTATATAAGGCAGGGCAATTCCTCTTGGGGCCAGGTGGACCAAGTTTGGAAGTAAGGGACCTTTTCTCGAGGCCGGAAGCCCCCCGAGTCCCTTGACCTGCCCTTTCAAAATTTGAAAAAGGGGACTGCCCAACCTTTAAATTTCCCTGCCCAAGCAGCCCGCGGGAACCGGCAAGTCTTTCGTACATCCTGCCGGTTTGGGCTTCAATCTGCCTCCTTTCCCTTGAATCCCTTGTTGGGTTGGCTTTTCAACCCCCTAGGTGGAACCCGAGGAAGTTGGAAGGGACCTCAAACCCGGCACCTTCCCGGGTTTCTTGGAGGTTTTAAATCTTGTGGCAGGTTTGCAAAGGTCCTCTTTAAAACCTTAACCGAAGTTCTTTGTCCTTGGCCCTTTGGTCTTCCAATTGGGCTTTACCTTGATTTGTTGGGATTCTTCAACCCGTTGAACCAAAGAACCCAAAGGCTTCCGGAAAAAACAAGATTCCGGGGTTGATTGGAATTGGTTTTCCTTTCAATCCTCTTCGCCAGGTTTGTTTCTCAATATGCATCCAAAATGAAACTTCACATTTACGGTTTGGGTCAAAAGGTCGGATATCTTGCAAGGGAAAGGGTTCTTTGGGGAAAAGCTTTATTAACATGGGTGAAGAATCGGTTTCTCCATTTTCCCATTTGGCCTATGCAAACCAAAATTGGCCAAACCACGGTAGGTGGAGCAACCTCCGACGGCCGGCGGGAAATTGGGTCTTTCAATTTAAACTCTTGGCGCCCAAGCCTCCTTTCCCATTTTTCCTTGAGGCCCCATGGAGGAGATTCCCCAAGGTTGCTTCCAATTTTACCTTCCGGGAAATGGGAATTCGGCGGTTCCATGCCCGCCGACTTTCCCCGCGGAAAGGGCAACGAGGGGTCTTCCTTATTTGGGCAGGGGATGGTGAAGGGGTTCCACCAAACCTCCTTGGCGGAAACCCGGCCTTCCTATTTTTAAATTGGCGTGGGAAGGTCCAGGGGCCCCTTCGAACCGGTTAGCGCAGCACCAAAGAGGTGCGCTTGGGAGTGGGCATCGAGCTTTGCCGGACTTGGTCTTCTTCTTCCCCGGAGCCTTCGGCAAGTGATTTGCTATCGTTGCATTCTGCCTCCCGGATCTTGTCGGCGGAGATAAGAGCATCCTTCTTGTCGCCATGGGACAGAAATGACACTTATCGGGCCCGGCATCTTGAGCAAGTTGTATGCATAATGAGAGGCTGCCATGAACTTGGCGAAAGGGGCGGCCGAGTATCCCATTGTAAGGTAATGGAAAATCAGCAACGCCGAACGTGACCCTCCGCCCTGAAGTTTAGCTCCTGCCAAATGTTAAACCCAACGTGATCTTCCCCTTGCTTGCTCCTTCCCGGATTGATTCCGAATGGCCGGCCTCTTGAGCTTCTTCCGGGGATTTGAAGCTTCCGGAGCCCGGGAGGAGATTGATTTGCCCCCCGGCCAACTAGCATCTTGGTGACCTTGAGGTTGCGGATAGTTGGTGAGACCAACATCGGCAACCCCACCCGTTATGCGATCGGGTGGTCCTCAATATCAAAGATGATAGGCTTTGGACCATCGGAAGGGTTTCGGACTTCGGATGGTTCCGCGCATTAACTTCCCGCATCCTTTGCTTGAGTTGGCGGTGTGAAGTATGCAAAAGAACCCCAACGCAGAGGACCTCTGGCTTTCTAAAACCTCCGCTTTCGCCGGTCTCGTCTTCCATATCTTCATCGCATCGCGTTTTCATCCTTGTCGCGCCGCGGGAGGTCTTCTCCTTGCCCTTGCTTGGCCTTGTCGCGGCCCCTCCCCGGCCGGGGCTTTTGTTAACCCCCCAGCACCTTCCTGGGCCTTTCTCCTTGTCGCGCCGCCGACTTCGTTCCTTGTTCAAAACTGCTCGACCTTCTTGCACTCCGGAGGTCATTCCCTTGGTGCGTGGATCTTGAAGTCGTTTGTTGGAGCTGTCCCTTGTCGGGCCGCCCGCTTTGGAATGGAGCCGGCAACCTCCTTGGGACCACCAACTTTGGCTTTCTTGGCGGTACCACCGTTCGGGCCTTTCGACAACTAGTACCTTTTGCCTTCTTCTTTCGTTGTTCCGGCCGGCTCTTCTTGGCCGGGCGGTTCCTCCTATCGGATCCTGCTTCGCATTCTCCCGGGTCTTTTCCTTCCTCAAAGAGCAACACTTTGGCCCAAGGCATAACAGCTCAGGCGCCCTTGACTTTGCACATCCCATCTCCTCCCTCATCCCGCGGTTCCCAGCTTCCGATAACGCGGATCACCGGCGGGGTGGACATCCGGGATGTTGTAGTGCACAGGTGAATTCTGGATGAACTTGCGGGGACTCTCCTTCCTTCCGGGCGAAGGATGAAGGTCGCCTTTTGGCCATGAGGCTTGTGGCCGCCTTGAAGGCGGAAAAGATGGCATAGATCTGCCAAGAAGGATATGGATCCGTCCCAAGTGCATGAGCCAAGATCGTTGGGCTTGAACCAGGGGAAGTAGTTGGCGAGATCTTGTCGCTCGCCCCCGCAGCCGCACCGCATGGTGTGATCCGAGGAACTTCGACGGATGCGCCCTGCCCGTACTTCTCCGCCGCCCGGCTTGAAATTTTCTTGCCGGGCCCTTTGGACCTTGCCGCAGCTCCGAGTGAAGCAGGGGCAACCTACCGCGCGGAATCCCGGTTCCTGGCGCCTGCATCCCATGAAGGGGCCCCCGTGGTTGGTTGGCGCCCTTTTGGCGCCGAGCGAGTTCGGGCCTTCTTGTTGCCGTTTTGAAGAACTTGGCGGATCCGGCGCAGCTGTGGATCCGGGGCGGCGGAATCGCTGTCGGGTGGATCCGACGAGTCGGCGATCTTGGCCTTCGGATGGAGAGGGGGTTTCCCCCCACGGTCTTCCCGCCACCGGGGTTTTTTTTCGCCGCCGGGGGGGGGGGCCCCCGGCGGCCAAAGGGCAATTGGTGGGCCCCCCCCCTTTCCCGGGGGGGTTAAAAAGTTTCCCCCAAACCTTGGGGGTGGGGGGGTTGGGGGAAGGCGGGAAGGGGCCCCAAAAAATTTTAAAGGAAGGAGAATTCGGCCCCCCCCCCCCCCCCTTTTTGGGGGGTTTTTGGGCCCCCCCCACTTGGCCCGGCCCAAGGGTTTTTGGGGGCCCGGGGGCCCCCGGGGCCCGGGGGGAATTGGGCCCCCTTTCCCCTTTTCCCGGGGCCCCCGGCCCCCTTCCGGCCTTCCCCCAAATTTCCCCCGGGGGGGTTTGGGGGGGTTTTGGCCCCCCCGGGGCCTTTAAAAAAAAAAGGGGTTTTTAAAACCCCAACCCCCGGGCCCCACCCCCCCCGGGCCAAAGGGGGGGAAAAACCCCCCGGGGCCCCCCCTTTTTTTTGGGGGGGGGGAAAAAAAGGGGGGTAAGGCCCCAACCCCCCGGGTAAAAATTTCCCCCGGGTTGTTTTGGTTTTGGGGGAAAGGGGCCAAAAACCAAAAGTTTAGGTTTCCTTTTAAACCCCCCTTTCGCGGGCCCTTTTTTTTAAAAAAAAGGGGAAAAAAAAAAGGGAAAATGAGTTGGTTGGTAAACCCTTTTTTTAAAAAACCCCAAAAAAAAAAATTAAACCCCCCCCAAAAAAAAAGGGGGCCCCGGGCCCGCCCCCCCTTTTTTTTTTCCCCCCCCTTTCCCCGGGGGAAATTTAATGGCCATGGGGTTTTCCGGGAGGGGGGAGTTGGGGGGTTTTTTTGGGGGGGGGTTTTTTTTTTTTGGGGGGTTTTGGCCCCCCCCCCTTTCCTTTGGGGGGTTTTTTGGGGCCCTTTCTTTTTCCCCACGAATTTAAAAACCCCAAGGAAAAACCCCTTTTCCCAAAAAATTTTTAAAAAAAAAAAAGGGGGAAAAATTAAATTCCCAAAAAATTTAAAAATTTTAAAAAAAAAAACCCCAAAAAAAAAAGGAAAAAAAAAGCCCCCAAACCCAAGGCCCAAGGCCCCTTTTCCCCTTTAAAAAAAACCAAAAAAAAAAAGGACTTCCCGGCCCCTTTACCCGGGCCCCCGGGGCCCCCCAAAAAATTTTGGGGGAAAAACCCAAACCCCCCAAAAATTTTTAAAAAAAAGGAAGGGGAAGGGGGGGGGCCTTAAAAGGGGAAAAAGGGGAAAAAAAAAAAAAGAAAGGGCAAAAAAAAAAGGAAAAAAAACCCAAAAACCCAAAAAACCCCCCCCCCAAAAAAAATTTTTGGGGGTGTTTTTTTAAAAACCCGGGTTTTTCCCGGACATTAACAAATTCCCCTTTCCCAAAAAGGGACCCTTTAAAAAACCCCCGGGGTGTCCCAACCCCAAAACCTCCGGGGGTTTTTTCCCCCCCCGGGTTCCCCCAAAACAAACAAAAAAAAAAAAAAAAACCCCCCCCAAAACCCAAAAAGGGGGTTTTGGGGCCAACCCGGGGGCCCGAAAACCCCCGGTTTTAAGGGGAACTTTGGGGAAAAACCGGGGGGCCCCCGGGGAAAAAAAAACCCCCCCCAAGGGAAAGGGGAAAGGGGGAAAATGGGAAAAAATTTTTTGGGGTTTTTAAAAAACCAAGGGGTCCCCCCCCGGGGGGGAAAAAAAAAAAATAAACGGAAAGGGGGAAAAAGGAACAAAAAAAAGGGGGCCCCCCCTTTCCCCTTTAAAAAATTTAATTAAATTAAATTAAATTTTTTAAAATTAAAAAAACAAGGCCAACAAACCCAAATTTCCCCAAAAAAAAAAACCCCCCCAAGCAAAAAAATAAAGGGGTAAAACCCAAAAAAAAAAAAAGGTTTGGAAGGGTTTTTTGGGGGGGGGGGGAAAAAGGGGGAAAACAAAAGGGGGAAAAAAGCAAAATTAAAAAAAGGGGGTTTTTTTAAATTTCCCCAAAAAAAAAAAAAAAAAAAGGAAAAGCAAGGAACCCCCAAAAAACCCAACCCTGGGGGAACAAACCAAAAAAAAAACAAAAAAAAAAAAAAAAACCCCCAAAAAAAGGATGATGCAAACCTTTAAAGGGGGGTTTTTTAAAAAAAACCAAATTTCCCAATAAAAAGGGGAAAAAAAAAAATTTTTTTTTTCCCCCTTTTTTAAAATTTTTTAAAAAAAAAAATTAAAAAAATTTAAAAATTTAAAACCCCCAAAAAAAAAAAAAAAAAAAAAAAAAACCCAATTAAACTTATTTTAAAATTTTAAAAAAAAAAATTTTAAATTTAAAATTTTAAAAAAATTTTTTAAAAGGATTTCCCCTTTTTTAATTAAAAAATTTTTTAAAAGGGCCAAAAATTTTTAAAAAAAATTTTTTTTTTTAAAATTAAAAAAAAAATTTTTTTAATTTTTGAAACTTAACGGAAAAAATTTTTTTCAATTTTTAAAAAAAAAAAAAAAGGTCCCGGGGGAAAAAAAAAAAAAAAGGGGGGGAAAAATTTTGGGGGGTTTGAAAAGGGGGGGGGGGGCAAAAGGGGGGGGCCCCGGGCCCCCGGGGGAAAAAAACGAGGAAGGAGGGGGGGGGAAGGGTTTCCCCGGGGGGGGGGGGGGTTTCCCGGGAAATTTTGGGAAAGGGGAAGGGGGGGTTGGCCCCAAAAGGGTACCGGGGGGAAATTTTGGGTTTTTTTGGGGGGGGCCCGGGGGGGGAAACCTTTTGGGGGGGGTTTCCCACGGGGGGGGTTTGGGTTTGGGGGGGGTTTTCTTGGGGGGGGGGTTTTTTTTCCGGGGGGGGGGGTTTGGGGTTTGGGCCGGGGGGGGGGCCCCGGGCCTGGCCCGGGGCCCCAAAAATTTAATCCGGGGGAAATTGGCCCCCGGGGGGGGAAAGGGGGGCCCTTGGGTTTGGGGGGGAAACCCGGGGGAAAATTTCCGGTTTGGGGGGAAAAGGGGGGGGGGGGAAAAAACCAAGGAAAGGGAAATTTTGGGGGGGGGAAAGGGGGGGGGGCCCCGGAAACCGAGGGGGGGGCCGGACTGGGCCCGGGGGGGGGAAAGGGGGCCCAAAGGGGGGGCCGGAAAACCAGGGCCGGGGAAAGGGGCCGGGGAAGGGCCCGGGGGAGGGGGGGGGGGGCGGGGCCCGGGCGGGGGGGGCCCAAAAGGGGCCCCGGGGGCAAAAGGGGGCCCAAGGGGGCCGGCGGGGCCCGGGGGTGGAACCAATTGGGGGAAAAGGGGGGGGGGGGCCCGGGGGACCCGGGGGGGGGTGGGGGCCCCCCGGGGGGGGGGGGGTTGGGGGGGGCCCCGGGGAAGGGGGGGGGGGAAAAGGGGGGGGGGGGGGGGGGGGGGGGGGGGGGGGGGGGGGGGGCGGGGGGGGGGAGGGGGAGGGGGGTGGGGGGGGGGGGGGGGGGGAAAAGGGGGCCCCGGGGAGGGGGAAAAGGGGTGGGGGGGGGGTTTCCCCCCAAAAAACCCCCGGGGAAAGGAAAAGGAAAAAGGGGAAAAAGGAAAGGTTTTCCCTTTTTTAAAAAAAAAAAGGAAAAAAAAAAAAAAAGGATTTTGGGGAATTTAAAGGGGTTTTTTGGGGTTTTAAAAAAATTTAAAAAAAAAAATTTTTTAAAAAAAAAAAAAAGGAATTTTAAAAACCCAAAAAAAGGAAGGAAATTAAAAAATTTTTTTTTTTTAAAAAAAAAATTTTTTTAAAAATTTTAAAAAAATTTTTAAAAGGGGCCCCCCAAAAAAAAAAAACCCAAAAAAATTTTAAAATTTTAAAAAAAAAGGGGGAACAAACCCAAAAAAAAACCCCCCAAACCAAAAGGAAACCAAAAACAAAAAAGGGGGGGTTTTTTTACCAAAAAGGAAAAAGGGCCCGGGGGGCAAAAGGGAAAGGGAAAAAAAAGGGAAAAAAAAAAAAAAAAAAAAAAAAGGGAAAAACCAAAAGGGAAAAGGAAAAAAAATTAAAAATTTAAAAAAAAAAGAAGGAAAAAGGGTTTAAAAAAAGGGTTTTAAAAAAAAAAAAAAGGAAAAAAAAGGAGAAGGAAAAAGTTAAAAAAAAAAGAAAAAAAAAAAAAAGGGGAAAAAAGGGAAAAAAAACCCCAAAAAAAAAAAAAAAAAAGGGGAAAAGGAAATGAAATTTAAAAAAATTTAAACCTTAAAAAGAAGGAAAAATTTTGGGAAAAAAAAAAAATAAAAACCTTTAAAAATTTAAAAAAAAAGAAGGGGCCCAAAAAAAAAAAAAAAAAAAAGGGTTTTTAAAAACCAAAAAAATTTTTTTTCCCACCAAAAAAACAAAATTTTGGGAAAAAAGGGGGAAAAAAAATAAAAAAGAAAATTTGGGTTTTAAAATAACCAAAAAAAAAACCTTAA
Organism: Aegilops longissima; assembly: GCA_021605205.1. Taxonomy (NCBI): domain Eukaryota; kingdom Viridiplantae; phylum Streptophyta; class Magnoliopsida; order Poales; family Poaceae; genus Aegilops; species Aegilops longissima. The sequence continues at coordinate 187,104,947 of CM038679.1, forward strand.
AACCCAAAAAAGGAAAAAAAAAAATTTGGGAAAAAACCTTCAAAAAAAAGGAAAAAACCCAAAAAAAATGGGGCACCAATTTTTAAAGAAAAAAAATTTTAAAAGGAAAAAAAATTTAAAATTAAAAAAAAAGGGGCCCTTTTTTAAAAAACCCGGAAAAAAGGGAAAAAAAAGAAAAAAAAGGGAAAAAATTTTAAAAAATTTAAAAAAAGGGAAAATTTGGGGAAAAAAAGAAAAAGGCAAAAAAACCCTTTAAAAAATTAATTTTTAAAAAAAAAAAAATTAAAAAAAAAAAAATTAAAAAAATTTGGAAAAAAAATTTTTAAAAAAAAAAAAAAAAAAGGTTTCCCAAACCAAAAATTTGGAAAAAAGGAATTTAATTAAAAAGGGGAAAAAAGAAAAAAAAAGGAAGGCCAAAACCCGGGAAATTTGGAAAAAAAATTTTAAAAATAAAAAAGGCCCAAATCCCAAAATTTAAAACAAATTTTGGGAATTTAAAAAAAGGGGGGGAAAATAAAAAAATTTTAAATCTTTAAAAAAAAAAACAAATTTTAAAAAGGAAAAAAATTTGGGAAAAAAAAAAAAGAAATTTTTTTTTAAAAAGAATTTAACAAAAAAAAATGAAAAGAACCAAAAAAAAAAAAAAAAAAAAAAAATTTTTCCCAAAAAATTTGGAAGGGAAAAAAAGGTTTTAAAAAGGGGAAAAAAAATTAAAAAATTAAAAAAAAAACCCTTGGGAAAGGCCCTTTAAAAAAATTTTAAATTTTTAAAAAATTTGGGAAAGGGAAAAAATTTGGGAATGGGTAAATCCCAAAAAAAAAGGAAGGGGAAAAAAAAATTTAAAATTTTTAAAAATTTTAAAAAAGGGGGAAAAAGGCCCCAAAAAAGGTTTAAAAGGGAAAAAAATTTTAAAAAAAATTTTTCCAAAAAAAAAAGGGGGAAAAGATTTAAAAAAAGGGGAAATGAAAAAACCCAAAAAAAAAAAAAAAAAAAAAAAAAAGGAAAATTTTAAAAAAAGGGGGGGGAAACCAAAAAAAAAAAGGGGAAAAAAACCCCTAAAAAAAATTGATTTTTTGGTTTAAAAAAAATTTGGGGGGGAAAAAAAAAATTAAATGAAAAACCCAAAAAAAAAATTTGGAAATTTGAAAACCTTTAAAAAAGGCCCAAAAAAAAAAAATTTAAAAAGGAAAAAAAAAAATATAAGGAAACCAAAAAAGGTAAGGAATTTAACCCTTCCCATTAAAAATTTTAAAAACAAAAAAAAATTCCCCAAAAACCCAAAAACCCTTTAAATTTTTAAAAAAAAAAAAAACTAAAAACCTTGAAAAAAACCCAAACCCCAAAAGAAATTTTTTAAAACCCCCAAAAAACCCCAAAACAAACCTGGAAATTTTCCCCCCCAAAAAAAAGGGTTTTAAAAACCCCCGGAAAAAATTTTTTAAAATCTTTTCCCCCCCAAAAAATTTGGGAAACCCCCAAAAACCCCCAAAAAAATTTTTTTAAAAAAAACCCCCAAAAAAAAATTAAAACCCCGGGCCTAAAAAAAAATTTGGGGGAAAAAAAAATTTTTCAAAAACCCCCGGGAAAAACCCGGGAAAAAAAATTTTAAAATTTAAAAAGACCAAAACCTTTTTCCCTTAAAAAAAGGGCCAAAAAAAAAATCCAAAAAAAAAATCCCCTTTTTTTTCCCCCAAAAAAAAAAAGGGGTTAAAGGGGGGTTTTAAATTTAACCCCCATGGGGGGAAAAAAAAAATTTTTTAAAAAAAAAAATGGAAAAAAATCTTAAAACCCTTTCCCCAAAAAAAAAAAAAAAAAATTTTTTTAAAAACCCGGTTAAAATTCCCAAAAAACCCGAAACCAAAAAAAAAAAATTCCCCCCAAAAATCCCCCCGGGTTTTCCACCCAAAAAAAAAAGGGGAAAAATTTAAAATTCCCAACCCAAAAAAAGGTTAAAGGGGAAAGGGGGGAAGGCCAATTTACCGGGAAGGGCCCCCCAAAAAACAAAAGGGAAAAACCCAAAATTGGGAAAAACCCCCCTTTTTCCCAAATTAAAAAGGGGGGGGAAAAAAGGGCCCCCATTCCCGGGGGTTTTTAAAATTAAACCCCTTTTTAAAAACCGGTTTAAAACCCCCCCAAAAAACCCGGGACCCTTTTTTTTTAAAAAGGGCCCCTTTTTCCCAAAAATTAAAAACCCAAAACCCTTTCCCGGGGCCCTTTAAAAAACCCCCCCCCAAAAAAAAAAAACCCCCGGGGAAACCCCCGGGGGCCCCCCCCCCCAAAAAAAAAAAAACCCCAGGGGGGGAAAAATTTGGTTGGGCCCACAAAACCCCCCGGGGAAAAAAAATTTTGGAAAACCCAAAAAGGGGGTTTGGGGGGGAAAAACCTTTTTGGGCCCCTAAAAGGGCCCCGGGCAAAAAAAGGGGCCCCCAAAAAAAAGGGGGAAAAGGGGGAAAAAAACCAATGGGGTTTGGGGAAAAAAAACCCCCGGGGGCCTTAAACCCCCAAGGTTTGGGAAAAAAAAAAAAGGTTTTAAAAACAAGGGCCAAAAAAAAAGGAAAAACCCCCCCCCCAAAAAAAAAAAAAAAGGAAATTGGAAAACCCCGGGGAAAAAATTTTTAAAAGGGAAAACCCATTTTTAAAATTTAAAGGAAAAAAAAGGGGAAAAAGCCAAAAAGGGCAAAGGAAAGGAAGGTTTGGGGAAAAAAAAAAGGAAAAGGGGGCCTTAAAAGGCAAAAAGGGCCCTTTAAAAAAAAAAAGGGGGGGTAAGGAAAAAAAAAAAAAAAAAAAAAAAAAAAAGGGGGTTGAAAAAAACCCCAAAAGGGGGGGCAAAAGGAAAAACAAAAAAATTTTAAAACCCCAAAAAACGGGGAAAAAAAAAATTTTTTTTTGGGTTGGGGCCAAAAAAAAATTTATTAAAATTTGGGGGGAAATAAGGGTTTTTTTTAAAAAACCCCCCTTTTTCCAAAAAAAATGAAATTAAAACCAAAAAAAAAAATATTTTTTTTAAAAAAAAAGGGGGAAAAAAAAAAAAAATTTTTCCCCCAAAAAATTTTTTAAAATTCCCCAAAATTTTTTGGGTTTAAACATTTAAAAATTTTTTAAAAAATAAAATTTTTCCCATTTTAATTTTTTATTTAAAAGGAAAGGTTTTTTTTAAAATTTAAATAAAAAAAAGAAAAAAAAAATTTAAAAAATTTTTTAAACCGGGGGGAATTTTTTTTTAAAAATTTAAATGGCAAAAAAGGGGGGGGGGAAAAAAGGGGGGGCCCCCCCCGGGGGGGAAAACCCAAAATTTAAAAAGGGGGGGCCCGGGGGAAAAAGGGGGGGCCCTTTGGGTTTCCCGGGGGTGGGGCCCAAAGGGGCCAAAAGGAAAATTTTGGGGGGGGGGGGGGAAAGGCCCCAAAGGGGAAAAGGGTTTTCCCCAAAAGGGTTTGGGAAAGGTAAAATTTTTGGGGGGGTTTTTTGGGGGGGGGGGGGGTTTTTGGCCCTTGCCCGGTTTTCCTTGGGGTTTGGGTAAACCCCCTGGGTTTTTGGGGGGGAAAGGGGGGGGTTTGGGGAATTTGGGGGGGGGGGGGGGCCCGGGGGTTTTTAAAAATTTCGTTTGGGGGGAAAAGGGGGGGTTTCCCCCCTTTTTTTTGGGGGGTTTTCCCTTGGGGGGGGGGCCCTTGGGAACCAAAACCCCCCCCGGGGTTTGGGCCCCAAAGGGGGTTTTGGGGGGGGGGGGGCCGGAAAGGGGGTTCCCGGGAAAAATTGGGGGCCCCGGAAAATTTGGGGGGGAAGGGAGGGGGGGGGGACCCGGGGGGGGGCGCGGGCCAAAGGGGGCCCGGGGGGGGGGGGGGGGGGCCGGGGGAAGGGGTTTGGCCGGGAGGGCCCGGGGGGGGCCGGGGAGGGGGGCCCCCCAAAAGGAGGCCCCGGGGAGGGGGGGCCCGGGCTTTCCACAAACAGGGGGGGGGGAAGGGTTTAACCCGGGGGGCCAGGCGGGGAAAAAAGGGGGAGGGGGGGCCCGGGTTGGGGGGGAGGGGAAGGCCAAGGGGGCCCCGGGGGGGGGGGGGGGGGGGGCCAGGGCCCCCGGGGCCGGGGGGAAAAGGGGGGGGGGAACCCGGGGGGGGGGGGGGTTGGGGGGGAGGGGGGCCCCCCGGGGGGGTGGGGGAAAAGGAGGGGATTTGGGGGAAAACCGGGGGGGGGAAAGGGGGGGTTGGGAGGGGGGGGGGGGGGGAAAAAGGGGGGGGCCGGGGGGGGCCCCCTTTTCCCCTTTAAAAGGGGGGGGGGGAAAAAAAAAGGGGGGAAGGGGAAAAAAGGGGGGGGTTTTTCCCTCCCCAAAAAAAATTTTAAACAAAAAAAAAGGGGGGAAAAAGAAAAAAAAGGTTTAAAAGGAAAGGTTTGGGGAAAATTTTTTAAAAAAAAAAATTTTTTTTAAAAAAAAAAAAATTTTGGAAAAAAAGTTAAAAAAATTGGGGGGAAAAAAAAAAAAAAATTTAAATTTAAATTTGGGGTTTTAAAAATTTTTAAAAAGGTTTTTAAAAAACCCTTAAAAATTGGGGCAATGAATAAAAAAAAACCCCCCAAAAAAAACCCCAAAAATTTTTGGGTTTTTAAAAAAAGGTTTGGGTTTTTTTCCAAGGGAAAACCCCCCCCCCGGAAAAAAGGGTTTGAAAAAAAGGGGTTTTTGGGTCCTTGGAGCCCCGGGGGTTCCCCGGGCCCCCCTTTTTAAAATTTTTTTTTGGTTCCCCGGGAAATGGGAAATTAACCATTTTCCCCCTTTTTTTAGCCCTTTTAAAAAAAGGGAAAAACCCCTTTTCCCCCGAAAAAAGGGTTGGGCTTCCAAAATTTTTAATTTTCCCTTTTTAAAAAAAAATTTTTTTTTAAAACCTTTTTTATCCCAAAGAAATTTAAAATTTTTTGGTTTTTTTTCAAATTTTTAAAATTTTGGGGAAAAGGAAAATTTTTAAAAAAAATTTAATTACCCCTTTTTTAAATTTTTTTGGTTTTTTTTTCCTTTTTTTTTGGGTTGGGTTTTTAATTCCCCAAAAACCTTTTTTTTCCCTTTTTTTTTTTTTTTTTTTTTTTTTTTCCCCCTTTAAAAATTTGGGCCCCCCAATTTTTCCCCAAAAAAGGCCCAAACAATTTTGGGGGGGTTTTTGGGGTTTTTTCCGGCCCTTTTTTTAAAGGCCCTTTAAATTACCAAATTGAAGGGCCGGATTAAAAAGGGGGGTTAAGGGTTTTTGAGGGCCCCCTTTTAAATTTTCCCCAAAAAACCCCAAAAAGGCCAATTCCCAGGTTTAAAGGGCCTGGGTTTTTTAAAAATTTCGGTTTAATTGGTTTTTAAAAAAACCCCCCCACCCCAAACCCCTTCCCCCAAAAGGGCCCCCCTTTTTCCCCAACCAATTTTTTGGGGGAAAAAATTTTTTTAAAACCCCCAAAAAACCGGGGGGGGGCCCAGACTTCCCCCGGTGGCCCTTTGGCCCCGGGCCCCAAATTGGGGCAACCCCCCCTTTAAAACGGGTTGGGCCCCGGGGCCAAAGGGTATTGGCGAAGTCTTTGCAATTGCCCGGTGCGAGTTCGGGACACTAGGGTACCCCTACTCTAGTACACCGACATGATGCTAAGCTTACCGTTGGGTCTGTCCATCACATCATTCTCCTAATGATGTGCTCCCTTATCAAATTACAAATCATGTCTATGGTTAGAAACCTTAACCATCTTTGATCCACGAGCTAGTCAAGTAGAGGCTTACTAGGGACACTGTGTAGTTCATCTATTCACACATGTATTTAAATTTCCGGTCAATGCAATTATAGCATGAATAATAAATATTTATCATGAACGAAAAATATGATAATAACCATTTTATTATTGCCTCTAGGGCATATTTCCAACATTAATCGCTAATATGGGTGAATAAGAGAAAGTTCAATGATGCTAACTACGTGGAAGTTCATCCTCTTCCTGTTCCTCTTATTCTGTTGTCGTTGTGTTGTTTCTTCTTCTTCTCTTGTGTTGTTGCCTCTTGTTGTCTGACCTCTATTATCCCACATTCGTGAGCCCACTCCAACCTTTTGTTCTTCCAAGCTTCGTTGTCAAACGCCTCCACACCATGGCTGGAGCTGATAACCTTATTAGGCGCCACATCTTCCTCCTTCGGCATAAGTTCATCAGTTCTCTGTTGCAGGATCCAGTTGTGAATGATGCAACATGCAAGAACAAGCTTGACTTGGGTAGGGTAAGGTGGAATGGCTTTTGATCCAGGATCTTAAACCTATTCTTCAAAGCTTCAAATGCCCTCTCAACCATTACTCTAAGGCTGAAGTGTCTGAGATTGAACAGTTCCTGAGGAGTCCTAGGATAGTTCCTACGAGAGAACTCGTCCAGATGGTACCTGGTTTTCCTGAAGTGTGAAAGAACACCTGGACGACATGCATAGCCACCATCTCCTAGGTAGAACTTGCCATCGGGGATGTTGTTTCCACCATGACAACTCATGTTATCATTGAGAATGTTAGCATCATGTGCTGATCCTTCCCACCCAGCCAACACATGTCAGCGTTAGGAGGCAGGGTCCCAGACTTACTGCATCGGCCTGGCGTAGCTCATGAGCCAGGCCATCTGGCCCATCTTCATTAACAAGGCATCCAAGACCTTCGTGAGGTCCAAGCCTGTGAGCCAGGCAACATGAGGACTTCCTGCAGGAGTGTCCTAGCAGGTAGACTCACGAGGCGGAGATATCAAAGCGGGGCAAACCTCATGAGGGACTCATGGCGTGAGCCATAATGACAGTGCAGGCAGTACAGGCGGGCGCCCGGTGGCGCCAGCATCCCATTTCCTCTTCGTGCTAAGGAGAGCTTGTGAGCCGAAAAGTACCGAGCATCGAGGCAAAAGTTGCCATATTGGTGCAACAAGACCAAGACCAAGACCGAGAGGCGGCAAAGGCGGAGGTCATCGTGGAGCCCAAGGCAGGCGTCATCCTAATGCTTTGCGTGAAGACTGATTTTGTCGGGATAGCTTGTACTAGCTGTCCCCTTTCAAATTGCCCACGTTGTTGGCTCCTTCCGCTCAACATTTGGGAAGAGGACGGGGCCTATATAAGTAGAGCTAAGCAGCCACAGTGGGGCGATCTGCGCCTTAGCTTGATCAATCCGATCGAGCCTAGCCACAGAACACCCCAACCTCGGGAGGTTGTTCTTCTCTTATCTTGTTTATCATCAGCCAAAGGCAATCCACCACCACCACCTTTGGGTAGGGTGTTACACCACAGCGATGGCCCGAACGAGTATAAACCCGTGTCTCTTTACGTATGTTGTGAGCTCGGCGAGTTCGTCACTAAGGATCTTAGCGAGCTTGGCGTGGGTCGGTAGAGGAGAAGACTTGGCACCCGGTGTTAGAACCTTAAGGGTTTGCGGAACCCCATGTGGACATTTTGCACGCCAAGTAGGGGTGCGCCGTGGTTTTCCCTTCCGTCGGTTCATCGCTCCATCGCTCCATTGTTTCCATGGCGGACACCCGTCGTGCTCGAGCTGAGCGTGTCGGGCTGCCCTCTCCGCCCGCGTCGCTCAGACGGCTCCAGTAGGCGGGCCACCTCGTCGTTCTCCGTCTCCCGCCGACAACGCTGCCACCGGCCCAGTGGGGAACGAGCAGCGAGCGTCTCGCTGCACCACTCAGTGCGGCGGGGCGGCGCCGCTACTCCGTCGCTCACCCCGCTGGTTCTGCCGTCCCCAGCTCGCCGTGCTCCCATGGAGAGCGCGAGCAGCGCTCATCCACGGTGAAGCGAGCTCCTCCACGCTACCGCTCTGTCGGCGTCTCTGAGGAAGTGGCTCAGCCGTCGCCCGAAGCTCGTCCGCGCCAGGCTCTCAGCCCGCCGTCAACTCTGCCTCCCCTCAACCAGCCACGCAGGCGGCAGGGCTCATGGCGTGCCTCACCACCTCACCCCCAAAGGCGGTGCCTTGGCTCCAAAGCCACGCACCTCAGCATGGTGTGATCCACCGCCGCAGTATGTGAAAGAAGCCCAAAAATCCCTCGGCCGCAGAAGCTGCAGCGCTCCCAGCGCCACCTCGTCAAGACGCGCGCCACCAGCGGCGCCATGAACCCCGTCAAGACCGAGTTCAACCCCATGAGCCCGGCAACCCGACCCGGCTGCCACACTTCATCCCGAGCTGCGTGGCGTCGCTGGCAGGCAAGTTCAAGCCAGACCTGCCTCCTCGCTCTGACGGCCACTGCGGACCCAGCGGAGTTCCTACAGACTCTGAGCTGAGCATCATAAGCGGCTAAGCAGCGATGAAAAATCTCATGGCGAACTGGTTTCCCATGCCTCTCAAGAGATGGGGCCGCTCTTGGCTCCACAGACCTACAACACGGCTCGATCTCCTCACAGGATGAGATCGCGCGACCTCTTCATCGCCAACTTCCGGGCACTCGCGACCGCCCACGGCGCGGGTGACCTCGCCCAGCTCAAGCAACAGCCGGAAACTCGGAGAAGTACATCCGGCGCTTCAACAACACCTGCCTCAAGATCCCCAAGGTCACAGACGAGGCCATCATCTCCGCGTTCTCCGGCCGGCGTCCGTGGCGTCAAGATGAAGGAAGAGCTGGCTATCAGAGGGCTCTGCACCTCTCGGAGCTGTTCAACTTTGGCGACCAAGTGCACAAGAGGCGAGGAGGGGCACCTCTCTCTCCTCGAGGCTGCCACTGCGGGAAGCGGAAGAAAAGAAGACAAAGGCCAAGGATGTGAAGCACAAAGAGGCGGTTGTGCTCGCTTGGACGACCAGAGAGGCAAGAGATCAGCCTGATTAGTCCAAGAACAATTGGTCATTCTGGCGCCTCCACAACCTGAACACCCACAACACAATGCCTTAAGAGCTCGGAGGCATCTGAGAAGGGCCTTCTGATTCGGCCTTCCCGGCATAGCGACTAGGGCTACAGCCGTGGAGGAGGGACAGTAGAGCCAGACTGCTGGGATGACCCGTGGCCAGTGTCGAAGTGGGCATGGCGGCCTCGCCCGAGGACGTTGGCGGGACCAACCTCGCGGCGCTGGAGAGCGCCTCATGAGGATCGCCCCAGGCAGCGCCGGTCTTCCCGCTGCCACCACCAGAAGGAGCAGCTACCACCACCGGGGCGAGGCTGGGGGCTTGCATAAACAGCGTCGCGATCGCTTGCATCTTGGCGGCGCTGGCCCGACCTCTCGGTGCATCTTCAAACACTTCGCTCCACGAGGTGAGCAGCAGTTCTCCCTAAGCTCGAGGCCACCGCCCGCTCAGGTGGTCCCAATCTGCCATTACCTTCAACTCAGCAGGCCAGACTCAAGTATGCGGCCACCATGGCGCTCCTCCCCTATGCCTGCTCCCGATCATCGACAATGTGCAAGTCACCAAGACTCTCGCCGGCCAGGCGCAGGCTCAACGTCCTATCCGTCGACATGTTACGACAACCTTCAAGTGCCCTATGAGCAGCTCCAGCCAGCAAAGCCTTTCTCGGGGTAGTGATGGTTCCACCACACCCGATAGGAAAACTCCGCTTGCCGTCACCTTGACCCAAGCACGACAACTACCACACCGAGCTCATCAACCCGGCGTCGCGCACATCCGCACTTGCCATTACGCGCCATCCTTGGGTATCCAGCCCTGGCCAAGTTCATGGCGGTCATTCATCATAGCTTCGCGTCCTCAAGATGCCCGAGAGTGGAGGATTCATCACGGTCCCGATGTGAAGAAAGGGATCGCAGTGTGCTCTTTTGGCGTGCCTTTCAAGGCTGCAACAATCGCGTGACCAGGCAGCGAAGACGAAGGCCCTCAGGAGATCATCCCCAAGAAGAAGTTGTCGCGTCGCGCAGGACTCAGGAGATGGGCGCCACGTCCAGAGCCTTAGTCGGGGATCGGCACCCGTTCGAGGCGCCTCCCTCCATCGCATAGGAAGCGGCGCAGGCGCCCTCCTCGGGCGGGGCTGGGGGCTCTCTTGGAGGGCCTCGGACCTTGCCAACCTCCAGGAGAGGCACTTAGGCTACCAGGCGTGCCGTGGCCGCGTTCCCTCGAGGAGAACACAGGTCAAAGCGTGCCCACCACCCGAGTTCATCACCAAGACCACCAAGAACTGCAAAAGTAAGAGCCATGCGGCCACAGGCCAGACAGGGAAGCGAACCCGGATGTCCCGAGGGCTCAGCGGGGCCACATCTCGGGGCGCTTGGGCCATCACGTCACAGACCCCTGTGGGGCCCACCACAGCCTCGTTCGCATGCCCTTTGGCTTGCCGGCGTGGCGTCAACCCGTCAGCGCAACTTGCGGCATGTCACAGCGTCTCGGGGAAGCGGGGTGCCAGCTGTTCGAGGAGGAGATAGAGATGCTCTTGAGGAACCTCCAGGCCCCAGGCCTCCGGGCTCGGGTCAGTGGCTCATGAGAGTCATTCCTTCAGCGTGTGACTTCAGTGCATCAACTCTACGCCGTCTCTGAACCAGGTGACATCTTCCAAGTTAAACTTCTGTTTGAGGCGCCCTCGGGCTGCGTTATTCCCGAGCCGCAGGTGTGTCACATGGCATGTATCCCTCTTGTTTAGTTCTTTAGCTTACCTTCTTTGGGCGCGCCCTAAGGCTGCATCATCCCCAAGCCGCTCGGGCGGACTTCGATGGCGTGTATCCTCACTGCATTTATCAAGTCAATTTGCTCCTTATGCTTAACACGCAAGCGGCTATTGCACCTTGATCATTGCCTCCGGGGCCTTCACATAAACCTGGCCAGCTGGTGCATGGGTCCGTCCTGCCCACGTCCAACCAAATCCGGTGGTCGAGCTTTGGCTCGCCAGCACGTGCCGCTTACCAATCACCTCCACGAGGCCCTCGGTGCCTTCGCCTCACCAGAGCAACGGCGGCGGGCTAACTTGTTGTAACGATCAACCATGTTCCTTTTTGTGCTTGTTCACGGGGAATGCCGAGGAAGCATAGCGGATGGGCGCGCGACCTCCTTTTCCTCGTCGACCAACTGCAGCGTTAAAGGAGCTCCTGACATCGCGACTCGAGAACTCTTCTTGCTCTCCGGCCCTCACCCGGCCTTGACCACGGCATCGCGACACGGCATACCAGCGGCGCTGAAGCTTGCTCGAGGTCGGGACACGAGACGTAGAGCACTAAGGAGAGCACGGTAATGTAAGTTCGTTGCAGGCCAGCCTGTTTATGCCACAGATTGGCAGCGCGATTCTAAGCGCCCACGTCACGAGCCGTCACAAAATCAACGAGATAAGTCATGCACCCGGATTGACTAAGTGTTTTGGGCCTCGTGGTCGCTCGCGCCCTACCGCGACCCCGTTGTGGCCACGTCAGCTCCCTTTCTCTCCTTACCATGGCTGCTTGGGCACTAAGGGGGGCCTCCTAAGCATTGCGCCTCAGGGGCTCTTACTGGACCTCGGGTCGCGCACCTCCACAGCCTTGACCACTGACACGCTGACCAACATATACCAGCAGCTGTAGCCGCCTTGGGACAGGACTTTTGTCGGTAGTAGAGCAACAAAGGCATCGCGAGGAAAGAAAGGGAGACCGAACTGAAGCAGTACATGTGCTCACCAAATTCTTATAACAAGGAAAACAAACACGAAAGACATTACGGAACCTTACATGCCCCACGGGTTGATTACGTGATCCTTCGCGAGGAACAAAAGTTGTTACTAAGAGGAATCCTATCCACCTCCCAGTAAGACGCCATCATCCATGATGGTCCACGGTAGCGGCGGCAACCCATCGAGATCAGCGGTGGCTACGGGCCTTGGACAGCCCTGCTCTCAGCGTCCCGAGCTCGGAGGGCGTAGGCTGTAAATCGCTCGTCTGGAGTCTCATAAGCTCGGGAGGCTGCTGGACTCCAAGGGTTGCCTCTCTTGCTGGAGTGCTCGCGATCGGAGTCTTGTGACAACTGGCCAGCTCCTCTGCAGGGCAGCACTCCAACCGGCGGCCCTCAGCGTCGAAGACCTTGAAGAAGAGCTTGGAGGCGGTGTCATACTCGAAGTGGATCGCAAGGGCCCCCCTCGCACGGCAAACCCGCGTGATCTCGCCCCAGCCGTGGGTCATGAAGATCTTGCAGTGGGGACCGCTTGATCTCGCTCGATCATTTGAAGACCTGCGATCGGCTGCTATTGCCAGCTCGAGTGGCCCCCTTAGTAGCATCATGTCGGAAAAAGAATCGCGGGAAGAGGGATCCGAGGAGCTTGGAGGCATCAGCGCCTACGGCACCAACTTCGTGCGAGGTGGATGGGATGCACCCGGTGAGGAGTCTGGATTAGGGGTATCCGGACAGCGGACTATATACATCATCCGGACTATTGAGCGTGAGGTACAAGACTCAAGACTTGACCCGTGTCCAGGATGGGACTCTCCTTGGCGTGGAAGGCAAGATTGGCGATCGGATATTGTATTTCCTTCCTTGTAACCGACTCCATGTAAACCCTAGCCCTCTCCGGTGTTTATATAAACCGGAGAGGTTGAATCCTGAAGGCGATCACAATTACAATCATACCATCATAGGCTAGCTTCTGATGTTTAGCCTCTACGATCTAGTGGTAGATCTACTCTTGTACTACCCATATCTTCAATATTAATCAAGCGGGAAGTAGGGTTTTACCTCCATCGAGAGGGCCCAAACACAGGGTAAACATTGTGTCCCTTGCTACTGTTACCATCAACCTAAGGCAGCACAGATCGGGACCCCCTACCGAGATCCGCGGTTTTGACACCGGCGTTGGGGCTTTCATTGAGAGTTCCCTACAATAGCCATAAGCCCTCTGAGGGCTCGATAAGCTCCTCCGATCATCGTCAACAACACAATCTCGGTGAGACCCTTCTCCACGGACAGATCTTCGTGTTGGCCCGGCTTCAGCCCTCGTCGCTTGGCCATCTGGAAGCAATTGACAGCTCGCCCTGGCCACGGATCAGGTTCGGAAACCCTGAACTACAGCGGACATTAGCGGAGACTTGATCTTGATTCGGGCCTATGCGGGAACCGGATAGTCAAGACAAGCACGGCAGACACATGTTAGCCGGACATGGCTTCGAGGTATCACCCCGCGGTAGCCGGAACTAAATCCGGAGGCGATGCTGCTGCGCCTAAGGATGGAGGATGGACCCGCCCGCCAAACCATACACTCACGGTGGGAGCCGAACACGAGGTCTTACCTCTCGTGGTGGCCTGCGACTCCGGACCCCGGTTCGTATCGGACGTAGGTTCGGTCCGTGCACTCGAGCCCGGTCGAGCCAGGTTGGGCTCCGGTAATGGAGTTCACCGCTGCGGATATCTTCGAGCACTCGCCCTTTGGCGACATGCTGGACTCATTATAGTCTCTCTCTTTGTTAGGAGGCTCTTGGTCGAACTATGTCTGGCTCGAGTGGGAGGTAGGCGATGAAGGTTCGTTGCCCACCACCACCCACTTCATTACCCATGATGCGATGATTTAACAGGTACTAGACTTCGACTCGAGGACGCCGGCAGTATGTATGACGATGCGGGAGAAAGAACATGAACCACCGCTCCTTTGGCGGTGGACAGCCCTCTTCCTATGATATATATATGGTGGACACTCAGAAGAAACAAATGGTGATGAGGCAGCGGAGGATAAAACCTCGGGGAAAAAAAGCAGCAAAGAATGGGGCGTCGTCAGGCGCCCTCAAGCCCCGCCACCTGTCACTGCCGCCCGGAGGCGAAAGCAATCCGAATGGTGAAAGAAGAATACAACCACGATCAGCCCGCCTTGAGCGGGCGAGCAGGAAGATTGTCGGTGTTATGGGGCAGGGGTACAGACTTTCCCTGCCCGACTGCAGCATAGCTCAAGGGGTGGCCTAATGCAGCCCATCTTCATCAGCACTAGCTCAAGACCCTCGGGAGGGCCAAGCCTCATGAGGCGGACAGGCAGCTTCTCGGGCCGCAGCCTCGTCGGTGGTGGCGAGGGGCTGAGGAGATATCAGGCCCGGGTACCTCATGAGATGCCTGTGGCGCAAGCCATGGCGACCAAGGCGCCCAGGCGGGCGCCGAGGCAGCTGATGTCCTCATTTCCTCTTTGGTGCAAAGGAGGCAGCCTTGCGCGAAGTATCAAGCAAAGGCCAGCCATTTGGTGCAACAAGACCAAGACCAACACAGCGCGGAAGGAGGTCATCGTGGAGCCAAGCCCGGCGTCATCGTCGAAACTTTGGCGAGGACCAACTTTGGTCGGGATAAGTGTACTAGATGTTCCCCTTCAAAATGGCCAATTGTTGGCGCCCTTCCGCTCAATATTTGGGAAGAGGCCGGGGCCTTTGCCTATAAATAGGACTAGCCACCCACGAGGGTAGAGGATCGGAATCGAACAAAGCTAGAGATCAAGCAGTCTAGAGAGAAGGCGGCGAACTCCCCTATGAGTTAAATCTGCCGCCAAACAGGACCCTCATGAGGCTGTTCTTCCTTGTATTATTCATCATCAGCCCAGGGCAATCCACCACCACACACTTTAGAGTAGGGTATTACACCACAATAGTGGCCCGAACAGATATAAACCTTATGTGTCCCTTGTGTTGCTCTTTGTGTAGTTTAGATCCTCATGGGGCTGACGAGGTGTAGAGTAGGTAGGAGGTGAGATCTCCGCGTGCACCCAGTTTGAACCTAGAAGGTGCGGAACAAAATCCGATTGTTGGGCGCCAAGTAGAGTCTTGTTGGCTCCTTCATCAACCCGCTCTGCTGCCAACATCGCGATTAAGCCCTATGATGAGCAGCCCCGCCGCCCCTCCGATCGCCCGGCACCTGTGCCCGAGGGCGAGGCTCGAGCCTTGTCCCGGCCTGCAGTGCGGTGCGTGGCAAACAAGTTCAAGCCGGCGCATGCGCTTCTAGCAGCACGACTGATCCAGGCCTTCTGTTGGCGTCTGAGAGGCCGATCCTCAAGCGAGGCGACAGCGGGGTCGCAGCTAGCGCCTTCCCATGGCCCTCACCCGCCCCCATGTAATTGCTCCACTGCCAGTGGCTTAAGTAGCCTCTTAGGAGAGGCTGCACGGCCTCTTCCCTCGCCCAGGCCCAGCTGCCAGGCGCCCAGCCGTCGTAGCTCTCTGGGCTGCCATGGCGCCACCTTCCAGCCGCCACATCAAGCCATTAAATCCTTGGATCGGCGCTGCCTCCAGCGCAGCATGGGGCTCCTCTGGGTGGTCGGCTCCCAAGCCGATCTGTCCTTGAGCTAGGAGGATCACGCTCCAACTCAGCCTGCTCGGGCGCACTCCCAATCTGTGCACCCCACCATCTGCAGTGGCCGTCACGAGACTCTCATCAGCGGCGCAGGCCTCGGCGTGCTCTCGGTTGAAGCCTTCAGCCTCCTCCCGCGTCCGTCGGGGCGGCTAGCCCATGGAGAGAGCCCTTCTCTAGCGTCGAGAGGCAGTTCAGCTTACTCCTAGGGCAGAATCCGTCTTCCGGTGACCTTGGCACCTCGACAACTTCTGCCTTGAGCTAATCGACCCGACATCACCCCATCGGCCTCCCCATACAGCCATCCTTGGCTACCCAGCACTAGCCGATTCATGGCGCGACTCACCCGGTACAACCTCATGAAGATGCCGGGAGCAACGGTGTCCTCACCGTGTCCGGGAGACACCGAGGATGCGTTGCAAGTGCTCAAGCTTCGTCTTCCCTAGGAAGCTGGCCTGACCCCGACTCGGGCAGCTCCACAAGGCCCAAGGGGGGCTAAATGAAAAGCAGATTGTTCACCCAAGACAAGGCGAAACCAAGCGGATACTAGTCAACAGGGCCGGATCCACTGCGCCACCTTCACCATAGGCGCCAACCTCGAGCCCAGCGGGGAGGCCACGATCAAGTTCCCTCTGTGAACAAGAAGGTATTAGCATGGGAACTGATCGGTGGCGAAGGTCCCAAGAGGTGTCGAGCACCACCTCAGCGTGTTGCCTAGCGTCACGCCCGTGAAGCCCGAAGCGAGGCGGTGATCCCTTTGAAGCCGGCTTTCATCGTCCAAAGAGACATAAGCTAGAAGTGGCAGGGGTCATTCGCGAGGTTCGATACAGATTGGTTGGCTAACCCGGTTATCGTGCCAAAGAAAGGAGGAAGGAGCATGTGTCGACTACCAACCTCAACAAAGCCTGCCCTTGAGGACCCATTCCCGCTCCCTCATGTCGGTCGGATCGTGGATTCCCTTCTTGAGTGCGACCTGTTATGTTTCTGGATGCCTTCTCGGCTATCACCAGATCAAGATGGCGGTAGAAGGCGTGGGAAAAAGCGGCTTTCGACCCGATGTGGAGTGTACTGCTACACATGCATGTCGTTCGAACTCACATAGCGGGAAGCGACCTTCGTGGTGATGCACATCACCTTGGGTCACCTTGCCGGGGAGGAGAATGTTGAGGCTTATGTAGATGACATTGTGGTGAAGTCTCGGAGGCCAAAACCTGATACAAGACATGGAGAACCTTGTGACCTCAACACGGTGAACCTGCGGCTCAACTTGGAGAAGTCGTGCTTAGGGTCCCCTCGGGCAAGCTCTTGGGCTTCCTCGTGTTCCAGACATCGAGCTAACCAAAAAAGGTCAAGGCAGTCGAGGACATGAGCCAGCTGAAGACCCTTAGAAATCTGAGAAGCTCCTGGGCGTGACCGCACTAGGCGCTTCATCTCCAAAAGGCTGAGGAGCAGGCGCTACCCTTCTTCAAGCTAATGAAGAAAAAGGGCCCCAATGGGTGAAAGGGCCGACATGGGCGTTCAAGATCTCAAAGGTACCTAACTAGCCCTCGGGTAATGGTGGCTCCAGCGTCCTCAAGAACCCCTGGTGCTCTACCTTGCAGCCCTCCCTTACTCACTTGCCCAGCAATACTGGTGTGAGTTAGGGGAGGCGTTGGACCAAAGCCACAGCGGCTGCCGGGTCAAGGCGGAGGATCAAGGGACTCCGGACACCACTGCTCTGCCGAGAAGGATCGGCCGCGCCTTGGCCTTTTCGGACAGAAGAGACCCTCCCGGCGACCAGCCGGCTGGGAACTCCACATCTCGGGAGGCGCCACGGCCTCCGGGAGGGCCTTGACAACACATCACCTCCCAACCTCATTGAACACCACTGTATGCCCATCGGCCACAGTGTTGCGGGGCCTTGAGGGCATGGTACCCCATGCCCAGAAACTCCTCCGCGCTATTGGTGGCCTCGTGCAAGCTGCGGCACTATTTTCGGGGCCATCCCATCAAGTTGTCTCGGTGTACCCCTATGGAAAGAGTGCATCGGGGAGCCCCAACTCGGTTTTGGAAGAGTGGCCTGAGTGGATGACTGTCGGTAACAAGCGTTAAACTAGAATTGACACCACGAGTCATCAAGGGGCAGCTGTAACCGTGTGGAGATAGGCGGGCCTTGGCCTCAAGGCTGATGAGATCGATCCCTCTCCCGGGAAGCGGGACGGACAGTTGGATCATGTATTTCAGCAGGCGTTCTCCGGACAGTAGCGAGGCTGGGGCAGTGCTCATATCTCCTATTCAAGACAAGCTCTACTACGCCGTGCAGCCTCTGTTTCGATGCACGGAGAAAGGTCTCAACAACATAGCGAGAATATGAAGGCGATAGCAGGCACAGAAGGCCATGGCTGCCACAGGAGTGGCGCCTTACCATCGAGGGTGATTCACAACTCCTCGTCAACTTCTCCAACAAAGTACTCTGAGAGAGGATGAGCACATGGAAGCCTACCTCGCGGAGGTCCAGCAGAGATGGAGAAGCAGTTACGTGGAGTTGCGTTGCGACATGTGCCTCGTGGCACCAATCAAAGAGGCAGCGACATATAAGCGGGCATCAGGCGGCTACCTCGGGGAACTGGCGTCTTGAGGCTGGCTCTTCAAGCCCTCGGCCGCCATCGCTATCGGCTCGGTGCAGCCTGGGAAGACTCTCCCCAGCTGCCTCGGGAGCCCAGTCTATGGACCGACCTCGGGCGCGTCTGCTCGGCTGGAACCTCGGGAGGGTGCTTGATAACGAGCTCAGAGCTACCTGGCGCAAAGGACCTTGCCGGAAAAGGAGGAGGAAGCGGAGCGTGTGTGTGACAAGCCGGCATCTTGCGGTGGGGAGCAAGGAAAGAGCTCTGCTTGAACATACCGCAGTGGAGCCTTGGGCATCATTACGTCATCCACGGACCCTCGTTGGCAAGAGGCGTTCATAGCCAGGTTCTATTGCCACTGCGCTCAATGATGCGTGGAGCTGGTGAAGGCTTGCGGAGGCCTGCCCGATTCCATGCCAGCTGAATCCATCAGCGGTGGGAGTGCAAACTATACCCCTCTCGTGGCCATTACTTGATGCAGGGGTGGGATATCACTGGCCCGTTCCTCGGTACGGGAGGTATCGCTACCTCGTCGCCGTGGACAAGTTCACCAAGTGGTGGAAGTGGATGCGTCCGCACCATCCCGTAGGTTCTCTGATCCAAGTTCATCAAGGGCATGCATTGAGCGGTTGAAGTGCTTGAACCGCATCATCGCAAACAATGGTTTGCAGTTCACGATAACCTCTTCAAAACATATTGTGCTAACCTTGGGGCCTTGGTATGCTACACGCCGGTGGGTGCACCCGCGAACAGCAGGTGAGCCGGGCCAGAGGCGGAGTCTGAGGGCCTCAAAACCGGAGACATTCAAGAAGGCGGAGACCTGCGGCGGAGGCTGATACGATGAGCTCCGATCCGTGTTGTGGTCCATCCATGCGACAGCGACCAAGCCCGATTGGCGAGACCCGTTCTTCTGGTCTATGGGCTGACGGTCCTCCCTCACGAGTCGGGGCGTCGTTCCTTACAGGTCTGGCGTTCGGCGCAGCAGGGCGCGCCCATCGCAGAGGCAGAACCTCGTCTTTGGGGAAGGCATCGTCGAGCAGCGCTCTGGCGAGTACCAACAAGCGCTCTTGGCGATACCCTTGCCCAACATTAGCCCTAGAACTCTTGAGGTGGGGACCTCGTGCTCGAGACAGGTTCTCTCGGGGAGGGACTATATAAGCTCTGCCCATGTGGGAGGGCCCGTTCAAGGTTATTCATGTTTCGAGGCCCGGCTCCGCTTTGGAACTCGGGAGGGTGCCCATCCAGAGCGCGTGGAACATCCAGCACCTCCGGAGTTTACCCCTAAAAAGGCCCGTGCTGTGAAGAAAGCGATGCAGCATGAAGCTTATCTCTACGAGAAAGGCCGGTGCTGTGAAGAAAAGCGAATGCACATGAAGTTGTTAACGTTTTGGAAAATCTGAGCACATGAAGAGGCAAGCGCCTATGAAGCTTATCTTTTCGAGAAAGGCCGAAGCCTATGAAGAAGGCCAATGCACAGAAGTCGCCTTCCCCAAGAAAGGCCGGAGCCTCTAAAGAAGGCCAATGCTGTGAAGCTCGCCGCCCGTGACACTCACGTAATAATGAGTTGAGGTTGTACACGCACGCAGTCTCGGGGCGGCTGGCCTCGAGCCCTAGGGCTCCCTCCACGCTTGATGGCAACATAGCTCTACTTATTTGGTGAGAAAGGCGTCGAAGACTAGATTAGGTGCTGAGACGGCGCTTTTCATTGCTTTACGCGGTTGGCTTCATCCCCCCATTTGAAGTTTCATTGAAGTTGTTGCACCGTCTTTGGCTTGTGACTCTTGCCTTCTTCGCTCTCCTGCCTCGATTTCTCTCTTACGAGTCTCGCGAGGAAACCTTGAGCACCCTCGCAGTGTTTTCTGCCCCTATTGTTTGAGGTTTCCCTACTTGGGTCCCTCTGGAGGCGCCCCTCCGGTCCAAGTGCCCCCGCAGGCACCAGGCAAAACAGGAGACAGGTCAGTCGCCCCCTGGCCAGGCAGGCTACCTCTCTGGTTAATCTTTGCGGGGCATGAAGCGTTCGTGAGGCCTCGGCCTCGGGAGGCCGAGTGATCGCCTAAAGCTAGGTAATTTCTGTGGCGTGTGGCACAGAAGCCTAATACAGAAATAGAGAAGCGGTATGATAATTAACGGCAATAGTCAAGCACGCCCATGGAGTCCTACAGTAATGTCTCTTTGTGCGGGGAAAGAAAAAGAACAAAACAAAGCGCAACTAAACGGCACCAACTTCTCGGCGAGGCTGAGCGCCTCAGGAGTTCGAGGCGGACTCCTCTCCACGCTTCATGAGGCGCGATAGCGAGCAGACCGCTACCTCCCTCGGTAGTAGCGGCCATAGGGCTGGACATAGCCACCGTTAGAGGCATTGTATGAAGAAGAGTCATGGGCTTCGGCCAACCTAGCCCGCCGCCGACCGCAGCGGCTGGCTATCGTCTTCATCCGATCGTCTCCGGGGCTAGGCCCACGGCCATGGTTGTCGTCCTTGGGGGAGCCCCTAGTGTGGCGACCATCTTCCCCGAACACCCTCACGTAGAGGGTGACATCGCCGTCGAACTTGAAGTGCAGGGTGCACCGCCCTTTCGAGGACCAGCGAAGAGCGAACATTTGCTGACCCCATGGTCAAGGCCACGCTCGGCGTAGGGAGACCTCAGTGAAGCCAGGAGGCCGAGCTGCAGCAACCTTCTGCACTGGAGCCGGAGGCCGCCCGGCGCGGCCGGAGAAGTTCACCTAAAAGGAAGCGGGAAGCTAGAGCTGGGTGTTGGTGGCTCGGCCGACCACGACGGCTCAACCAGCGGCACCTCTGCCCAGTGGAGTGTGGCACAGGGGGTCGCGCTGTGTGGCGCCCCATCCAGGCGGGCCTGATGCCCGTCGACGCTTGGGAGATCGCCTCCACGGCGCGGCCCTTCTGGGAACCACGGGGTGCTAACGAGGCGGCCGCCATTTGGCGAATCGAACTCCACGGCGGGCCTTTCCTTTCTCCGCGATCGAGAACCTCTTGGTGGAGCCATGGAAGGCGGAGAAGCAAGAAGAGATGGTGGAAGAGCACGCGCCGTTCCGTACTTATAGCGAGGGAAACCGTCAACCTCACGATCAGAGTAATGTGACCTGCCTTGCATGCGAGGGCGTGTCAATTCATGCCATTCTTGGCGTGCATTGGGAAGTGGAACACACGTCAATCAACGCCACCGCGGCGCCCAAGGCCGCGAGCTGTTGGACCCTGGCGCCGCTGCCTTACAGCTCTCGACAAGCCAAGTCGAGGCGTGCCTTGGGCGGGGAGCTCTTGTCGGCGTTACTGAGGAGCAGGTACCCAGACTTGCCTGCGGCCTGCTGGCGTGGCTCAAGGGGTGGCCAGTCGGCCCATCTTCATCGGCCACAAGCTCAAGACCCTCGCGAGGAGCCAAGCCTGTGAGGCGGACAGAGGAGCTTCCTCGAGCCACGGCCTCGTCCCGAGTGGCTCGCGAGGCGCGGAGAGATCAAGCAGAGGTACCTCCACGAGGTGCCGTGGCGCCATGACAACCAAGAGGCGCGGTGAGGCGCCCGGCCATGTGATGTCCTCATTTCCTCTTTGGTGCAAAGGAGGCAAGCCTTGAGCCAGTATCAACAAAAGGCAGCCATTTGGTTGCAACAAGACCAAGACCAACACAATGGCGGGAAGGAGGTCATCGTGGAGCCCAAGCAGGCGTCATCGTGAGCCTTTGGTGGGGAGGACCAGCTTTAGTCAGGATAAGTGTACTAGATGTTCCCCTTCAAAATGGCCCATTGTTGGCGCCCTTCCAGCTCAATATTTGGAAAGAGGCCCAGGGCCTTTGCCTATAAATAGGACTAGCCACCCATAGAGTAAAGGATCCGGAATCGAGCAGAGCTAGAGATCAAGCAGTCTAGAGAGAGGCGACAGAACTCCCACTAGAGTCGTCCTTGCCGACCAGAGCAGAGACCCTCGTGAGGCTGTTCTTCCTTGTAATATTCATCATCAGCCCCACAGGCAATCCACCACACCACACCTTTGGAGTAGGGTATTACACCACAATGGTGGCCCGAACGAGTATAAACCTTGTGTCCCTTGTGTTGCTCTTTGTATTAGTTTAGATCCTTGCGGTGTGAGGTGTAGGTAGGTAGGAGGTGAGATCTCGTGTGCACCCCAGTTCGAACCTAGAGTGTGCCGAAACCGAAATCCGACAAAAGATGAGCGAGTCAGCCCGGAAGAGCGAGGCGTGAGCGAATGCGGGGCGAGGACAACTACATGCCCCGTCGAGAGGCGAGATTAGCCTCGGCCACGCGAGTTCGGCATGCACGAGGATCCCGTAGAAGCGAGGGCGCTTCAAGCATCGACATAGCCACTGCGAAGCACGAAAAAAGAAGCGGATAACTCCAAGCTGATCAAGACCTACTCACAAACAGATGGGTGAAGTCACGGCAGCCGGCGATATCTGGACTCGGCGCCATACGGCTGACCGACCACCTCGTGGCGGAGGATAAGCCATATCAGCCCGCATGCCATTACACCCCCACGCCAATATACTACGGCTGGGGCGATAATGGCGGGACACCAAGATATCTTTGGAAAGCGAGCGGGGACAACCAAGATTGATCTCTGAATCAGCGCGTACTTTCGTACCTTGACGGCTGACCGTCACACGGATACACCTTCAATAAGTCCGGCTGAACATAGCCACCGAGCAATTAGAACTGCGTAGCCACATGGCAAACGCAGGCAGTGCACCCACTGCCTTCACCGGCAGTGATGGATCATAAATTCGAAGATTCAAACCGTAAACATTGAATCATATGATGGCACAACATACCCAGCGGTATGGATCAAGATTTCCTTCTCCACATTCACATGGCCCGGAGACAATCTACGCCATCAAGTATCTTCCCCTTAAGCTCAATGGACCAGCGGCCTTGGCTAAGCGATCTGACCAAATTCCATTGGCGAGGAAAACACAGAAGACACATTCTCGGCAACTTCGGGCACATATGCGACCACGGATACGGTGACTTTGAGCTACATTACTCAACAACCGGAGAATCAGCCAGAAATTGGACTCGGTTCCTAACTAAAAGAACCAAATAGTCGGTGTCCAGACAGCGAAGCCATCGGCTTTTAAGCATAATATCGTGATGAGTGGCTCGCTTGAAACACCTCGCCAGGAAAAACCCAAGTCAATGGCAGCTCTCACAACACTAATGACCCACTTTTACGGCGAGGACAGCTAGCAACTCGGGCAACACTCATACGATACGGCACTCGGACTGACGCCGCAATAACGACAAACCGGTGTAATAGACATAGCGATGGAACAACGGACACGGAAGACTGGCGATCAGCAGGATTGGTGGATCAAGTCCGGTCAGCGGAAGAAGCCGTTCAAAAAGAAATAACCAGGGATCGTCGGTCTAGACCATATACTTGGCGCTCGTGCAAATTCATGGCACTCCGGACAAGCAAACCACACCAATAGAGACTCTTGTGTGTTCAAACAGGCCGACAAAATAAGCCGAGAAACAAGGACAAGGGGCTACAATGACGATGTGAAGAGCGGCGTCGAATACGGGGGCGGAAAATCCCCGGTGAAAGCGGTCAACATGATCTACACGCACATTCCTAAGCGGGAAAGGCGAGCACTACGGGGCGTCTATGCGATGGAGCTAGCCCCCAAATTTAACCCATGGTCGAGCTTGATCACCTTTGATCGTGGGATCACCCTACTAGCATACATCGGCGGCTCGGCCGCATTGGTCCCTAGACCCAATCATCGACGGTTCCACCTCACGAGTCCTTATGGATGGTGGGCGGCTTGAACACCTTTATCGGGACCACGATGCACAAAATAAGCATTGACCCTTCAGGATCAAGGCCACAAAACCACCTTTAAGGTGTGATTCTGGGTAGAGGCCGTTGCAGGCTCTATAACATTGATGGAAGTGGTCGTCGGATCTCTAGATAAATTCGAAGTGAAGAGTTAATCTTGATACTCGTCCCTTTCGCGATGGTTACCGCATTGCTCAGACGAACCGCGTTAGCTAGATTCAATGCGGTACCACTACGCATACCTCCAAGCTCAATATGCGGGACCACGCGGGTCATAGCGATCCAACGAAATATGGACGCTCTCTCGAGAGAGGAAGCATCTCAGCCCTGCGGAGGTAATCTGACCTCCTAAACCAAACCAATCGGTGACAACAACCCGAACGCGGCAAGAAATCGGAGCACCGCGGCGAGATCATCAGCACGCCAAGAGCGCGACTAGTAGTCGGCCTCGCCGCCCATCAAGCGGCATTACGTGCCATGCGTACACAATTACACCTCAAGATACCATGGGCGTGGCGGGCGCAACAACGACTTCGATCAGCGATCGCGGGATAACGCCACATACCTTCATAACCCGTCCTTCTTCTTTTTCAGGACATTGCTTTAGAGCAGCCTCTTGAGACAAGCGGATTAGTCGGACATAGGAGAAAACCAAGGAGGCAAAGCAGCGCATAGAAGTAAACACCAGTGGAATCAATTTACGATCGTTGAGCAGGGTCCCAGACTTACGCATCGGCCGCAGCTGATAATGGGCCATCTGACCCATCTTCATTAACAAGGCATCAAGACCTTCGTGAGGTCCAAGCCTGTGGCCAGACAGCATGAGGACTTCCTCAGGAGTGTCTGAGGTAGACTCACGAGGCGGAGATATCAAAGCGGGGCAAACCTCATGAGGACTCATGGCGTGAGCCATAATGACAGTGCAGGCAGTACAGGCGCCAGTGGCGCCAGCATCCCATTTCGTGCTAAGGCTTGTGACGAAAAGTCCGAGCATCGAGGCAAAAGTTGCCATATTGGTGCAACAAGATAA
Organism: Aegilops longissima; assembly: GCA_021605205.1. NCBI lineage: Eukaryota > Viridiplantae > Streptophyta > Magnoliopsida > Poales > Poaceae > Aegilops > Aegilops longissima. The sequence continues at coordinate 187,129,544 of CM038679.1, forward strand.
GACCAAGACCGAGAGGCGGCAAGCGGAGGTCATCGTGGAGCCCAAGGCAGCGTCATCCTAATGCTTTGCGTGAAGACTGATTTTGTCGGGATAGCTTGTACTAGCTGTCCCTTTCAAATTGCCCGTTGTTGGCTCCTTCCGCTCAACATTTGGGAAGGGACCGGGCCTATATAAGTAGAGCTAAGCGCCACGTGGGGCGATCTGCGCCTTAGCTTGATCAATCGATCGAGCCTAGCCACAGAACACCCCAACCTCGGGAGGTTGTTCTTCTCTTATCTTGTTTATCATCAGCCAAGGCAATCCACCACCACCACCTTTGAGTAGGGTGTTACACCTGCGATGGCCCGAACGATATAAACCCGTGTCTCTTTACGTGTTTGTGAGCTCGGCGATTCGTCATAAGATCTTAGCGAGCTTGGCGTGGGTCGGTGGAGGAGAAGACTTGTTCCAGACAGGGTTTGCGGAACCCCATGAGGACATTTTGCCAAGTAAAGTCGCCGTGGTTTCCCTTCCGTCGGTTCATCGCTCCATCGCTCCATTGTTTCCATGGCGGACACCCGTCGTGCTCGAGCTGGCGTGTGGGCTGCCCTCTCCGCCCAGCGTCGCTCGAGCGGCTCCGATGGCGAGCCACCTCGTCGTTCTCCGTCTCGCCGACAAGCTGCCACGGCCCGGTGGGAAACGAGCAGCGACGTCTCGCTGCACCACTGGTGCGGCGGGGCAACGCCGCTACTCGTCGCTCTGGTTCTTCGTCCAGCGCTCGCGTGCTCCCATGGAGAGCACGAGCAGCGCTCATCCGCGATGAAGCGAGCTCCTCCGCGCTACGCCGGCAGCGTCTCGAGTAGCTCGACAGCGTCGCCCGAAACTCGTCCGCGCGGGCTCAGCGCCGTCAACTCTGCCTCCCCTCAACCAGCCACACAGGCGGCAGGGCTCATGGCGTGCCTCACCACCTCACCCCCAAAGGCGGTGCCTTGGCTCAAGCCACGCACCTCCCATGGTGTGATCCACCGCCCAGCCTGTGAAAGCTGCCAAAAATCCCTCGGCCCGCTGCACCCCCGCGCCACCTCGTCAAGACGCGCGCCACCAGCGCGCAGGCCCCCGTCAAGACCGAGTTCAACCCCCAAAGCCCGGCAACCCGACCGGCTGCCACACTTCATCCCAGGCTGCGTCGCTGGCGGGCAAGTTCAAGCCAGACCTGCCTCCTCGCTCTGACAGACCTGCGGACCCAGCGGAGTTCCTCAGACTCTGAGCTGAGCATCATAAGCGGCTAGCGGCGATGAAAAATCTCATGGCGAACTGGTTTCCCATGCCTCTCAAGAGATGGGGCCGCTCTTGGCTCCACAGACCTACAACACGGCTCGATCTCCTCACAGGATGAGATCTGTGACCTCTTCATCGCCAACTTCCGGGCACTCGCGACCGCCCACGGCGGGTGACCTCGCCCGCATCAAGCTGGAGAAGTACATCCAGCGCTTCAACAACACCTGCCTCAAGATCCCCAAGGTCACAGACGAGGCCATCATCTCCGCGTTCTCCGGCCGGCGTCCGTGGCGTCAAGATGAAGGAAGAGCTGGCTATCAGAGGGCTCTGCACCTCTCGGAGCTATTCCACTGGCGACCAAGTGCACAAGAGGCGAGGAGGGCACCTCTCTCTCCTCGAGCTGCCACCACTGGGGGCGGAAGAAAGAAGACAAAGGCCAAGGATGTGAAGCACAAAGAGGCAGTTGTGCTGTGGCCGAGCCGACACCAAGAGATCAGCCTGATTAGTCCAAGAACAATTGGTCATTCTGCGCCTCCACAACCTGAACACCCACACACCAGCCTGGCCTCGAGGGCATCTGAAGGGCCTTCTGATCAGCCTTGGCGCAAACTAGGGCTACAGCCGTGGAGGAGGGCGTGGGCGGACTGCTGGGATGACCGTGGCCAGCGTCAAGAGTGGGCGGCCTCGCCCGAGGACGTGGCGGGACCAACCTGAGGCGCTGGAGAGCGCCTCATGAGGATCGCCCAGCGCAGTCTTCCCGCTGCCACCACCAGAAGAGCGACTACCACCACCGGGGCGGGGCTGGGGGCTTGCATGAGCAGCGTCGCGATCGCTTGCATCTTGGCGGCGCTGGCCCGGCCTCTCATCTTCAAACGCCGCTCCACGAGGTGAGCAGCGGTTCTCCCTAAGCTCGAGGCCACCGCCCGCTCAGGTGGTCCCAATCTGCCATTACCTTCAACTCAGCAGACCAGCTCAAGTGTGCGGCCACCTTGGCACTCCTGCCTATGCTCCCAGTCATCGGCAATGTGCAAGTCACAAGACTCTCATCGTGAGCGCAGGCTCAACGTCCTATCCGTCGACATGTTCGACAACCTTCAAGTGCCCTATGAGCAGCTCCAGCCAGCAAGCCTTTCTCGGGGTGGTGATGGTTCCACCACACCCGATAGGGCAACTCCGCTTGCCGTCACCTTGGCAAGCACGACAACTACACACCGAGCTCATCAACCGGCGTCGCGCACATCACTTTGCCCGTACCTGCCATCCTTGGGTATCCAGCCTGGCCAAGTTCATGGCGGTCATTCATCATAGCTAGCGTCCTCAAGATGCCGGAAGTGGAGGATTCATCACGGTCCCGTGTGAAGAAGGGATGCGGTGTGCTCTTTTGGCGTGCCTTTCAAGCTGCAACAATCGGCGACCACAGCAATGACGAAGGCCCTCGGAGATCATCCCCAAGAAGAAGTTGTCGTCGCGCAGGACTCAGGAGATAGGCATACGTCGAGAGCCTTGTCGGGATCGGCACCCGTTCGAGGCGCCTCCTCCATCGCATAGGAAGCGGCGCCCGCGCCCTCCTCGGGCAGGGCTCGGGGCTCTCTTGGAGGGCCTCGGACCTTGCCAACCTCGAGGGAGGCACTTGGGCACCAGGCGTGCCGTGGCCGCGTTCCCTCGGGAGAACACAGGTCAAGGCGTGCCCACCACCGGAGTTCATCACCAAGACCACCCAGGCGCAAGTAAGAGCCATGCGGCCACGGCCGAACAGGGAAGCGAACCCGGATGTCGGGGCTCAGCGGGGCCACATCTCGGGGCGCTTGGCCATCACGTCACGGAGCCTTGTGGGGCCCACCACACTTCGTTCGCATGCCCTTTGGCTTGCCGGCGTGGCGTCGACCCGTCAGCGCAACTTGCGGCATATCACAGCGTCTCGAGGAAGCGAGGTGCAGCTGTTCGAGGAGGAGATAGAGATGCTCTTGAGGAACCTCCGAGCCCCAGGCCTCCGGGCTCGGGTCAGTGGCTCATGAGTCATTCCTTCAGCGTGTGACTTCAGTGCATCAACTCTACGCCGTCTGAACCAGGTGACATCTTAAGTTACGCTTCTGTTGGGGCGCCCTCGGGCTGCGTTATTCCCGAGCCGCAGGTGTGTCACGTGGCATGTATCCCTCTTGTTTAGTTCTTTAGCTTACCTTCTTTGGGCGCCCTCGGCTGCATCATCCCCAAGCCGCTCGGGCGGACTTCGATGCGTGTATCCTCTGCATTTATCAAGTCAATTTGCTCCTTATGCTTAACTTGCAAGCGGCTATTGCACCTTGATCATTGCCTCCGGGGCCTTCACATAAACCGGCGCTGGTGTATGGGTCCGTCCTGCCCACGTCAAACAAATCCAGTGGTGAGCTTTGGCTCGCCAGCACGTGCGCTTACCGATCACCTCACCGGACCCTCGGTGCCTTCGCCTCACCAGAGCAACCAATGCGGGCTAACAAGTATAACGATCAACCATGTTCCTTTTTGTGCTTGTTCACGGGGAATGCGAGCATAGCGGATGGCGCATGACCTCCTTTTCCTCGTCGACCAACTGGCGTTAAAGGGGCTCTGACGCGCGACTCGGGGCGCTCTCCAGCCCTCACCAGCCTTGACCACGGCATCGCGACTGGCATACCATGGCTGAAGCTTGCTCGGTCGGGACACGGGGCGTGAAACACTAAGGAGAGCCTGGTAATGTAAATTCGTTGCAGCCAGCCTGTTTATGCCACAGATTGGCAGCGCGGTTCTAGCGCCCGCGTCCTGAAACGTCACAAAATCAGCGAGATAAGTCATGCACCGGATTGACTAAGTGTTTTGGGCCTGCGTGGTTCGCTCCCTACCGCGACCCGTTGTACGTCAGCTCCTTTCTCTCCTTACCATGGCTGCTTGGGCACTAGGGGGCCTCCTAAGCATTGCGCCTCGGGGGCTCTTGGACCTCGGGTCGCACCTCCCCAGCCTTGACCACGCCTGACCTGGTATACCAGCAGCAGTAGCATATGGGGCCGGGACTGTCATTTGATAGAAACAAAGGCATCGCGAGGAAAGAAAGGGAGACCGAGCTGAGCAGTACATGTGCTCACCAAATTCTTATAACAAGGAAAACAAACACGAAAGACATTACAGAACCTTACATGCCCCAGGTTGATTACGTGATCGCCGCGGGGAACAAAAGTTGTTACTAAGAATCCTATCTACACCTCGGCCGGGCGCCATCATCCTTGATGGTCCACGGAGGCGGCGCCAACCCATCGAGATCAGCGGCGGCTACGGGCCTTGGCCACCCTGCTACAGCGTCGAGCTCGGAGGGCGTAGCTGTAAATCGCCGTCTGGAGTCTCATAAGCTCGGGAGGCTGCTGGACTCAAGGGTTTACTCTGCTGGAGTGCTCGCGATCGGGTCTTGTGACAACTGGCCGGCTCTCTGCGGGGCAGCACTCAACAGCGGCCCCTCGGCGTCGAAGACCTTGAAGAGAGCTTGGAGGCGGTGTCATACTCGAAGTGGATCGCAAGGGCCCCCTCGCCACGGCAAACCCGTGATCTCGCCCGGCCGTGGGTCATGAAGATCTTGCAGTGGGGACCGCTTGATCTCGCTCGATCATTTGAAGACCTGCGATCGGCTGCTACAGCCAGCTCGAGTGGCCCCTTAGTGGCATCATGTCGGAAAGAATCGCGGGAAGAGGGATCCGAGGAGCTTGGAGGCATCGGCGCCTACGGCACCAACTTCGTGCGAGGTGATGGGATGCACCCGGTGAGAGTCTGGATTAGGGGTATCCGGACAGCGGACTATATACATCGTCCGGACTATTGAGCGTGAGTACAAGACTCAAGACTTGACCCGTGTCGGATGGGACTCTCCTTGGCGTGGAAGGCAAGATTGGCGATCGGATATTGTATTTCCTTCCTTGTAACCGACTCCATGTAAACCCTAGCCCTCTCGGTGTTTATATAAACCGGAGAGGTTGGTCCTGAAGGCGATCACAATTACAATCATACCATCATAGGCTAGCTTCTGTGTTTAGCCTCTACGATCTCGTGGTAGATCTACTCTTGTACTACCCATATCTTCAATATTAATCAAGCGAGTAGGGTTTTACCTCCATCGAGAGGGCCCAAACACAGGGTAAACATTGTGTCCCTTGCTTCTGTTACCATCAACCTAAGGCGCGCAGATCGGGACCCCCTACCGAGATCCGCGGTTTTGACACCGGCGTTGGGGCTTTCATTGAGAGTTCCCTACAATATGCGTCCTTCTGAGGCTCGATAAGCTCCTCCGATCATCGTCAACAACACAATCTGGGTGAGACCCTTCTCCCGGACAGATCTTCGTGTTGGCCGCCTGCAGCCAACTCGCTTAGCCCATGGAAGCAATTGACAGCTCGCTGGCCACGGATCAGGTTGAAACCTGAACTACAGCGGACATTCGCGGAGACTTGATCTTGATTCGGGCCTATGCGAAACCGGATAGTCAAGACAAGCACGGCTTAGACCTGTTAGCCGGACAAAGCTGAGGTATCACCCAGATAGCCGGAACTAAATCCGGGCGATGCGCTGCCCTAGAGATGGAGGATGGACCCGCCCAGGCCGCACACTCACGGTGGAGCCGAACAGGTCTTACCTGCAGTGGTGGCCTGCGACTCCGGACCCCGGTTCGTATCGGACGTAGGTTCGATCCGTGCACTCGAGCCCGGTCGAGCCAGGTTGGGCTCGGTGTGGAGTTCACCGCTGCGGATATCTTGAGCACTCGCCCTTTGGCGACATGCTGGACTCATTATAGTCTCTCTCTTTGTTAGGAGGCTCTTGGTGAACTATATGCAGCTCGAGTGGGAGGTAGGCGATGAAGAATTGTTGCCCACCACCACCCACTTCATTGCCTGATCGATGGTTAGCAAGTACTAGACTTGACTCGAGGACATGGCAGTATGGACGGCGATGCGGGGAAAGAACATGAACCACCGCTCCTTTGGCGGTGGACAGCCCTCTTCCTATGATATATATGGTGGACACTCCGAAGAAACAAATGGTGATGAGGCAGCGGAGGATAAAACCTCGGGGAAAAAAAAAAGCAAAGAATGGGGGTCGCGCACCTCAAGCCCCGCCACAGCAATGCCGCCCGGAGGCGAAAACAATCCGATGGTGCGAAGAATACAACCTGATCAGCCCGCCTTGAGCGGGCGAGCAGGAAGATTGCCGGTGTTATGGGGCAGGGTACGGACTTTCCCTGCCCGCTGCAGCATGGCTCAAGGGGTGGCCTAATGGCCCATCTTCATCAGCACAAGCTCAAGACCCTCGGGAGGGCCAAGCCTCATGAGGCAGGACTTCTCACCACCCACGATAGCAGATCTGGCTTCAGAACCTTCGCCACCAGGCAACTATCGCACCAAGCTCGTCGACTTCAATGTCGCCCACATCCGCCTTACGTACAACGCCATCCTTGGATATCCGGCCCTGGCCAAGTTCATGGCGGTGACCCACCATGGCTACAATGTCCTCAAGATGCCAAGGAACCGTGACATCATCACGATCGCTTGCGAGTAGAAGGACGCTGGGTGCTCCCTCGAGCGCGCCTATCAGGTTGCGGCAATTGAAGACCTAGACAATGAAGGTGCCATCTACCCTCCTGAGGTTGTCCCCAAGAAGAAGAAGCAGCTGCTCCGCCAAGAGCCTCAGTTGATCGGTGACTCCAGCCGCACCACCTCAGGACCTGCGCCGACGGATGGGGCACCTCCCTCCCTCGCACAGGATGGCGCGCCTGCGGCGCCCTCCTCAGGCTGGGCTCGGGGCTCTCTTCTGGAGGGCCTCTGACTTAGCCAACGTCACGAGGGAGGCGCTCGGGCACCACGTGGAGGCATGCTTCATCGCACGCTTCCCTCATGAGGGCACAAGGCACGGGGTGACAGGTGCTCAGGAGTTCATCACCATGACGGCCGAGGAGCTTCAAGAGGCAAGAGCCATGCATGGTGACCGCCGCCTACCACCTGGCGTGGCTCCTTGTCCTGACGAGGACAATGAGCTGCGCGTTTGCATCTAAATCCCAGGGCTCAATAGAGCCGCATCCTAGGAGCGCTTCTGGCCTTCGTGCATTCGTCGGTGCGAGGGTCCACCTCACAGCTATGTTCGCATGCCTTTTTGCTTGCCGAGCGCGGCTTGTTACCTTCCAGCGCCGCCTACGAAGCATCATGGCGGCTCAGGAGGCTGGGCACCATGCGGTCCTGGCGGAGATGGCAAGCCTACCGAGCCTCCATACCCTCCCAAGGTTCAGGACCCAGGCAGCTCGTGAGGAGCGACCTCTTCGGCACGCGTCTTCAGCTGCTTCAACATCTCTCCAGCAATGGTGCTAGTTGACATTTTCCGGTTCATTTAGTTGGGGCCGCCCCTCGGGCTGCATTATCCCCATGTCGCATGGGCCTGTCCCTGCGACATGTATCCTTTGCATCTTTAATTTACTTTGTTGGGGGCGCCCCTCGGGCTGCATCATCCCCAGGCCGCATGGGTCCGTCCCTGCGGCATGTATCGTCCTTGCATCTATCCAAACTAGCTTGCCTCCTCCCATGAGTTACTTTATGATTATCACTTGCCAGTCTAGTACTTTGATGCCATGAACGTCGTACGCGCTTGCAAACCCACCCATGACCGCCTCATGACTAAGGACTGGCACGGCGTCTATGCTCGGGTCCGTCCCTGCAGCGTCGCTAAATCCAAGAGGTTGAGCTCTCGCTCGCGGGCCAGCTCCCGTGTACGTCACCTCCCATGGTCCTTGGTGCTTGGTTCTCGCATGAGCTAATCGCAGGCGGACGAGCTAGGGTGCGCGACTCGGTGCCTCGCCACCACGGGAACCGCGCGCCGGTTGTCTTTCTTTAGGATTTTTCACATGAGAAGACTGGGCACGGCGTATGTGCTCGGATTCGTCCCTGCAACGTCGATAAACCCAACGACTGAGCTCTGTCTGGCGGGCCGGCCCCATTCATGTCACCTCCCGGGGTCATTGGTGTTTGGCCTTCTCATGTAATTACATCAGGAGATTCATTCGGCGCAGGTTGTCTAACCACCTCGCAGGGCCATCACAGCTATCAAGAATCAAATTCAGACGCAACCAGCCTTGAGGTAGGGCCTTGTGAGTCCCGCTCTGGCTCATGAGTGCCCAGACACAGCTCGTCTAGCCCTGTCGTGCAAGTCATGTGTCAGGGCGGGGTTGTACAAGCCCCAGGGGCTCCACTCAGAGGGATCCCCCACCCACGCACCACTAGAAGCACCATGCTCCACACTGGCAGTCGACACGGTTGAGGAGCTATGCCTGTGCAAGTGCGGAAGCGCTATGCTCTGCGCTGGTGATAAACAACTTGGGCGGCCCCATGGCCGCATCAACCTTAGGGAGCCGCCAGGCTCAGTGTCCAGTCTCATCGCAACACTTTCCCTTTGGGAGAGTCGCGCGAGGGGGCTAGGCACGGGGGCTACGCTCAGGTCACGCCTGGTGCACGCCACTCTGCCAGGTCCCTCGGACCTGGTCGTCGTGCGCCCCTCCCGAGCGGGACCTCGGTGAGGAAAGGTATGAAGGGATGTTTGTAAGTCAAGGGGCTCTCCTGAGCATCGTGACTCAGGAGCCTAACTGGTCACGTAGCCCCTCACCCCTTGGTCTCGTCCTGGTAATCCGGACGACCCAACGGCGGATGAGGTGCATGCAGGGGCGGAGCCCTATCGTCACGTAACTCTAAGGCCTACTATCGCATCTCCTTCCCGTGGGTTGTTTGTACTTCAAGGGGGACTCCTGAGCATCGCGACTCAGGAGCTTAACTGGCCGCGTAGCCCCTCACCCATTGGTCTCGTCCTGGTGATTTGGACGACCCAACGGCAGCTGAGGTATGCGCGGGGTCGGGCCCTGCCGACGCAGAACATCAAGCAAACGGGAAGGAAATCGCAAAATCCTAGTAAATTATTACAAAGAACATTGTCTCTTAAAAAGCACAGACACATAAAGTTTTAACGCCTCCTCGAGGCACGGTGCGTATCGTAGGAGATAAAAATGGACGGAAGCGCTACCAGCAAGCCCCTTCTTCAGCCTTGGGCGCTACCACTGCCCGCGAGGAGTGCCCCATCGTCGACAACATCGCCGTCACCTGTACCATCGGCTGTGGCTGTAGGTTCGGTGGCACCGTCAGTCGGTGGCGCAGGGTCGATGGCGAGGAAATTCTGCAGTAGGGCCTCCACTTGGTCCTTCGCGGCTTCGGTGGCGGCGGTGCAGTGATCCTCGTCCACAGGCTCAAGCAGGGCTCCGAAGTCGGTGCTAGGGTCATGAAGATGGAGGTGGCTGAAGACGGGTGTCATAGCTGAAGCGGAGAGCGCGCCGGCTTCCCCCTCCACCATGGGGCCGACTCCATCAGAAACGCCCTTGAGCGCCTCGACAAGCTGGGGGAGCAGCTCAGCGGGGCCTTCCTCAGCAGTCACCAGCGACTCCTTCAACCCCCTCCCTTAGAGTTCCTGCAATGCCTTGCTGGACCTCTCCTCAAGAAAATCAAGGGCAGCATGATCGTTGGCAAGGATATTTGCCTTGGCCTCCAGTAGGACCCTCTCCTCCTCCACCTCCTTCTTCAGCTTCTCCAGGCAATCGCGCTCCGCGGCTTGTGCTCACGCTGACTGCTCCAGCTCGATGTCATGACCTGGCATACCAGCGGCGGCTGAGCCTCGCTCAAGGGTCGGGACCCGAGGGCGTAGAGCATTCATATGAGCGAGAAAGGAGGAGGCCGGCAGGAGCCCTACCTAGTAGCACCGCCATTGAAACTTGAATCGGACGCCGCGCAAGGAATCGCCTCAGGCTCGTTAAGATAAGTCACATATTCGTGTTAGCGTGGTGCCGCTGTCTAGAATTTTTTGGCTCTTGTAACCTTGCTCCGGCAATGCCGCCATCCTTTTCGGCTTTCAGGAAGCTGCTTGCACACCAAAGGGGACCTCTTGAGCATCGCGCCTCGGGAGCTCTTACCGGACCTTGGGCCGCTCACCTCCTGGCCTTGACCACGGCATCACGACATGGCATACCAGCGACGGCTGAAGCTTGCCTGGGGACTGGGACCTGCCGGCGTAGAGCGCTAAGCTACCGCGAGAAAGAAAAGGGGGAGCAATGCCGAAGCAAGATACGCAACCACAACCTTATAGTAGGAAAAATAAACATTGAACCAAAAGCATTACACGTTCTTTACACACCCCCACGGGGTTTGTCTCGATTCCTCGAAGGGAACAAAACAAGAAAAACCCCAAGGAGCCCAGACCACCGGCGTCGCCACCGATGCCATCATCAACAGTGGGCCACGAGAGACCAACGCCAACCCCATCCAGGTCATCGGCGACGCCAAGCGGATGCCAATGCTGCGCTCCGGGCACGGTGAGAGCTCGGAGGCACGTAGCTGGCGTCGCTCGACTCCGGGTACTCACTAGGCTCGAGAGAGTCGCTGGACTCCCATGAGTCATCGCTGCTACTTGAGGGGCTATCGGTAGGACCGGGGGCGGGCTCGACACCTGCTGTCAAGCCATCCTGGCGGCCTCCTCCAGGGCAGGACTCCAGGCGGCGGCCTTCCTCGTCAAAGACCTTGAAGAACAGCATGGAGGAGCCATCGTACTCAAAGTGGATGGTGAGGGCCCCTTCCGCGCAGCAAGCATGGGCGACCTCACCCCACCCTCGGGTCATGAAGATCTTTCCTTGGGGGACAACCTCAATCTCCGCCCCCGTGGCCAGACTGCAGCACCTGGCGTGTTGCAGCCACAGCTCGAGTGGCCCCCTTGGTGGCATCTCCTTGGCGAAGAATCACGGGAGATAAATCCATGTGTGCGGGGGCATCGCTGCCCACACCACGAACTCGCGCGAGGAGCCTTGGCATGGGTGCGCGGGCCTGCGGCCCACGCGGCCTCAGCCTGGCCACCATTTCCATGGCTGGCGAGGTGCGGGATGCTGCCACCTCCTTCGGAGCCTTGCACCTGAGTGTACAAAGGAAGTGGGTAGCTGGGAGGAGGTCCCTTGCACCAAGGCCGCATCACCACTGGCCTGTCACCGGCGTCGTGAAGGCAGCTCAACCTCTTCTTCGGCGGGAGCGGCCCCTACTCCTCGCGGGGAGTTTTCCCCTTCTCCGTTGCGGAAAACCTCCTAATCGGTGCCATGGGAGCTGCAACAAGACGGTGAGGCAAAGAAGAAGAAGAGAGAGCGTCCGGCGAGAAGAAGATGATGAGCAAAGGGGGCTCCGCCCCTGTCCTCATTTATAGCCAAGGGAGGCCAACCGCCGGCCTCCACGATCGTGTGTAACGATGGTTTTTTCCTGCATGCAGTAGAGTCTCGCCAAGTCGAATGGCTGCCGAGGCAGCGTGGGGAAGTGGAGGCGCCCATGTCCCATCAATCGCCATGCATCGACCAAGGCCGCAGATGGTTAGGGCCTGCGATGTTCCGCACTTGCCCTTTGGCTTCGCCTCGAAGCCAAGTTCGAGCATGCCTTGGGCCTGGGGGTTACTGTCGGTGTCCTGGGAACGGGGGTACCCAGACTTGCCTGCCTACGGCCCACGGCGTGGCTCCATCAATGGCCCGGTATGGCCCAGCTTCGGCAGCAACAACTCAAGACCCTCGCGAGGGGCCAAGCCTCGTGAGGCGGATGGCACCAAGACCTCCCTAAGGGGCGGCCTCACTAGGCTGGCTCCTGAGTAGCGGAGATATCAATGCAAGGTGCCCCTCGCGAGGTTCATATGACGTGAGCCATGACGACCAAGGCCAGGCGGGCACCAGCAGGTGCAGTGTATAGGTTTCCTCTCTGGTGCTAAGGAGGCAAGCGCAGGCGCGGAGTCCCAAGGAATCAAGCAAAGGTTTCCATATCGGTGCAACGAGACCAAGACAGCAAGGACGGCAGGACGGAGGTCATCAGAGAGCCCACCGCGGCGTCACCGCCAGAGCCTTTTGCAGGCAAAGACTACTTTTGTCAGGATAGCATATACTAGTTGTTCCCCTTCAAATTTGGCTGTTGTAGGATCCCTTCCCGCCTACATTTGGGAAGAGGACCAAGGCCACTATAAATAGGACTTAGCCACCACCATAGGGGGGAGGGATCAATTCCACCCGAACCACATCCCCAACTCATCGACCTCAAGAACACCTCACCTCCCGAGGCTGTTCATCCACTGTACTAGTTCATCCTCAGCCCCTCGAGGCAATCCACCACAAAGCTAGAGTAGGGTATTACACTGCAAGGTGGCCCAAACCAGAATAAACTATTGTGTCTCTTGTCCCTTGGGTTCGTCGAGCTAGGCTGTGGAATCGTTGGGCAGGCAGATAAGGACGAGAGAGTTCTTCGCAGGCACCCCAGAGTTTGAACCTCTCAAGGGTCTGTAGAACCCCGAATCCGACAGCCTTCCCCTTCTCATGGAAGAAAGGAAAGGGGGGCGCCTCCCTCCCGCGCCTTTCCCCGCTCACCTAAAAAGGAAAGGGGTGGCTTGGGAGAGACCCCAAGTAGGATTCGACCTACTTGGGGCGCCTCCTTGGCTGCTCCCTCCTCCACCCACCTATATATATATGTGGGAGGGGGCGCCACACAGAACCACGACAATCTCTTTGCTGTGTGCGGCGCGCGCCCCCCTCCACAGTTTGGTCCCTTGGTCATATTTTCATAGTGCTTAGGCGAAGCCCTGCGAAGATAGGATCACCACCACTGTCACCATGTCGTCGTGCTCACGAAACTCGTCCACTACTTTGCCATCTTGCTGGATCAAGAAGGAGAGGAAGTCACCAACCTGAACGTGTGTTGAGCGCGGCTGTGTCGTACGTTTGGTACTCGATCAGTTGGATCGCGATAAGATCGACTACATTAACCGCGTTAAAAAAATGCTTCCGCTTATGGTCTACGAGGGTACATAGACACACTCTCCCCTCTTGCTATGCATCTCCATGGATAGATCTTGCGTTTGCGTAGAATTTTTTTTGTTTTCCATGCAACGTTTCCCAAAAGTGGCATCCGAGCCAGGTCTATGCATAGATGATATGCATGAGTAGTCGAGTAGAACACAAAGAGTTGTGGGCGGTGATAGTCATACTGCTTACCACAAACGTATTATTTTGATTCGGCGGTATTTGATAACCCACAAGTATAGGGGATCGCAACAGTTTTCGATAAGTAAGAGTGTCGAACCCAACGAGGAGCTAAAGGTAGAACAAATATTCCCTAAAGTTCTATCGACCACCGATACAACTCTACACACGCTTGACGTTCACTTTACCTAGAAGCTAAAGGTAGAACAAATATTCCCTAAAGTTCTATCAACCTAAGCTTTCTTTTTTCACCGCCACACACAGTCTCCACTCGTCTTTCACTTTGTCTTTCTCTCTATGGGATTCTCTCACACACCCTATATGTCTCTACATATGACTCATAACACTAAAATTACTCTCTCTCTCTCTCTCTCTCTCTCTCTCCTGTAGACACAACATTTGTTGCGGTCTCCTTTTCGTCTCCATCCCAGACTGACATTATTCATTTGTTTACCGATTAGACAACCCCGACTACCGTCTCCTCTCTCTCTCTCACAGACACACACACACAACTCCTGCTTCCACTCCCCTTCCCGACTATCGTCTCTCTCTCTCTCAAACACACAAAACTCTCGCTTTCGCACCCGACTCGTATTTCTCTCACAAACATTTATCGACTTGCTAGCCTCTAGATAGGTTTATACACCCACACACTCGTGCTTCCACCATCGCATACATGTCTCTCTCCCGCTCCTTGTATCTGTGTAGCTTTTTCTTCCCTTCTTGAGACACGCCCTCTCGATCGTGCACACACACACTATCGCCTCATTTTAAGCTGATACCTATCGCACACACACTACTTGTGTCTTTGTCACACATGCACTCCGCCCTCCTCCACTCTCCCTCTCTCTCACACACACATGGGCCTTTTGCAACAACTAGCAAGATGCCCATGCGTTTATGGAACATCAAGATGCATTTGTATGAGTAGTTTATCTTGTGGGGAAAAGGATGAGCGAGGAAGGCCTTATTTGCAAATGTGGAGAGGGGTGTGGGTATCTTTGCAAGATTGCCATAGTTTCCTTCCTATCCGTCAAATATAGATCGGACGGCCTATATTGCAGGATGGATGGCACTACGATCATCACCGACAATGCTTTTTATAAGAGTAGGGATAAAAATAGAGTTGGTGATGATGGTGGGCCTGCCATCCTCAATGTAGGTCGTCCGATTTATATCTCGACGGATAGGAAGGAAAATATGGCAATTACTCCGCACTCTTCACCACATTTGCAGATAAGGCCTTCCTCGTTCATCCTTTTCTCCCACAAGATCTTGATGTTCCATGCAGCATACGGGCATCTTGCTAGTAAGAGTAGAAATTAGACATATACCACTTCTCGAATCTTGAAACCAACAACATTCCTCCTTATCTCATCAAAACCGCCAAAGGAATATATTTTGAGTGAAACATAACATATTTTTAGTGATATCGTATTTCAAAACTAGACTTTTTTTTCTATCAAATCGGTGAATATGTATTAATCTACTTTGATCGTGTGGCAACGCATTGGCACATTGCTAGTAGTTATTATAATTTTTGGACACGGACAAGCGGTGGAGTACATATCTGAAGAGAAGAGGCGACGCACGCATTCGGCCTCTCTGTCTCGCACACATGAGTGTTACATAAAGCGACGTTAATAAATAAACCCTAAAACCCTAGGCGCACGATTGCTGCATTGTGGGTACTGCGTGGTGGAGCACCTTTGTAGGAGTTGATGGTCGGGACCACGGTGAACGACTTGGAGCAGCGGTGGCTTGCCGGTTGCCGCGGATCGAGTATACGTTTAAAATATCGTTTTTAGCGGGGTTAAGAGTTCCGATTTTCAATGGCACGTTATAAGTAGTAAGTAGTTTTAGAGCGATTGGTATGGAGCGAAAATGGAATTCATACTACTACGTACCTCCTTGGCGTATGGTTGTATGGGTTTATGTTGCGAGATGTTGAACTGGTAGTTCTAGGGCAAATACTATGGTTTAGATTTAGATCTTTGGTTTTGATGTCGGAAGGTAAACCCTTCTTTGATTAAAAACTACTACCTACATTCTGGTTTACTAGTCCCCATCGTACTTTGGGTCAAAGTTTGTCCATGAATTTTACTTGTAAAATGTGAATGGAAAACGAGATTTTGTTATACCCATACAAAAAGGATGGAGGGAGTGATTGCTCTCGACACGGATCTGGCGTCTCATAGCGCGAGGCATTGAACGTGGGCGCCGACCAAGAGGGTCACTTTTCGCTACAGGCCCGGCTGAGCACGCCTCCTGCGCCGCGTGCAACCAGCTTAAGACGCCCCTTTGCCTTCATTGAATCACAGCGTGTCGGCAACACGTCCTTCCGCGAGCGGCGGGCATTTTAGGAAAACATGACTAAAATATACTCATGGTCTTGACTTGTTGTGCTCGCACTGGTAGCAGGAACTAGTAGAGGTTTTTCTTCCTTTATAACTCTACTCACTTTTTTGGCTTTTAAGTGAATCATGGTTGTGGACATTATGTATGAATGTGCAGATATCTGTGAACATGAGTTTGATGTGGAACTTGAAGTTGGAATGTCGAGCTTTATGTGAACTATACCATGTCCAATGCTTAAATCATTATTGTTTGGAAAGTAATTGTTGTTATAACATGACCCGAAAAAAAACATTTTGTGCCACATCAGTAGATACACAGACATCACAATAGGCATGCTGACTGGATAAACATTTGAACCTAGCTATTATGAAGGAAATTTTGTATTGACAACAGTTTTAGATAGCAGGTGAAGGAAATATGCCCTAGAGGCAATAATAAAGTTATTATTTATTTCCTCATATCATGATAAATGTTTATTATTCATGCTAGAATTGTATTAACCGGAAACATAATACATGTGTGAATACATAGACAAACATATAGTCACTAGTATGCCTCTACTTGACTGGCTCATTAATCAAAGATGGTTATGTTTCCTAACCATAGACATGTGTTGTTATTTGATTAATGGGATCACATCATTAGGAGAATGATGTGATTGACATGACCCATTTCGTTAGCCTAGCACTTGATCATTTAGTATATTGCTATTGCTTTCTTCATGACTTATACATGTTCACGTAACTATGAGATTATGCAACTCCGTTTACGGAGGAACACTTTAGGTGCAACCAAAGCGTCTGGCGTAGCTGGGTGATTATAAAGGAGTACTACAGGTGTCTCCAAAGGTACATGTTGGGTTGGCGTATTTCGAGATTAGTTTTTGTCACTTCGATTGTCGGAGAGGTATCTCTAGGCCTTCTCAGTAATACACATCACATAAGCCTTGCAAGCATTGCAACTAATAAGTTAGTTACGAGATGGTGTATTACGGAATGAGTAAAGAGACTTGCCGGTAACGAGATTGAACTAGGTATTGGATACCGATGATCGAATCTCGGGCAAGTAACATGCCGATGACAAAGGGAACAACGTATGTCGTTATGCGGTTTGACCGATAAAGATCTTCGTAGAATATGTAGGAACCAATATGGGCATCCAGGTTCCGCTATTGGTTATTGACCGAGAATGGTTCTAGGTCTTGTCTACATAGTTCTCGAACCCGTAGGGTCCGCACGCTTAACGTTACGATGACAGTTTTATTATGAGTTTACAAGTTTTGATGTACCGAAGTTTGTTCGGAGTCCCGGATGTGATCACGGACATGAGAGGAGTCTCGAAATGGTCGAGACATAAATATTGATATATTGGAAGCCTATATTTGGATATCGGAATGGTTAGGGTGAAATCGGGATTTTTAGGAACACCGGGTTACCGGAACCTCCGGGGATGTTGGGCCTTAGTGGGCCATGAGGGAGAAGAGGAGGGCCGGCCGGGGCAGGCCGCCACCCCTCCCCCCTAGTCCGAATAGGACAAGGAGAGGGGCGCGCCTTCCTCTTTTCCCTCCCCTTTCCTTCTCCAACAAGGCAAGAGAGGGGGAGTCCTACTCGGTGGGAGTAGGACTCCAGCGCACCCTATGAGGGCCGGCCGCACCTCCCCTCCCCCTTATATGCGGGGCGGGGGGCACCCATGACACACAAGTTGATCTACGGATCGTTCCTTAGCCGTGTCGGTGCCCCCTCCACCATATTCCACTTCGGTTATATCGTCATGAGCTTAAGCGAAGCCCGCGCCGGTGGAGCATCATCATCATCCACCACGTCGTCTTGTGGAACTCATCCCCGACGCTTTCTTTGGATCGGGCCGGGGATCGTCATCGAGCTGAGCGTGTGCTGAACTTCGGAGGTGCCGTCGTTCGGTACTTGGATCGGTCGGATCGTGAAGGCGTCGACTACATCAACAGCGTTGTCATAGCGCTTCGCTTATGGTCTCACGAGGTGCGTGGACAATACTCTCCCTCGTTGCTATGCCATCACCATGATCTTGCGTGTGCGTAGGAAATTTTTGAAATTACTACGTTCCCCAACAGTGGTATCAGAGCCTGGTTTTATGCGTTGATGTCATATGCACGAGTAGAACACAAGTGAGTTATGGGCGATATAAGTCATACCGCTTACAAGCATGTCATACTTTGGTTCAGCGGTATTGTGAGATGAAGCGGCCCGGACCGACATTACGCGACGCTTACGCGAGACTGGTTTCACCGCTTGAGCACTCGTTGCTTAAAGGTGACGGCGGTGTCTGTCTCTCTCACTTTAGTTGAACTGAGTGTAGCTCGCCCGTCCTTGCGAAGGTTAAAACAGCACCAACTTGACAAACTATCGTTGTGGTTTTGATGCGTAGGTAAAACGGTTCTTGCTCAGCCCATAGCAGCCACGTAAAACTTGCAACAACAAAGTAGAGGGCGTCTAACTTGTTTTTGCGGGGCATGTTGTGATGTGATATGGTCAAGACGTGATGCTATATTTTATTGTATGAGATGATCATGTTTTGTAACGAAGTTATCGACAATGGCGAGAGCCATATGGTTGTCGCTTTATTGTATGAAATGCAAGCGCCATGTAATTGCTTTACTTTATCACTAAGCGGTAGCGATAGTCGTAGAAGCAATAGTTGGCGAGGCGACAACGATGCTACGATGGAGATCAAGGTGTCGTGCGGTGACAATGGTGATCACGACGGTGCTTCGGAGATGGAGATCACAAGCACAAGATGATGATGGCCATATCATATCACTTATATTGATTGCATGTGATGTTTATCCTTTATGCATCTTATCTTGCTTTGATTGGCGGTAGCATTTTAAGATGATCTCTCACTAAAATTATCAAGACGTGTTCTCCCGAGTATGCACCGCTGCCAAAGTTCGTCGTGCCTGACACCACGTGATGATCGGGTGTGATAAGCTCTCGTCCATCTACAACGGGTGCAAGCCAGTTTTGCACACGCAGAATACTCAGGTTAAACTTGACGAGCCTAGCATATGCAGATATGGCCTCGGAACACGGAGACCGAAAGGTCGAACGTGAATCATATAGTAGATATGATCAACATAGTGATGTTCACCATTGAAAACTACTCCATCTCACGTGATGATCGGTTATGGTTTAGTTGATTTGGATCACGTAATCACTTAGATGACTAGAGATATGTCTGTCTAAGTGGGAGTTTTTAAGTAATATGATTAATTGAACTTAAATTTATCATGAACTTAGTACCTGATAGTATTTTGCTTGTCTATGTTTACTGTAGATAGATGGCTCGTGTTGTTGTTCCGTTGAATTTTAATGCGTTCCTTGAGAAAGCAAAGTTGAAAGATGATGGTAGCAATTACGGACTGGGTCCGTAACTTGAGGATTATCCTCATTGCTGCATGTAAGAATTACGTCTGGAAGCACGGCTGGTGCGAACTGCTGCAGAGCAACACCGGAAGTTGTGAATGTCCGCGAGCAAAGTCGATGACTACTCTATAGTTCAGTGTGCCATGCTTTACGGCTTAGAACCGGGTCTTCAACGATGTTTTGAACGTCATGGAGCATATGAGATGTTCCAAGAGTTGAAGTTAATATTTCAAGCAAATGCCCGGATTGAGAGATATGAAGTCTCCAATAAGTTCTATAGCTGCAAGATGGAGGAGAATAGTTCTGTCAATGAACATATACTCAAAATGTCCGGGTATAATAATCACTTGATTCAAGCGGGAGTTAATCTTCCGGATGATAGTGTCATTGATGAATTCTCCAATCACGCCACCAAGCTACAAGAGCTTCGTGATGAACTATAATATGCAAGGGATGACCAAGACAATTCCGAGCTCTTCGCAATGCTAAAAGCTGCGGAGGTAGAAATCAAGAAAGAGCATCAAGTGTTGATGGTCAACAAGACCACTAGTTTCAAGAAAAGGGCAAAGGAAGAAGAAGGGAACTTCAAAAGAACAGCAAGAAAGTTGCTGCTCAAGAGAAGAAACCCAAGTCGGACCTAAGCCTGAAACCGAGTGTTTCTACCGCAAGCAAACTGGTCTTTGAAGCGGAACTGCCCCAAGTATTTGGCGGATAAGAAGGATGGCAAGGTGAACAAAGGTATATGTGATATACATGTTATTGATGTGTACCTTACTAGAGCTCGTAGTAGCTTTTGGGTATTTGATCTGGTTCTATTGCTAATATTTGCAACTCAAAACAGGGACTACGGAATAAGCGAGCATCGCAAAGGACGAGGTGACGATGCGCTGGGAAGCGGTTCCAAAGTCGATGTGATCGCGATCGGCACGCTACCTCTACATCTACCTTGGGATTAGTTTTAGACCTTAATAATTGTTATTTGGTGCGGTGTTGAGCATGAACATTATATCTGGATCTTGTTTGATGCGAGACGGTTATTCATTTAAATCAGAGAATAATGGTTGTTCTATTTATATGAGTAATATCTTTTATGGTCATGCACCCTTGAAGAATGGTCTATTTTATTAAATCTCGATAGTAGTAATACACATATTCATAATGTCGAAGCCAAAAGATGCAAAGTTAATAATGATAGTGCAACTTATTTGTGGTAATGCCGTTTAGGTCATATCGATTGTAAAGCGCATGAAGAAACTCCATCTTGATGGACTTTTGGAATCACTTGATTATGAATCACTTGGTACTTATGAACCGTGCCTCATAGGCAAGACGACTAAAACACCGTTCTCCGGTTCTATGGAGAGAGCAACAGATTTGTTGGAAATCATACATACAGATGTATGTGGTCCGATGCATATTGAAGCTCGTGGCGGATATCGTTATTTTCTCACCTTCACAGATGATTTAAGCAGATATGGGTATATCTTCTTAATGAAGCAAAAAGCTGGAACATTTGAAAAGTTCAAAGAATTTCAGAGTGAAGTTGAAAATCATCGTAACAAGAAAATAAAATTTCTATGATCTGATCGTGGAGGAGAATATTTGAGTTACGAGTTTGGTCTACATTTGAAAAATTGCGGAATAGTTTCACAACTAACGCCACCAGAAAACCACAAGCGTAATGGTGTGTCCGAACGTCAGAATCGTACTTTACTAGATATGGTGCGATCTATGATGTCTCTTACCGATTTACCGCTATCGTTTTGGGGTTATGCTTTAGAGACGGCCGCATTCACGTTAAATAGGGCACCATCAAAATCCGTTAAGGCGACTCCTTATGAACTATGGTTTGGCAAGAAACCAAAGTTGTCGTTCAAAGTTTGGGGCTGCAATGCTTATGTGAAAAACTTCAACCCGATAAGCTTGAACCCAAATCGAAAAATGTTTCTTCATAGGATACCCAAAGGAAGCAGTTGGGTACACCTTCTATCACAGATCCGAAGGCAAGACATTCGTTGCTAAGAATGGATCCTTTCTAGAGAAGGAGTTTCTCTCAAAGAAGTGAGTGGGAGAAAAGTAGAACTTGATGAGGTAACAGCATACCAGCTCCCTTATTGGAAAATGGTTCATCACGTAAATCGGTTCTGTGACACCTACACCAATTAGTGAGGAAGTTAATGATGATGATCATGAAACTTCAGATCAAGTTTCTACTGAACACGAGGTCAACTAGAGTAAGATCCGCACAGTGAGTGGTACGGTAATCCTATTCTAGAAGTCATGTTACTTGACCATGGTGAACCTACAAACTATGAAGAAGCGATGGTGAGCCCAGATTCGCAAAATGGCTGGAAGCCATGAAATCTGAGATGGGATCCATGTATGAGAACAAAGTATGGACTTTGGTTGACTTGCCCGATGATCGGCAAGCCATTGAGAATAAATGGATCTTTAAGAAGAAGACCGACGCGATGGTAATGTAAGCTGTCTATAAAGCTCGACTTGTTGCAAAAGGTTTTCGACAAGTTCAAGGGGTTGACTACGATGAGACTTTCTCACCAGATGGCGATGCTTAAGTCTGTCCGAATCATGTTAGCAATTGCTGCATTTTATGATTATGAAATTTGGCAAATGGATGTAAAACTGCATTCTTGAATGGATTTCTAGAAGAAGAGTTGTATATGATGCAACCGAAGGTTTTGTTGATCCAAAGGTGCTAACAAAGTGTGCAAGCTCCAATGATCAATTTATGGTCAGTGCAAGCCTCTCGGAGTTGGAATAAACGCTTTGATAGTGTGATCAAAGCATATGGTTTTATCTGCACTTTTGGAGAAGCTTGTATTTACAAGAAAGTGAGTGGGAGCTCAGAGCATTTCGATATTATATGTGGATGACATATTATTAATTGGAAATGATATAGAATTTCTGGATATCATAAAAGGATACTTGAATAAAAGTTTTCAATGAAAGACCTCGGTGAAGCTGCTTACATATTGGGCATCAAGATCTATAGAGATAGATCAAGACGCTTAATTGGACTTTCACAAAGCACATACCTTGATAAAGTTTTGAAAAGTTCAAAATGGATCGAGCAAAGAAAGGTTTTTACGTATTACAAGGTGTGAAATTGAGTGGACTCAATGCCCGACCACAATGAGAAGATAGAGAGAAAATGAAAGATGTTCCTATGCTTCAGCCATAGGCTCTATCATGTATGCAATGCTGTGTACCAGACCGACGTATGCTTAGCAATAAGCTTGCGCAGAAGGTACCAAAGTAATCCAGAGTGGATCAATGGACAGCGGTCAAGAACATCTGAAATACGAAAAGGACTAAGGATATGTTTCTCGTATATGGAGGTGACAAAGAGCTAGTCGTAAATGGTTACGTCGATGCAAGCTTTGACCTCGATCCGGACGATTCTAAATCGCAAACCGGATATGTGTTTTTATTAAGCGGTGGAGCTGTCGGTTGGTGCAGTTCTAAACAAAGCGTCGTGGCGGGATCTACATGTGAAGCGGAGTACATAGCTGCTTCGAAGCAGCAAATGAAGGAGTCGGATGAAAGAGTTCATTTCGATCTAGGTGTCATACCTAGTGCATCGGGACCAATGAAGATCTTACGTGACAATCTTGGTGCAATTGCCTTGGCAAAGGAATCCAGATTTCACAAGAGGACCAAGCATATCAAGAGACGCTTCAATTCCATTCGGGACCAAGTCCAAGTGGGAGACATAGAGATTTGCAAGATACATACGGATCTGAATATTGCAGACCCGTTGACTAAGCCTCTTCCTCGAGCAAAACATGATCAGCACCAAGACTCCATGGGTGTTAGAATCATTATTGTGTAATCTAGATTATTGACTCTAGTGCAAGTGGGAGATGAAGGAAATATGCCCTAGAGGCAATAATAAAGTTATTATTTATTTCCTCATATCATGATAAATGTTTATTATTCATGCTAGAATTGTATTAAGGAAACATAATACATGTGTGAATACATAGACAAACATATAGTCACTAGTATGCCTCTACTTGACTAGCTCATTAATCAAAGATGGTTATGTTTCCTAACCATAGACATGTGTTGTTATTTGATTAATGGGATCACATCATTAGGAGAATGATGTGATTGACATGACCCATTCCGTTAGCCTAGCACTTGATCGTTTAGTATATTGCTATTGCTTTCTTCATGACTTATACATGTTCCCGTAACTATGAGATTATGCAACTCCGTTTACGGAGGAACACTTTGGTGCTACCAAGCGTCACAACGAATCGGGTGATTATAAAGGAGTACTAACGGTGTCTCCAAAGGTACATGTTGGGTTGGCGTATTTCGAGATTAGGTTTTGTCACTCGATTGTGGGAGAGGTATCTCTAGGCCTTCTCGGTAATACACATCACATAAGCCTTGCAAGCATTGCAACTAATAATTTAGTTACAAGATGGTGTATTACGAACGAGTAAAGAGACTTGCGGTAACGAGATTGAACTAGGTATTGGATACCGACGATCGAATCTCGGGCAAGTAACATACCGATGACAAAGGGAACAACGATGTCGTTATGCGGTTTGACCAATAAAGATCTTCGTAGAATATGTAGGAACCAATATGGGCATCCAGGTTCCGCTATTGGTTATTGACCGAGAATGGTTCTAGGTCATGTCTACATAGTTCTCGAACCCGTAGGGTCCGCACGCTTAACGTTACGATGACAGTTTTATTATGAGTTTACAAGTTTTGATGTACGAAGTTTGTTCGAGTCCGGATGTGATCACGGACATGACGAGGAGTCTCGAAATGGTCGAGACATAAAGATTGATATATTGCAAGCCTATATTTGGATATCGGAATGGTTCGGGTGAAATCGGGATTTTTAGGAACACCGGGGTTACTGGAACCCTCCTGGGGATGTTGAGCCTTAGTGGGCCATGAGGGAGAAGAGGAGGGCGGCGGCAGGGCAGGCGCGCCCCCCCTAGTCCGAATAGGACAAGAGAGAGGCGGCGCCCTTCCTCTTTCCCTCCCCTTTCCTTCTCCAACAAGGCAAGGGGGAGTCCTACTCCCGATGGGAGTAGGACTCCTCGGCGCACCCTATGAGGGCCAGCCGCACCTCCCTCCCTCCTTTATATCTTGGGGCAGGGGGCACCCCATGACACACAAGTTGATCTACGGATCGTTCCTTAGCCGTGGCGGTGCCCCCTCCACCATATTCCACTTCGGTCATATCGTCGCGAGCTTAGGCGAAGCCCGCGCACCGTGGAGCATCATCATCGCCACCTGCCGCCGTCTTGTGGAACTCATCCCCGACGCTTTGCTGGATCGGAGCCCGGGATCGTCATCGAGCTGAACGTGTGCTGAACTCGGAGGTGCCGTGCGTTCGGTACTTGGATCGGTCGGATCGTGAAGACGCACGACAACATCAACAGCGTTGTCATAACGCTTCGCTTACGGTCTCACGAGGGTGCGTGGACAATACTCTCCCTCTCGTTGCTATGCCATCACCATGTTCTTGCGTGTGCGTAGGAAATTTTTTGAAATTACTACGTTCCCCAACAGCAGGAGACGCCTAGCCTGCTCTGCCTCTACTAGCTTATTTCTGGCTTCTTCCATCTCTTCTTTGGCTTGGGTGAAGAGAGCATCTGATTGCTCTTTTCACTTCTTTCCGAACTCAGCTACATTCTCAAGGGTTGATGCACGCTTTCTTTCAGCATTTACTAATGCCACGAGGACACGAACAGTGGCGACTCCACGGCTTGTGTGTAATCCAGCATCATCAGGAATTTGCACCTTGTGTCTAATCCGGCATCATTAGGAACTGGCACCTTTGTGTAATCCAGCCTCATTTTGGAAACATGATCTCGAGGTTGACCATACTTCCCTCCTCGCAGAACGCATCCCGACATGAAGTTACTTCTTTTTAGATCAATACTCAAAGAAACCTAGATCCATTTAGTAGAAGCCGGATAAGCAGAACTCGGAGAAGTGAATTCAAAAGGAAAAGAAATATAAAACAGACTACAAGGTGAGAACACCCACTTCCTACATCAAGTTAAAACGAAAGCATTAGGACGATTAAGACTCTTCTTATTACACATCGAAGAACACCACGCTTAAGAGAAAGCGAAACTACAACATATACACATCGAAGAACACGAGGCTAAATGAAAGTAATTGAAAGGGTGTTACTTACCAAAGTTCATTTTACAGGTTGATTGCAGCTCCTCTTTAACTTGCCACGCTCCTTGAAGATGTCCCGAATATCCGTGTTTGGTCTTCATTGCTCCTCTGCATGTTCACACTCATGGTTTTAAAATCTCAACATGGCAAGAAAAATACTACTAGTAATACTTTGCATCTTGTGGGCAACATTAAAGCACTACTTTGCCATGTTAGAGCATCTCCAAGAATCTGGCAACGCGGGCGCTTTAGAAAAGCGTTCTGAGTCTTTGAGATCGAAGTAGATACTAGAGAGTAGAGGATAGTTCTCGGCATAGATAGATAAAAAAGATAATTAAACTACTCCTCGTCGTCCGACTCCTCCTCGGTGATGTCCTCCTCCGACGTCTGACTATAGGCGTGAAGATACCGATCGTCGTCGGATTCCCAAGGCGACGCTGCTCCTAGCCTCATGTTGAATTGAGCGTCCGCTTTTCGCCTACGCTTGTCCTTGCGATAGGCGGCTCGCTCCGCCCTCCTCTTATCCCTCTCCGCCCTCCTTTGCGCGTAGAACTCGTGCTCGCTGATGATGTCCTGCGGGAAGTGTTGGCCCCACAGCGACATGGCTTCCTCGTCCATCTCGGTGATGCCGAGACGGTGCTCCCGCCTCCGGTTGTCGCGATGATCCTCGTCGGTGCTAAGCCGCGGCAGAGGCGCGAGCTCCTGCGCCCGCTCCCGCGTCGGCACGTTGGGGAAGTTCAACGTTC
Organism: Aegilops longissima; assembly: GCA_021605205.1. Taxonomy (NCBI): domain Eukaryota; kingdom Viridiplantae; phylum Streptophyta; class Magnoliopsida; order Poales; family Poaceae; genus Aegilops; species Aegilops longissima. Next base: position 187,155,550 of record CM038679.1, read on the forward strand.
TATGAGGCCACCGGAGGCGCCACGTCGTCGCGTCGTATGCGCAGGCGGCCTCGTTGGCTGTGTCGAAATTGCCGAGGCCGAGGCGTATCCCGCGGAATCGGATCTCGGCGGAGAAGCCGCCGGAGGGGCGCACGCGGACGCTGCGGTATCCCCAAGTTTCCCAGCGACGCGGCGGCATGGTGGCGCGGCGGCGGCGAGGCGAAAAAGAGCGGGGAGAGAGCGGTGGCGAGGCACATAGCGGTGGCAAGGCACAGAGCGGTGGGAGGGCGTTGGATTTTATAAAGCGTGCCGGACGCCGCGCGCCAAAACTAGCGCACGCCCGGCCGCTTTTTCCCGCACACGCGCGATCCTTTCCCGACGTCTCTACTACCTCTACTCTCTTCTCTACGGTTATATTTATTTTATATCTAATATTTAATATTTATATCTATTTCCTTTACTGTCTACTTTTTTTATCTACACTTTTTTTCTTGCAATATAGGCCGTCCGATTTATATCTGACAGATAGGAAGGAAACAAATGGGAATTTTGCAGAAAGATACCCATACCCTCTCCATATTTGCAAATAAGGCCTTCCCTCGTTCATCCTTTTCTCCCACAAGATAAACTACTCATACAAATGCATCTTGATGCGTGCAACGCATATGGGCATCTTGCTACTTCTAAAACCTTTCCATCATTTGCCACACTACAGGTTGCGGATGAAAAACCTACCCAAGCACAAGTGATACAGAGCGGACGCACAATTACCGGTGATATTCTGTTGGACAATGGAGGCTATAACCAATTACTTTTACGGGAACAATAGCACCCAGGAAAATTGAAGGGTAGGTATGAACAAAATTGTAACTGCACATGTACTGCTAAGTGATTCAATACACACATTACCAATCGAGGAGGAGAATGATGGTCGCGGCGGCCTCTGTGAGTCATGGTCGGCAACGGGAGTCAGTTCATTGTCCATGACAGTGGTACTTCTGCGCTTAGTGTCGGCTTCCGGGAAGCAGATCTGACACCGTGGAAGACAATGCCGGGGAAGAGGCTCCGTCTACGACGACGGCGGTGGACCGGCTCTAGTGCGACGTACGAGGTCGTCGATGAGGCAGATGCGCTGCGGTGGACGAGTGCACCGATGTAAAGGGGAGGAGCACAAAGGTTGTGGTGCCGTGGAGAGGTCTATTTTGCGGTGGGGATAGAAAATGGGGAGTATTCAGGTGAACTACTCTGGGTGCCGGGGTGGGGTTGGCTGGGTAGGGTGAACCTGAAGTTACGAAAACAGCCCCCTACCAAGCCTCGTCCGTAGGCCTGTTCCGAAGGCTATGATGGTAACTTCCCTTTGCTCGAATCAGGGTCACGGGAGATTTTCCGCCAACCTCAAAATTTTGTGACCTTTGGACTCCCGTGTGGCGTGTTGAGTGATTGGCTAAGAACTGGCGAGTAGTAGTAGTAAACTCGCATATTAGGTTTGACCAAGTCAAACTTCCTAAAGTTTGACCAAGTTTATATAAAATATAAACATTTACCATAACAAATATGCATGATGTGGAAGTACATTCAATAATGAATCTAATGGTATTTATTTGTTATTGTATATGTTAATATTTTTGATAGGGAAAACTTTGTTTTGCCACTCTAATTTTTGCCAACTTTGCTTATGCCACTCTAGAATTAGACATCTCACTTTTGCCCTCGTTAGCTTTTGATAATACATCACAAATGCCATTCCGTGGCAAAAACGATAATTTTTCATTTCACTTTTGCCACTCTTAGCATTTGACATGTATCACAATTGCCACTAGGAAATTTTTGTTTTTTCCACGGAAGGGAAAAAGTGATATATTGTCAAAAGCTAAGAGTGGCAAAAGTGAAATGTCAAATTCTAGAGTGGCATAAGCAAAGTGGGAAAAAACTAGAGTGGCAAAAACAAAGTTTTCCCTTTTTGTTATAAGCTTTCTGAGAGTTTACAAAACTTGACTTTGATCAATGCTAATACGCGGACTTAAATAAAAACGGAGGGAGTACACATTTGTTTCCTTAGTTTGTAGTGAACTAATCATTTGTTGAAATTGTGAAATAAATAAATTAGGCTATTGACTTCAAATGTAATGGTCTATACAATTCAATAGTTACAATCATTGTCGAATCCCAAGATGTATACAAGGTCTATAGTACTTCACAACATGCTCAGACTCACATAATCCCAGTCAAATGAGAATCTAAATGCATTTCATAGTTATTACTTTGTAGGATGCTACAAAAACAACCAAAACTCTACATCAGCCATTATAGAAGCAACATTTTGACATATCCCATTGTGTGAAGCGAAGCGTCAGAGAGAGCTTTTGAAGATGGAGCAGATAGGGCGGGAAAGATTGTGCGATGTATGTGAGGACAAACCTAGAGAGTAGGAGACAAAGAGAGAGAGAGAGAGAGAGAGAGAGAGAAAGAGAGAGGAAGAAGTTAGGTCTGTGAGAAAGATGGAGACATGTAATATACGTGAGATGCGTGTGCATCCGGATTCTGTATACGTGGAAGGAGAAGAGACAACATGTTTGATGAGAGAGCTAGAAAAACATGTACGAGAGGGGAAGGATCTCATGGGTTGAGGGATTGACAATTTTGTTCGGGGGAGAGAGGGATTGGTAATTTTGTGCAAGAGAGAGAGAGGGTGGGGGGAGGAGTCAGTCAGTCGTCGTCACATCACCCTACTTCCAAATGACCCTGCATTCTCTAGCGCGGTGTGGTCGCCGTCTTCGATCTGCTCGATGCCCTCTTTGAAGATTGAGGTGTTGTGCATGTTGGGGTGCAAAGAAGCACAAGCGAGTGGTCGCCAGTATAACCTTGGATGGGGATGAATTGTGTGCTCGGGGAGTGTGCGTGTGTGTTGTGCTGCGTGTGTGTGTGTGTGTGTGTGTGTGTGTGTGTGTCGGATATTGGTGAAAACAAACCTAAGGAGATAAATGGGTATTCACGAAGAGATTGTGCGGGCCTTGAGGTGGGTAGGGGCAGTGAGGGTGTCAAACGCGTGTGCTGATGCATGTGTTGCATGCGATCGTCTGAGAGGACAGACGAATCAAGAGAGATGGTTGTTGTGTTACGGATGCTCCTCTCTCTCTCTCTCTCTCTCTCTCTCTCTCTCTCTCACACACACACACACAAGTAAACTAGAAGACCGTTCTCTCATGTATACACAACGATCGGCATCATCTATGTCTCATTCATGCATGATCATTTGCACATTCACACCTCTCTATGTCTATATCACACGCACACCGTCTCCACATTGCCCTTCCATACAACACACATATGGACACATACACATGTTCTCTCTCAGTCACACACACAAAATAAGTATTAAAAAAAACTAGGCGCACCTAAAAGCGTCCAAATCCAAATAAACACAAGCTGGAGCTAAATTCAAATATATGGAAATATTGCAGCGTCAAGAACTTTCCGGAAAAAAACTTGAGTAATATTCGAGGATTGTTTTCACACACACAAAAAGGTTCGATGGATGTCCTTCGAGCGCGACACGGTGACGCACCGTTCGATCGACCGCGCGGCCGCGATTCACGCGCTTGCACAGGATTCCGTATCGTGGCTGTGGTACTAACTTAAAAAAATTAATAAAAGCGTTGCCTAAGTCTAATATTTACGTGTACTAGTATGGTTTTCTTTTAATTTTGACCAACCTTATATAAAACTAAAGTAAGCTCCCATACGCGCACTCATCAATATGTCGCCGCTGCCGTTGCGCATGCCGGCGCCCGCCTGCTCTGGCCAACAATTTCTCATCCATCACCGTCGTGTCGCCGCCATCCCTGTGCCATGAAGCCGAAGGCTCGCCCGCTCACGTCGTCTGCAGTCCCTCCTCGCCATGCCACCGCGCTACCAACCACGCGGGCAGCTGGTGGAGCCGCGTCTATGCACGCAGCGTATGAAGAGGAGGACGAGCGCGTGCTCCAACACGTCGGCGAGGAGGAACTAGCGTGTCATTGTCGTCTCCACCCGCGCGGAGGAGGCGCGCATGGTAGCTGTCGCGGCGAAGCCGTCAGCAGCATGTCGAGCCCGCAAACCGGGTGCGGACACGGAATCTACCTTCGAGACCTTGAATGCCACGTGGATCCTGCAATCTTAAGGAGCAATTTCGGTCAGTCGACTCATGTGAGCCGTTTGATGCAACATGGATGGCTAGAAGGGCTTCTTCCACCTCTTCGCCGTCTTCTTCCTTCTCTTCGTCGAACTTCTTTCACAAATCGACCGACCCAAATTATACTACTAGTACGAGCGTATTAAGTACAGTAGGAACATGAAGATCTGAGCAAGTAGTACCAACTGCAAGAAGAACAGTAGTAAGACATAGTACTAGTACTACTCTCGTACTAAAGAGTTCAAATAACGAGAAAGAACATAAACATAGTTCTCTGGGGCCTCAAAGACAACACACCCTTGAAAATAAACTAAGCAACTTGTCCGCTTGACACCGGAGTAGAACCAGCATGAGCGACGGCACTGCCACCTACTCGAGTCCGAGTCCACGTCCTCGACTTCGTCCTCGTCCCTCTTCCTCTTCCTCTTCGCCGACGCCTTCTTTGCTTGAACCGGACTTTGGGCTCGCTTCTTCATCCAACCCATGTAGATATTTAAACAAAGGTAGGCATCCATTGCTGCGTCATGCAGGATGTGATCTTCATCTAATGTCTTCGACTCCCATGCATGATGAAACTTCGTGATGAGGTTTCTTCGGTTTAGCGTCCGAAGGATCAATCATGGCTGCTGCCAGGGTCAGCATTGAAGGTTGAGAGGAGGACATCAGGCTTGCCTTCTGGAGATCGAAGGGCTGGCCTACAACGAGGACCTATCCGACACATGACATCTCTGTCGTTCTTAAAGCCTACAGTAATGAATTTCACTCTTTTGTCCTTGAGGAAGTTCTTAAAATCCTGGCACTCATCGTCGGCATGGCATATGTGGTAGACCAAGCAAACGTTATGTACGCAAACCTGGATCACGGCGGGCTTCTTCCTCTCTTAGTCCTTTAGATCCTTCTCTTGTCCCAGGACTGTGGTGTACTCAACATCTAGCCCAGCGACCCACTCATCCGTTGAACTGTTGAACATGAGTAGGAAGCGAGCAAGCCATGCTTTCACCGTCGCGGATCCACGTGTGTAGATGACGATGAACTGATCGCTGGTGATTGCTCTAACCTGGTACTCAGCAGCGACCATGGAGATTTGGGAAGCCATGGATTTTGGAGGAGGGTTAGGAGAAGTTGAACTGTTGTACCCCGCAAAAGCGGGAGCGAACTAATGTGAAAGGACGGGACGATCGGGAGCGAACTGTTGTGAGGTAGAAGACGGGACGAGTAGGGACGTCTGCGAACAGCGTGGGGTTGCTGGCTTGCCCAGTGGATAAACGGCTGCAAGCCCCCAAAGAGTTCGAGAACTATGGGACCCACTAGATGTCATGTCTACTAGACCCATATCGTAGGCCTGACGGTATAACTTCTGCTGTTCGCACGCCATGCGGTAGCGTGGATGTAACTTCACTTAATTCCGTCAACCGTGGCGCCTCCACGACCTTTCGCCTCCCTCGCGGTCGCCTTTGAGACTTCGACCGGCTATAAATGAGCAATTTTTTTGCCTACTCCGCATGCATGATACTCCCTCTGGTCCTTTTTACTCCCGTCAAATCACCTAGACTCTAATCAATATTTGAACATTGTGAACTGTGCACCGTGACCAAGGAGGAGGGGAAAATGAGAGACATTAATATTTATTTGCTAATTAAATAGTATTGCATGCAATGAACTAACCACTACATGTCATGTTTGATAGTCTCAGGTCATTAAAAGCATGCACACCCTCATCTCTTATTGGTTGATATGTCAAGAAACAAGACACGAGGTAGAATTTAATGCACCGCACCTACGTGTTTTGGGATTATTTGGTTTTCGTAAGATGACTTACACACCTAGCTATTAGAGTACCACTACCTCCCTTCTAGTTTAAAGGGCTCGACTCAAAATTTTCACCTACTCTTAGCAAGATAGTAGAGGCGGTGGAATAGTTTTTGAAGTCTGCAAAAGTACTCAACTAATGCTGTCGTTCTTCACAAAAAAATGTGTTTACCAATGCATGCATGAACACTAGTTACTCTAACCCCCCTCTCTTCTTTAATTCTTTGCCACATCAGCATGTTTGCTATTCCCATGTGCATGATACCAGCTAAGATACCACCATTATGTCCAGCCTTAATCATCGCATGCAATAATTTAGTGCACCTTGAAATATGAACATGTGTGGGGCGTGTATGTTTTTAATGACTTGAGACTATACCTAGCCCGGCATGCAAGATGACTTATTATGCACCGTTCCCCATACATGCAGGAAGCCCGTTCGTCTCCAAATCTTTTCCTCTCCATGTGTGGAAACAATATGCCTGCCAAACTCTCCTTCTCCCTCCGTGGTCCCACCACTCCAACCCGTGTGAAAAAATCTGCATGCATGACCCTCCTCCCCCACGCTTCGTCCAATCCGTTGTGACCAGCAATATTTCCACCCTTCGCTCCCCGTAATTTACTCCAACAAATATGCCCACGTAGCTTTTACTTAACTTCAGTTGCATTGGCTCACTGACATACGGGCCCAGCATTGTATCGCCCACATGTCGCTGACGCAACCGACCTGCAGATTAAGTCGGTGCAGCTCAGTCCATATCTTACGAGGTGTGCCATTGCTCACTATAAATCTGCGCGCCCCACGAAATCGCTATCTCCTCCCCTCACGTTCACGTTCATCACTATCTCCTCCCCCTCCCTCTCACGTCGACCACCATGGCATCGCCCCTCCCAAGCCCTAGGAGCCCCTCGCTGCATCGCGCGGACGGTCACGGGTCGCTGTTCCGTTCCTCGCCGTCACTAGTCGAGGAGGACGCGTCGGTGTTCCGCTCCTCGCCGCTACGCGACGCGTCGATGTTCCGTTCCTCACCGCCACTAGTCTAGGAGGACGCATCGGCGTTCCGCTCCTCGCCGCGACGCGATGCGTCGCCGTTCCGTTCCTCGCCGCCACTAGTCGAGGAGGACGCGTCGGTGTTCCGCTCCTCGCCGCGACGTGTCGAGGTGGACGCGTCGGCGTTCCCAATCTCCCCAGCACGCGCGTCGGAGGACGCGTCGGCTCTCCGCTACGAGGAGAACGCCGCGTCACCCGCCGAGCCCCCCAGCCTTGAGGAGCTTTGGCAAGAAATGGATGTCGCCTTGTGGGAGGCTTTGCCTCCAGCAGAGCGCGCCAAAATAGAGGCGGAGAAGAAGGCCGAGGAAGAGAAGCGCACCGCACAACAAGCTTTCTGGGAGATCTATGTCGCGTCCGAGAGAGTCAAGCAATTGGTTCTTTGGCAGAAGGCTCGTGCGAGGGCCGTGAGGGTGGCGGAGGACGCCCGTGCCGAAGCCCTGAGTGCAGTCGGGCCCAAGCTTCTCATCTACGCTTGGAGGTACGTGGACCGGGTGCACGCTTCCAGCCAGGAGGAGTACCTGTTGGCGCCAAATCACCAAACCGGTGAGATCGCGCTCGCCCGCTGGCAAGCCGCCAATCAACACCTGGCGAGTTGCGAGGCTGAGGAAGAGGTGTTGTGTCGGCGCACTGGGAAACGGCCGCGCACCAGGGCACTCGTGGCGCGCCGCAAGAGCTCCTGCGAGCGCCGTGGCTTTTAGGAGGAGTATAATTTTTGTTTCGTAAGGCGATCTCATTAGTTTTGGGACGCAAATGATAAATCGAACGCTCAGGAATTTTAGCGTCCTTAATTAAGTATGTAAAGGGAAAGTTTGGAAGCGTTGTGTATTATTACGCATTTTGCAAGTGCGTGCATATAGCACAAACTTTACTATAGACTATCGGACTACACGCCTCTCTCGATATATGCTTGCAGACTTTTCTACTCCCTTCGTCCGGTCAATAAGTCATCTTTGGTTGTGCACGGTGACCAAGAAGGAGGGAAGATTTGTACACCTAGACGGAGGGAGTACTACTATTACTTATGTACGTGCAAATTCACGTTTAAACATTACGATGTGGTTTTTGTAAAAGTAGAAAAACAGCACAAGTCAAGCTTGTGAAACGATTCCAACGTGAGTACTACTACTAGTAGGAGTACCAGGGGCCAGTTCTTTTAGGCTTCTAGATTAGTAATCCCATAACTACTACCTGTCCTGGTTTATTGGTCCCCATTGTAATCTGTGTCAAATTTTGATCATAAATTTAACTAATGAAATGTTAGTGCATGTCACATGCACTACTCCATCCGTCTAGGTGAGTAAGTCATCTTAGGCTGTGCACCGTGACCAAGGAGGAGGAGAAAATGAGAAACATTAATGTTTATTTTCTAATTAATAGTATTGCATGCAATGAACTAACCACTGCATGTCGTGTTTGATATCTCAATTCATTGAAAGCATGCACACTCTTTATCTCTTATTGGTTGATATGTCAAGAAACAAGAAACGAGGTAGAAGTTAATGCACCGTGCCTAAGTGTTTTCGGATTATTTGGTTTTCGTAAGATGACTTACACACCTAGATGCACCGCGCCTAAGTGTTTTGAGTAACATTTTATCAGTTAAATCTTTGGTCAAAATTTAGCACAAATTACAATGGTGAGGAATAAACCAGGATGGAGTAGTAGTTTAGAAGCCTAAATAAATGAGTGAGGCGCCTTATTGTTACTCTCCACTTGTGACTAGTCTTGTGGGAAAAGCTGGGAAGCCGCCAAAAGAACTGGCCCTAGGAGTAGTAGCTAGGGATCGAGTGTGGGAGATGAACCGGAGAAAGTAAATGCAGAGAGATGAAATGCAAAAAGATGGAGGGATGTGATGGTTGCTTGTCCGTTTATTTTACCAGGCCACTTATTCTTTGGGAGTGGTTGGGTTTTGTGATATGACGGCTTTATTGCCGCCACACAGTGAGAGGTGAGACTCCTTGCAGCGCCGCCCTCTACACTTGTACTACATCGGTCGTGGTTTATTAGTCCCCATTGAATTTGGTGAAGATTTAAGCGACAAAATGTTAGTGCATGTCAACAAAAACTATATCGTTGGATTAGTATTTGAACATAGTTTTGAATGATATAATTTTAGGTGACATGCATCATTATTTATCGTACTATATAATGTTAGTTCAATTTTTGGTCGTACTAATCTATAGTAGTAAGGTGCCCGTCGTTGCAATCAAGAGTGAAATGCATTGATCGGGAGTTGTTTATTTTGACAAAGGATGTGGGGTCATCTCATGTGTAACGGGTATCGATAGGTTTCTTGGATATTCTCTCATCTCTAGAGCTCACAAACATCCGAGTGAACTAGATAAAAAGGTATCTTTTGCAAACAAAAGCGTTCAACTGTTCAACCTGCATCCAAAACTTGTGAAAAAATTACATTTATTGTGCTTTGCAAGAAATGATCTTTTAAGAATTAGTTTTTGAGTATCGATTGTTATACATGTTGTCTACAGATGACATGGCACTTTCTTATAGTCAACGATTGGCTATACTATTAAGTAATATTAACCATGCCCTTATACACCTAGGCGGAGGGATTAAATCAGGATGACTTGCAAGGGGCGAGAGGAGATGTAAGAAATGGTTCATCGTAAGTCTTTCACCGGTACTGTAGTAAAAAATTCATACATGGAAGATTCTAGACTAAACTATAAATGGATACACTTTTATTCATGCGCGATACTCCAATAGAGCAAGATCCTGCATGGAAGTCTCCACATGCTTAGACAGCGGATTACATTGAGCGAAGACTAATGATCAACATTTAACTTGATAATGCGTATTTTTTTAGAAGAACAGGGAGGCTCCTCCCCGGTACCATTATCAAATGAAACCCAAAGTGTCTTACATCAGCTCACTGAGAGGAGCAGTTCGAAGGAAGGACTGCGGCGAAAGCCACTCAAATTTAACGACAAGCTTACAGAATCAAAAGTGGCAAACACACGGGCCATAAGCGCCCACACACACACTACATGTTTTCTAAGTGCACTTGATAATGCGTATGTCCAGGTGAACCTCCTTGGAGTCCCTGTGCATCGATTCGGCGGGTAAAGGATAGAACGGATGCCATGGGTTTTCGAAGTCCACATTGGCAGGATAGTCCCAGCTCCTCAGATTCCAAGTCTGTCCGATGAGGCGGTTCGCGCCCACGTGACCGGAGGGTATTAACATTGACCTCGCACCCGTACATCTGCCTCATGTCGATTCGGCGTCGTAGCGACGCCGACGCATACGCTACAAAGACGGGGTGGCGGCCTGCGCGGGCCTCGCCGGTGCCCACGATCAAGAGGAAGACGCTGTCGTCCTCCTCCGAGACTAGCAGGCGGCGGTGATCCTCCAGCGACTCCGGCATGGTGAACCGGTAGCACGTGTCGTACTTGATGTTCTCCGCCAAGGGCCAGCGATGACCGCTGCGCATCCGTGAGGTGATGCACCATGTCCGCCGGCGAGCCAAAAACGCATCGGGCACTCATAGCGATGGATGAAGGATCCTTGGAGGCATCGACCAGGCCGTCCATGAAGCGGGAGTGGCTATAGGGGCGTTGCGCCCGATTGAATATGTGAGCAAGTTACTACGAGATTTAATCCAAATAAGCACAAAATAAATCATGACGGCTATAACAGAGATGAAACTAATCATGTGGACTAGCATAGTAGTAGGATACAGAGTAGAAACATGAATTCTACCACGATTTCGAACAGGAAGGACAGAAACACATACGGTGCAATGGGAGCAGCACCGTTGGCGTTGAGGTTGTCGCCCATGTCGTTGAGGAAGAGGTTGCCGAGGTCGGGGAAGAAGTCGTCGTCGGTGAAGTCGTGTCTACCAGCAGTCGTGAGAGTGCACTCCCCAGATTTCAACAGCGCCCGCCGAATGGAGCGCAGGAGGGAGTGGCTGTAGGGGACGTTGCGGCCGCTGAATGGAGCGCAGGAGTAGGACACGAAGCAGTAGATGGTGTCCTTACTAGTACTCCCTAGTCTCTATCTATCTATATCTATATATATCTACTCTTATAGAAAACCGAGTTGGTGATGATGGTATGCCTGCCATCTTGTAATATAGACCGTCCAATCTATATCTGACGGATAGAAAGCCAACTATCACAATTTTACAAAAGATACCCGCACCTCTCTCCACATTTTCAGATAAGGCCTTGCCTCGTTCATCCTTGTCTCCCACAACCTCATGCTCCTCCCGATGTCTCTATCTCTACTAATTTTTTTTAATAACAAATCGAATAGTGCTGCACCGTCCGCTGCACGCCCGGCTGAACACGCCTCCTCGCCTCCATCATCACCAACTGAGTCTTTTATAAGAGTAGGAGTAGAGAAAAAACCGAGTTGGTGATGATGGTGTGTCGTGCAATGCACGGGCATCTTGTTATTTTTTTGCATATAAGTTCAAACACCACGTAGACACGGTCTTTGAGCATGGTTGGTAGTCGTTCCACGCTTGGGCATTGAAGTTTGTAACTATTTTAGATTAGAATATACTACTCCTCCGGTGCTAGTAGTAGAGCAGAGTCCTACTCTACTACTCTACTCTAGCAAGCTAGGGCATAATCTTGTAGTAGGTCTTGTAGGGAGTACCGATCTTGTGATCACTCAAGCAAGTTATGCAGCATCGATATGACCCTCGCTGCTGGTATGTGTCTAAATAAGTCAAGCGGCGTCTGTAGTCATCATCAACTGTCCACTTCCCGCAGCACATATTCGCTTCTCCATCTTTGTCCGCACATAATCTCGTCCAAGCTTCCATCCCCGCTAAGGCGCATCCCCCCCTCGTCCGAAACCCAAGCACTAACAATGGCAGAACCGAGCAGCGTCCGCCGAAAGAGTGGCTGGAATTCGCTCCCCACAGAGGTAATCAAGCTCATTGTTTCGCGTGTGGACAATCTCAGTACCATGCCGCTCGCCGCGTGCTCGTGAGGGCTGTACCGTTTACTCAAAGCCCTCAGGCTGGAGCTTTTTAAGCCAGCTCCTTGCTTGTTGATGTCGCCTGATCTTCAGAAACGGCATGTCACGCAGCATAACGATCATAGGGTGGTGAGCATCAACCCCCTTCACTGCGATCCGATCCCCGTCAGCCTCAGCTACATTAATGGTATGTACTGGGTCGGCATGAACACGTCTTGGATGGTGCTCGTCGACGGTCGCGGCATTGGATGCTCGTGGAGGTCTACACCGGCGATTGATCCCCTTCCTTCGATTAACTTTGCTTTGCTTTGGCACCACGGCCCAGAATACTCGGAATCTTACAGTAGCCAACATGATACCAAGTTTGATTTGCTCAAGGTTGAAATCTGCCAAGTGCCCACAAGATCTGTGAATTATAAAGATTTCAGGCTAATTGCGTTCTTCAACCACGGTCTCGCCTATCTAACAGGTCACTGCGGTAAGTGGATAAATCTGCACGTCCATCGCAGGATCATACATCCTCCATGGTTCTCTGATGCCATTGAACACAAGGGCTTCATTAACTTGTCGACTCCTTCTATGGCTGGGCGTATTGCTGGCCTACTCCAAATATCGCTACAAGCGGTATTACAGCGAGTATGTTACTTTCCTATGATATCATGATGGCTTGCTTATATTCATCAACATTTCTTGAAAAAATATTCATGCTCATAACATGTTGTTCTTAAGATTGACTAAATCAAGAGCCCTTTTTATTTGACTCCAACTTGAAATGATGTTGTAGGTCACTTTGGTGTCCCTGCCCTTCCTAATCCCAGAACCTTTCAAAGAAAAGCGGCATGGCAGTTGCAGGTGGTTCCTGGCTCGATCAGACGACGGCAAAAGATTGATGATTGTTCGCACGTAGCGGACATGTTGTTTCGCGGAATACAATCACAGTTAGTGCCAGGTCTTTGAGCAGGATCCCAGCTTCTCTGGGCCTTCAGGAATTTTTGGCTGGAGGCTGGTAAGTAGCCTTGGTACACGCTCTCTGTTTGTCGGACTGAATTATCCAATTAACCAGGAGATAACCGATGGCAAGGATCATGATGGCAGCGCGGTTTCGTACATCAGGCAAAGTTGTGTGTACACAGCGTATCATGCGTCTCTGCATGCACCATACCCTGATATGTGCCGCCACGCTCTGCAGCCCAAAGTAGGAGAGAAGGTCGCAAGTATCAGACTTCGACCGCTTGTTGGAGTTTCCCGTCGAGGCACCCATCTGGTTCAAGCCGTCGACCAATCTCCACAGCTTAATAAATAGTAACGTCTAAGCGAGGCGCTTAGTTAGATGCGTCTGATTGGTGTAGTAGGATCTTTATTTAGTTTGATGCATACACTTGTTCTTTTTTGGTAGCCCTTTTGTAATGATGGCTGATGTTTGGTTTGGAAGAGAGAGCTGCGTCTTCACTCTTCTGGCCTGCTTACTGCTTCTATTGCACCCCAGCCCTGGTTGCTGCTGTTGTTTTCAATGTACAATCAGTAGTATATTTTGTCTGTTGGTTGAATAAATGTGTTGTTTTGGAAGTCATTGCGTGGTTCGATCCTTTAGTGCCCCGTACCGTACGTAGCTCATACTATTTTTCGTACGGAACACATTTTCCACTTGTTGATAACATGTAGCCCACTGATGAAGGCCCAATAGAAGCCCATAATTAAGCTGGAAGGAGGCTCTCACATGAATCCGGCCCTGTACATGCTCATGGTCCCCTAAACATAAATAAGTAAATAAATAAATAAAGCTAAATGCTCATGCACCAGTTCTTTGGGAAAATAGGTAGCCCAGTATTTCTTTTTGAAGAATACCCAAGCTAGGCCTATTTGTTTTCTCCGAATTACTAGGCTTCAAATCTTTCAAGACGAGGAGGGATGCATTCCGTCCTGGCCAAAGAGTATGGTCAATGTCTGTTAAAAGTAATATCAAAAGGGGTTGAAAATTCCCAAAAAGTTATAGCAAATGGGATATTTGTTTTTTTTTTCAATTTTGTTCTTCACTGATATCTTATACGTATTTCATTGGACTTAACATGACATAGTACTAATTTATTTATAAATTTGTTTTAGTATGGCTATTAATTTTTGGATTAAGAATGTTTCGTTCCCCAGCAAAAATTTACGAATTTTCAAAATTTACCACTTATTTTGTTAATTTTTTACCACAATATTGACGAGAAAATGGCGGCAATTCTAAAATGGAAAAGCGGGCTGCAATAAATTCCATATGAATTAGAAAATGAGTAAAAATTATAAAAGTAATAGCAAATGGGCTGTACCGCCCATGATTTGAGGCTGACTTGTTTACGCAAGGCTTTGTCGGTGAACACACGATTCTAGCAAAGAAGGATCGTTGGATGTCCATCCAATGGCCGACGTGCTTCTTCAATCTCTGATCTTCTGCTCGGCCGCCTAAACTAGCGCCATGGACTGCTCGCTCCCTCCTCTTGTGGCCTTGTGATACCGCAGAGCTTCCCTGCCCACCCTACTCCCTCCGCCGGCCCGGCCGCACGCAATCAACGCCTCCTTATTACGCGAAAAAATGATTCCTCCCATCGACATCCGGGCGCACGGTTGGGAGGCTGACTGTGGGCCTACTACATTGACGCGCACGCAGGCTTGTCAACTTAGTCAACAAGCGATTCTAGCAGCGAGAATCGTTGGATTTGAATCGAGCGGTCCTGCTGCTTCTTCAATCGCTGCTCTTCTTGCACCAACCGCCCAAACCAGCGCCGGGAAATGCACTGCTCGCCTCCGGTGGCGGGTCTTTGCCGTTGAAGCCTCATCGCCCCCTACTACTCCCATCGCTAGCCAGGCCCTGCGGCAACAGCAGCCTCACACCGCAGCCGAACCAGTGAACCCTCGTACTCCTCTACACGTGGGCATCCACTGCCGCGTCTTCCCCGGCTCCGCGTCATCCCCTTCCTAGGCCTCGCCGTCGTCCACCGCCTTGGTGCTCTCGGCGCGGCATGGTCAATGTGGTCAACGACATTCCATCGGAAGAGTACTGTACGTGGAGAGGCTGACAGCTGGGTCCACGGCCACAGCCCAGTTTTTTTGTGATTTGCCAAGTAAGTCGCTTTGTCAGGCCTGTTGGGCTGCAAATCTTTCAAGACGAGGAGAGCTTTCATTCAGCTAGCCGAGAAAATGGCCCATCAGTAATGAGAAATGGGCTGTACATTTTTAGAACATATCAAACCGGCAATTAGTTTCAAATATCTTTTTTTCATTTCGAGATTTTAAATTACATTAATTTTTATGCGTGGAGAATTTGTTGGATTTTATATTGATATACATTTATTTTTAAAATCAGTTTGAATGTGGGTCGAAATTTCGGGATTAAAAACAGTTCGGACCGCTTTTGAAATATGCAAAATTTCGTATAATTTTTTAACCGTGGCCACAAAGATGGGCTGTAATGCTAACAAAAGAATATGGGCTCCAAAAACCTTAAGTATTAGGAAATGGGCTGTAAATTATTAGAAATAATGGCGAGATGGGTTGTATGCTGTTTTCCAGATTTGAGGCTTTCCTAAAAGAAAAGGTTGACGACAAGCGATGATGTTGGATGTCCATCCAACGGCCGTCGTGCTTCTTCAATCTCTGCTCTTCTGCTCGGCCGCTCAAACAAGCGCCGGCGGGACTGCTCGCTCCCTCCTCCCATGTCATTTGTCGTTGCCAGCAGCCTCACCGCCCATCGTACTCCCATCGATGGCCTAGCCATCCCTCTACTCACTCACACCTGCTGTTATTCTCCGGCGACGGCGAGCGAACCAATAAACCTCTCGATGCGATTACTCCCCTCGCGGGAAACAATCGCCGAGTCTTCCCGCCTTCGTGTCGTTACCTTCCTAGGCCTCGCCGTTGTCCACCGCCACAGTGCTCTCGGCGCGGCCTGGTCAACGTGGTCAACGATCGACATGCATCTGAAGTGGATCAGACGCGGAGAGGCCGACAGCTGGGTCCACGGCCGCACGCAAGGAAATGCCTCCTTATGACGCGCAAAATAATGATTCCTCTAGCTGACATCAGGGACCCACCGAAAGGGCCTCCGTATTTCGTGAAAAAAATGTTACCGCCGCTGACAGCTCGGACCCATCAGCTATATCTTCGCACGCAAGGAAGTGCCTTCTTATTACACAAAAAAAAATGAATACTCCCCCTGTTAGCTGGGACCCAGTATAGTGGCAGGCTGACTTGTGGGCCTACTAAGTTGACGGGGACGGAGGGCTTTGTCAACTTAGTCAATATGCACGATTCTAGCTCCAGTGACCGTACGATGTCCATCCAACGGCTGTAGTCCTTCTTCAACCTCTGGTCTTCTTGCTCCAGCCGCCCAAACCAGCGCCGGTCGTGCCTCGTCCTCCTGCCTCCCGTGGCCGGATGCGATGTGGCGGAGGCCTCACCGCCCCCTACTACTCCCACCGCTGGCCAGGCCATCCCTCTACTCGCCCACACCCCTTGTTATTCTGCGGCGACGGCGGCCTCACACCGCAGCGAACCAGTGAACCCTCGTACTCCTCTACACGTGGGCATCCACTGCCGCGTCTTCCCCGGCTCCGTGTCGTCCCCTTCCTAGGCCTCGCCGTCGTCCACCGCCCTGGTGCTCTCGGCGCGACGTGGTCAACGTGGTCAAGGAACGGCTTCCATCGGACGTGGATCAGATGCGTGGAGAGGCCGACGGTGGTTCCACGCCGCGACAAGGAAGTGCCTCCTTATTACGCACAAAATAATTATTCCTCCACGACAGCGGGGACCCACCGGATGGGCCACCATATTTCGCAAAAAAATGTATCCCCCCTGACTGCTGGGACCCACCAGCTACACCTTCGCATGCAAGGAAGTGCGTCCGGGCAAAAAAACAAAATGATTCGCCCCCCTGACTGCTGGGACCCACAGCTACATCTTCGCACGCAAGGAAGTGCGTCCGGGCAAAAAAAAACAAAACGATTCGCCCCCCTGACTGCTGGGACCCACCAGCTACATCTTCGTAGGCAAGGAAGTGCCTGACAGTCGGGACCCACCTGGTCGAAGCGTATGTAGCATTGTCATTCTGGTCGCGAACGTGTACGTATATATATACTGGTGGATGTAGAGGCGCCCACGTGTCATAGTAGAGGCGCGCACCTAGCATGTACACGTACATACAGCGGCGAGGGTGCAAGAAAGAAAATATGGCCACGTACGTACATACGGGCAGGGTCTCGAATGCCTACTCGTGCATACGTACATGGCTGGGTCGGAACGGAGAAATAGCATTGTCGGTGTACTAGAGTAGGGGTACCCTAGTATCCCGAACTTGTGCACGGGCAGTTGCAGCACCCCGCGGCAAGGCTTGCCAGGTGACCGCCAAGGTCCTCCGTGGTTCCTTTGGAGCCATTCAAGAACAGCAAAAGCGGTGGTCCGGGAGGGCCCCGCTCCAGTTGCCGCAGCGGCGTGAGGCGCTCCCGCGGAAACAGTGCTTGCCACGGTGGAGCGCGTCGCGTGGCGCGGTGGCTGTTGACCCGTCTGCCGCCCCGCTACGTCCCCGGCCTTGCGGAGACGCCTTCTTGGTGGGGCTGGGGGCTCCGCTTGCGGCGAGCTGTCTGAAGGTGAGAAAGAGGAGGAGTCGATCTTCAACGAGTCACTCGCGCCCTCGGCGGGCTCGCCGACTCAGCTTCAGGCCGACAAGCTCTCCCTCGCCGGCAAGCTCCTCTCGCTCGGCAAGGCTTGCCGCCTCTGCTGCCTCGCCTCCTCCACGGTGAATCCAAACCGCGCCCAGCGGGGCCGCCGCCGCCTCTTCCAGCCTAGTGGCGAGCGCGCTGCATCTCCGCATCGGTGGTGTCGCGAGTAAGGCTCTTACATTCATCGGAGCGGACCGCATTTCTACCAAGCCGTTAAAGAACTCCCGCACGACGTCGTCTGCGGGCTCTGCCAAGTTGGGACAATTCCATGTGAATCGACAGCGGCATCATTGCACGGATGCGGTCGAGTGAGGAGTTGTTGCACAATGAACGACACCCTCGGCAACCTGAACACTTCGGGATGTTGAGGATCGTGCTTGAACAGTTCCAGAGCATCGCGCCCAGCCTCGTGACAATGAAGTTGAAGTTGAGGCCCGGGCGCAGCCTCATGATATCCGCCGCATTCTGGAACTCCTAGGCGGGTCTCCTCCTCTCCTGCAGGGGGGCGATGCGGCGGCGAAGAAAATCTGCGCCAACGGCGCCTACGGTGAGCCCGGCAAGCCTGAGGCGTAGGATCCGGGTGACGGCAATCTTCAGCCTATCGTCTTCCGGGGCCACGTTGCTCCAATCGTTGCAGCGCCATGGGGCTTGGTATTTGGGCGATAAATGGCTACGGTTCTCCTCGACAATCCAGCACTAATCCGCTCTCCATTCATCCCACTTGCTGCGGAGCTCTCCTCCAGATAAGCTTCCTTCTTGCCGTTCTCGAGATCCAGCGATTCCGCGGATAAAGGCTCCCTCTCTCAACTCGGGGCATAAAGAAGTGGCAAAAAGAGCTACATTTGGATAGACTCCGACAAAGTTTTCGCAGAGATGTGCGAAAACTGCCATGGTCAGAACGGTGTTGGGGGTGAAGTCAAGGAGGCGGAACCCGTAGGTGTTCATAATGTCACCGAAAAACTCAGAGAAAGGCGGGCAGAGCCCGCAGTAGAAGAACAACGCGAAGAAGGGATATCCATTTGAGCCAGTTCAGCGGCAATCGAGAGTACCTTCGCGCGGATGCGCCGCGTCTCCGTCGACGAAGAGGTAGTAATACTCCCTCGGCTCCTTCGCGGCGGTGAGGGGAAGGTTGCCCACTCCTTTCGCAGCGCCGCAAGCCGCTGCGCCTCGGCCGACTTCACAACCTTCCCGGCTTTCGGAGCCATGGCGGAGGTGGTGAGAAAGATCGACAACGTTGGTGGTGCCGGTCGCGATGAGGGGCGGAGCGCTGCTCTCTTTCAGCTTTGGGAAGAAGGGGGGAGCGGCGGAGGTTTTTGAGATTGGAATAGCAACCGGCGAGATGGGTGAACTGCCCCTGTTTCCCCTGCTTATAAAGAGGGAGGAAGCAGACGTTCCGTCTTTCCGAATAAAGAAACCACCCACGATCTCTCCCACGATGCCGCATTCGACGCGTGCCGTTCGAGGAGGGCGCGGTGGATACAGAGTGAGATACGGTGCAACCCAGCCGCTGCGTGCCGTGCCTGTTTTGGGCCCGCCCAACAGCGCTTCGGCACTGCAGTGTGGCCCAGGCCCGGGGGTTCCTGTCGGTGTACTAGAGTAGGGGTACCCTAGTATCCCGAACTTGCCCTAGTATCCCGAACTTGTGCACGGGCAGTTGCAGCACCCCGCGGCAAGGCTTGCCGGGTGACCGCCAAGGTCCTCCATGGTTCCTTTGGAGCCATTCAAGAACAAAGTATACAAGCCAAGGAGACAAGGCCCCGGCAAGAGGAGCTTGCCGGAAGGCCAACCAAGGCATCTCAAGGAACTTGCCGCGACGCGCCACGCGTCCCGGCGAGGCCCGGCGAGCGACAAGCTTCCGGACGCGACAAGACAACGATCGCGGTAAGGCGCTTGCCGCGACAAACTACCACTCTGTACCAGCGCTCCAAAGACATCCACCAACGTGTCGCTCGACCTTTCAGCGTAGCGTGGCAAGAGGTCTGTCGCTGCCGGCGGTCTTGTGGCAAGCGACGCTGACAAGATTGCCATCGTGGCAAGCGGTGGCGTCCCTGACGGTCCTTTTTGCACTATTTGGGCGACGTAGACGGGCATTTAATGCCTTTGTCCCCTGCCGTCAGGGTTAGGTATGGTACACTGTGCAAGTAGTTGTACCAACCGCAATTCCTTTTCCATTTTTACCCTTGTCTACGTTGCCACCTGTCGGAGACCCCTTTAGCATATAAAAGGAGGCCCATGCGCAACATAGAAGGGGGTTCAAGGCGAGAAAAACACTCACGCCGGTCTCGTTAGCAGCTAGTGTGTATCAGTAGCACTCAGCGCCCCGGCAGAACTCAATACACTCGGACATGCAGCAAGAGGAGTGTTATCTCTCGGAGAGCTCCGAAGCTGGGTAAACTGCTCATGTGCTTCGCCCGATCCGCTCTTCGGCGATCTCCGCCCCCCGCCGAACCGAAGGGGCTCGGTCCGCCGGTCCCATAGGTGTTCGTGGATCAGTTTCCCCGACAAGCATCGTCGTCATGTTCATGGGGAGGCAACGGAATGCGTCGTGTTCATGGGGAGGCAACGGAATGCGTCGTGTTCATCGGGAGGCAATGGAATGCGTGGGAGCCAACCGGCTGGGTCGGAACGGAATGCGTGGTCGTGTTCATCGGGAGGGCTTGGACGGAACAGGCGATGGAAATGAGGCCTGGCGTACCGCACAATGGAGGAAACGGCCTTGTGTTCGACCAGCCACATTCGAAACGGGATCCTGTTCATCGGGAGGGGTCTGGCGTACGCAAAACGGAGGAAAGGGACCTCCTACGGTCAAAACGGGGGTCCTGTTGATCGGGAGGGTGTGGCGACCGCAAAACGGAGGAAACAGACTTGTGTTGGGCGCCACGGTCAAACGGGGTCCTGTTCATCGGGAGGGTGTGGGCGCATCGCAAAACGGACTCCACGGGATACTATTCATCTCCACCGTCGGCCACCTCCGGCCTCCACAGCTCCTGCTCATCCAGCCTCCACCGCACGCTACTCCACCGCTCTTGCTCAACCACTCCTCCGAGGCACCCCTCCACCGCTCATCGCTCATCCAGCCCTCCACACCACGGGTCATGTTCAACCACCCTCCACCATCTAATCTGCTCATCCAGCCCTCCACACCACGGGTCCTGTTCATCCAGAGGCAACGCCACCGCCACTAATCATCCAACCCCCACCCCCGCAACACTCACTGCTCATCCAATCGATCGGCTTGAGCTTAGTAGCAGCAGCGGCGAATCGCCCATCGGGTTCGATTAACAGCCATCGATCGATCGCCGGGTTCGAGAACGCGTAACTGCAAAGTAATCGCCGGGTTCAGCTAGAGCCCAACGCCTCGCTTCGGGTTCGATTAGAGCCAACACCTCGCACACATGCGGCGTATGTGCACGAGAAACGCGCATCACTCGCCCCCGACCTCCCACCGAATCGCAACTCCCGAAATCTTCCTCCCTCGCTTCTACCATGGTTTTTCCACGACGGCCCAAAGAATGTCATGCAGCTGCGTCTCCGCCCGCCCAGACGAAAAGCCCATTTTCATCATGATTTTTGTCTTAGAAGTAGGAGCCCACCACATCTATGATGATACCGGGTTTTGTCACAATTATCATCATAGAAGTGTCATATGTATGACAGAAAAAAAAATCGTTTGGCCCAAAATGTCAGGGATGTGTCTTTTTTTTGTAGTGTCAAACCTTTTGAACTTTCACGCAATACATGAGCGTGAGCCATGGATATAGCACTATAGGTGGAATAGAATGTAATGATGGAGGTTATGTGGAGAAGACAAAAAACGAGAAAGTCTCACATCGATGCGGCTAATCAACGGGCTATGGAGATGCCCATCAATTGATGTCAATGCGAGGAGTAGAGATTGCCATGCAATGGATGCACTAAGAGCTATAAGTGTACGAAAGCTCAACAAAAGAAACTAAGTGGGTGTGCATCCAACTTGCTTGCTCATGAAGACCTAGGGCATTTGAGGAAGCCCATCGTTGGAATATACAAGCCAAGTTCTATAATGAAAATTCCCACTAGTATATGAAAGTGATAACTCAAGAGACTCTCTATATGAAGAACATGGTGCTACTTTGAAGCACAAGTGTGGAAAAAGAGATAGTAACATTGCCCCTTTTATTTTTATTTTTTTTGCGGGCTTCTTTGGCCCCATTTTTTTATTTAGGCTTCTTTGGCCTCTCCTTTTTTTTGATGGGGCAATGCTCTAATAATGATGATCATCACACCTTTATTTACTTACAACTCGATATTACAACTCGATATCTAGAACAAAGATATGACTCTATATGAATGCCTCCGGCGGTGTACCGGGATGTGCAATGATCTAGCGTAGCAATGACATCAAAAAACGGACAAGCCATGAAAACATCATGCTAGCTATCTTACGATCATGCAAAGCAATATGACAATGAATGCTCAAGTCGTGTATATGATGATGATGGAAGTTGCATGGCAATATATCTCGGAATGGCTATGGAAATGCCATGATAGGTAGGTATGGTGGCTGTTTTGAGGAAGATATAATGAGGCTTATGTGTGACAGAGCGTATCGTATCACGAGGTTTGGATGCACCGGCGAAGTTTGCACCAACTCTCGAGGTGAGAAAGGGCAATGCACGGCATCAAGAGGCTAGCAATGATGGAAGGGTGAGAGTGCGTATAATCCATGGACTCAACATTAGTCATAAAGAACTCACATACTTATTGCAAAAATCTATTAGTCATCGAAACAAAGTACTATGCGCATGCTCCTAGGGGGATATATTGGTAGGAAAAGATCATCGCTCGTCCCCGACCGCCACTCATAAGGAAGGCAATCAATAAACACCTCATGCTCCGACTTCGTTACATAACGGTTCACCATACGTGCATGCTACGGGACTTGCAAACCTCAACACAAGTATTTCTCAATTTCAAAATTACTCAACTAGCACGACTCTAATATCACCACCTTTATATCGCAAAACTATTGCAAGGAATCAAACATATCATATTCAATGATCTACAAGTTTTATGTAGGATTTTATGACTAACCATGTGAATGACCAGTTCCTGTCATCTCTCTAAATAGATATAAGTGAAGCAAGAGAGTTTAATTATTTCTACAAAAGATATGCCCACGCTCTAACAAATATAAGTGAAGCAAAAGAGCATTCTACAAATGGCGGTTGTCTATGTAAAGAGAAACAGGCAATCCAAACTTCAAATGATATAAGTGAAGCACATGAAGCATTCTATAAAGCCATACTCAAAAGATATAAGTGAAGTGCAATGAGCATTCTATAAATCAACCAAGTACTATCTCATACCAGCATGGTGCATAAAAGAAAAAGAAAAACCTAATTGCAAAAGACGCTCCAAGATTTGCACATATCACATGAATGAAACAAATCCGAAAACATACCGATATTTGTTGAAGAAAGAGGGGATGCCTTCCCAGCATCCCCAAGCTTAGACGCTTGAGTCTCCTTGAATATTTACTTGGGGTGCCTCGGGAGTCCCCAAGCTTGAGCTCTTGCCTCTCTTCCTTCTTCTCACATCGAAACCTTCTCAATCATCGAACACTTCATCCACACAAAACTTCAACAGAAAACTCGGTAAGATCCGTTAGTATAATAAAGAAAATCACTATTTTAAGTACTGTTGCAAACCAATTCATATTTTGTTTTTGCATTGTGTCTACTGTAATATAAATTTTTCATGGCTTAACCCACTGATATAAATTGATAGTTTCATCAAAACAAGCAAACTATGCATCAAAAACAGAATCTGTCTAAAACAGAACAGTCTGTAGCAATCTGAACATTCACCATACTTATGATACTTGAAAAAAATCTTACAAAATTAGGAAAAATAAAAAAATTATAGAAAGACAGTGCAAAAAGAATCAGAACCATTTGACGTTCCAGTAAAAAATTAAAATTCGCGCACTACAGCCAAAGTTTCTGTCCTGCACTGCACAAACCAACAAGCATTGTAAACATCCTAAAGGCAAACCTTGGCACATTATTTTTATAATACAATGGAATTATACAAGGGGATAATTATTTTTGTTGAAAAGTTTCTGTAATCAAGATTCACAAAGTTGCCGTGAGCATGAACAAATTTCAAGGAGCTCTCCCACTTCAACAATGCTTGTCTTTCTCACTTTCACTTTCCTTTTTGAAAAAGTTTTGGGTTACCCTCTTTATTTTTGTTGTTTTTAAACTATATGAAAGCACTCAACAGAAATAAATGACTCTCTAAAACTTCCGGGTTGTCTCCCTAGCAGCGCTTTCTTTAAAGCCATTAAGCTAGGCACAGTGCTCAAGTAATGGATCCACCCGGATCCCAAGGTATATCAAAGCCAATTTTAATTAACAATGATTTGTAATTTAGTAGTGAGCACAAAGTAGCATATATCATGTAATGACGAAGTATAACCATCTTCCTATGCATCAGCATGTCATAAAAAAATAATTCATGCACACCAAGTAAAGGCCAATGCATAGTATAAACAGTTTCTTGCAATTCTATCGTGTTGGAAACATAGAGAGGTGGAGAAATAGTTCCTCTCTCATAATAATTGCAAGTAGGAGCAGCAAGCACATGCATATTATATTCATCAAAATCATCATGTGCTATGGCAAAAGGCAACCCATCAATATAATCCTTAATAAGTGCAAACTTCTCCGATATAGTATAATCGGAAAATTCAAAAAGATAATAGGACTATCATGCGTGGGTGCAATAGCAACAATTTCATGTTTAACATAAGGAACTATAGCAAGTTCATCTCCATAAGCATCATTCATATTGGCATCTTGTCCACAAGCATAAAGAGGATCATCAGAAAGGGATATTTCAAAAGAATCAACGGGATCATAATAGTCATCATAGCAATCATCCTTCGGTAAGCACGAAGGGGAAATAAACAATGTATGAGTTGGAGGGTTACTCTCATTAGAAGGTGGGCACGGGTAGCTAATCCGCTCTTCCTCCTTTTGTTCTTCGCTCTCCTCATCATCTTTTTCATCCAATGAGCTCACAATTTCATCAATTTCTTCTTCCATAGCTTCCTGCAAAATATTAGTCTCTTCTTGGACAGCGTTGACTTTCTTCATAAAAGAATTAATATAGTAATTGTATTCATAATTTTCATAGCAATATCTAAGTATAGCAAGATTTTCAGGTCTATAAGCATCATCATCTAAAGTTTCACACTTTTCAAGCAAAGATTCAATTTCATAAGCAGCCTTAAAAGCAACAAATTCTTCTATTTGTTCCACATCATAGTAATCATATATACCATTAGCATAAGAAGCTAAGGTTTCGTTATCATTAAATTCGCATGAAAAGGGAAGGTGTGGAGCCTCCATCCTAGAGCAACAAGTAATATCATATTTCAAGCATAGATTCCAGGCATACCAACGCAACATAATAAATTGATCCCATAATAGTTTCCCTTTTTGTGTCGAGCGATAATCCCTAAAGTATTCACGTTGATCCAACGTGTCTCCCATTATAAAGTTGAATGGGGTTTTCTCAGGATTATCAAAGTAGTACATAATATCTCACATAATGAGAATCGCGGGTTTTAGGAGTTACCCCATCCTCATGAGTAGCAAGTACACCTAATTTTTTTGGTATTTCGTGCTCCCTATCCATAACTAAAGATAGAGAACAAGTAAGAACAGCAAATAAAAATTACTTAGTGATAAAGCAAACAAGCACACACGAGAATATTCACCCACGCTATTGCTCCCTGGCAACAGCGCCAGAAAAAGGTCTTGATAACCCACAAGTATAGGGGATCGCAACAGTTTTTGATAAGTAAGAGTGTCGAACCCAACGAGGAGATAAAGGTAGAACAAATATTCCCTAAAGTTCTATTGACCACTGATACAACTCTACGCACGCTTGACGTTCACTTTACCTACAACAAGTATGAAACTAGAAGTACTTTGTAGGTGTGATAGGATAGGTTTGCAAGATAAATAAGAGCGCATAAATAAAAGCTAAGGGCTGTCTAGATAAAGACACAACTAAAGTAAATATAGCGAGTGTGGAAAAGTGGTGGTAGGAGTTGTGGAATTGTCCCTAAGCAATTGACTATGTTACTAGACCGGTAATCACTATTGCAATTTTATTTGTGGGAGAGGCATAAGCTAACATACTTTCTCTACTTGGATCATATGCACTTATGATTGGAACTCTAGAGAGCATCCGCAACTACTAAAGATTCATTAAGGTAAAACCCAACCATAACATTAAAGTATCAAGTCCCCTTTATCCCATACATGCAAACAACCTACTTACTAAGGTGCAGGCTTCATCACTCACGCCACCCACCATAAGCAAATCATAACCATATTGCAAACCCTACAGCGGGAATCCCTCATGCTTGCACGACATGGAGGGAACAATAGGACAGCACCAATAATAAAATATGCAACTCAAACCAATCATAGAAATTCATCAATCACCGATAGGACAACGAAAATCTACTCAGACATCATAGGATGGCAACACATCATCGGAAAATAATATGAAGCATAAAGCACCATGTTCAAGTAGAGAGTACAGCGGGTTGCGGGAGAGTGGACCGCTGAATATAGAAGGGGGAAGGTGATGGAGATGTTGGTGAAGATGATGGCGGTGTTGGTGAAGATCGCGGTGATGATGATGGCCCCCGGCAGCGCTCCGGCGCCACCGGAAGCAAGGGGGAGAGAGGCCCCCTTCTTCTTATTCTTCCTTGACCTCCTCCCTAGATGGGAGAAGGGTTTCCCCTCTGGTCCTTGGCTCCCATGGCGTGGGAGGGGCGAGAGCCCCTCCCAGATTGGATCTATCTCTCTGTTTCTGCGTTCTGTTCTGGCTCTGTTTCACCGTTTCGTGTATATATGGAGATCTGTAACTCCGATTGGCCTGAAACCTTCGCCGTGATTTTTGTCCGAATATTAGCTTTCTTGCGGCAAAAGAAGAGCGTCAACCGCCATACGATGGGCTCACGAGGGTAGGGGCGCGCCCAGGGGGGCAGGCACACCCTCCTGCCTCGTGACCACCTCGGGCACTAGTTCGCGTTGATTTTCCTTCCAAATTTTCCATATTTTCCAAAAATAAGATCCGTCCGTTTTTATCCCGTTTGGACTCCGTTTGATATGGATATTCTGCGAAACCAAAACATGCAATGAGCGGGGACCGCACTGAGCCTTTGGATCAATATGTTAGTCCCAAAAATAATATTAAAAGTTGCCAAAAAGTATATGAAAGTTGAATAATATTGGCATCGAACAATCAAAAATTATAGATACGACGGAGACGTATCAGTATTCTGGGATGAAGAAGCCCGGACCAACCTTACATGTCCACGCACATGAGACCCGTTCCACCGACTCACATGCAACTAGTTTTGCATAAAAGGTGGCTGGCAGGTGTCTGTTTCTCCTACTTTAGTTGAATCGAATTTGACTATGGCCGGTCCTTAAAGAAGGTCAAAACAACAAACTTGATAATCATTGTTGTGGTTTTTGCGTAGTTAAGAACGGTTCTTGCTAGAAGCCCGTAGCAGCCACATAAAACTTGCAACAACAAAGTAGAGGACGCCTAACTTGTTTTTGCTGGGCATGTTGTGATGTGATAGGGTCAATACGTGATGTGATATACTTTATTGTATGATATGATCATGTTTTGTAATATCGACAACCGGCAGGAGCCTTAGGGTTGTCTCTTAATTATTGTATGAAATGCAAGCGCCATGTAATTGCTTTACTTTATCGCTATGCGTTAGCAATAGTTGTAGAAGCAATAGTTGGCGAGATGACCCCGACGCAATGATGGAGATCAAGGTGTCGAGCCGTTGACGATGGAGATCATGACGATGCTTTGGAGATGGAGATCAAAATCACAAGATGATGATGGCCATATCATGTCACATATTTTAGTTGCATGCGATGTTTATCCTTTATGCATCTTATTTTGCTTAGAACGGCGGTAGCATTATAAGATTATCCCTTCACTAAATTTCAAGATAAAAGTAGTCTCCCTGAGTATGCATCGTTGCCAAAGTTTGTTGTTTCGAAGCACCACGTGATGATCGGGTGTGATAGACTCTACGTTCACATACAACGGGTGTAAGACAATTTTGCACATGCAGAATACTTGGGTTAAACTTGACGAGCCTAGCATGTACAGACATGGTCTCGGAACACTGGAGACCGAAAGGTCGAACGTGAGTCATATAGTAGATATGATCAACATAGAGATGCTCACCATTGATGACTACCCCATCTCACATGATGATCGGACATGGGTTAGTTGATTTTGATCATGTATAACTTAGATAACTTGAGGGATGTTTATTTAAGTGGGATTTCATTAGTAATTTGATTAATTGAACTTAAATTTATCATGAACTTAGTCTTATAGTTTTCCATATCTATGTTGTATATGAATGGCCCGAGCTACCGTTCCCCTGAATTTTAATGTGTTCCTAGAGAAAGCTAAGTTGAAAGATGATGGTAGCAACTACACGGACTGGGTCCATAACTTGAGGATTATCCTCATTGTTGCACAGAAGAATTATGTTCTTGATGCATCGCTAGGTGAAAGACCTTCTGCAGGAGCTACTGTAGATGTTATGAACGTCTGGCTGGCTCGATCTGATGACTACTCAATAGTTCAGTGTGCTTGATACGTCTCCATCGTATCTATAATTTTTTATTATTTCATGCCAATGTTTTACAACTTTTATATACTTTTGGCAACAACTTATATGATTTTCTTGGACTAACATATTGATCTAGTGCCCCCTGCCAGTTCATGTTTGTTGCATGTTTTTTGTTTCACAGAAAATCCATATCAAACGAAGTCCAAACGCGATAAAAACTAACGGAGATTTTTTTTGGAATATATGTGATATTTGGGAAAAAGAATCAACGCGAGACAATGCTCGAGGAGTCCACAAAGTACGGGGCGCGCCCCAGGGGGGGTAGGGCGCGCCCTGGGCCCTTGTGGCCACTCCATAAGGCAGTTGGTGCCCTTCTTTCGCCGCAAGATAGCTAATGTCTGGATAAAAATTGTGTTAAATTTTAGCTCAATCAGAGTTACGGATCTCCGGGAATTTAAGAAACGGTGAAAGGCCAGAATCTGGGAAGGCAGAAACAGAAGGAAATAGAGAGAGAGAGATCCAATCTCGGAGGTGCTCCCGCCCCTCCGCCGCCATGGAGGCCATGTACCAAAGGGGAAACCCTTCTCCCATCTAGGCGGGGGTCAAGGAAGAAGAAGGAGGAGGGGGCTCTCTCCCCCTCTCTCCCAGTGCGCTGTAACACCACCGGGGCCATCATCGTGATGGCGATCTACACCAAAAACTTCGACGCCGTCATGACCAACTCTCTCACCCTCTATGCAGTGGTTTAAACTCTCTTTTACCCGTTGTAATATCTACTTAAACATGGTGCTCAACGCTATATATTATTTCCCAATTATGTATGGCTATCCTATGATGTTTGAGTATATGTTTTGTCCTATGGGTTGATTGATGATCATGATTGTTTTGAGTTGCATGTTTTATTATTGGTGTTGTCCTATGGTGCTCTCTGTGTCGCGCAAGCATGAGGGATCCCCGCTGTAGGGTTTGCAATATGTTCTTGATTTTCTTATGGTGGGTTGCTAGAGTGTCAGAAGCTTAAACCCGAGTAAGTAGGTTGTTTGCATATGGCAGTAAAGAGGACTTGATACTTTAATGCTATGGTTGGGTTTTACCTTAATGATATTTAGTAGTTACGGATGTTTGCTAGAGTTCCAACCATAAGTGCATATGATCCAAGGAGAGAAAGTATGTTAGCCTATGCATCTCCCTCATATAAAATTGCAATAATGATTACCGGTCTAGTTATCGATTGCCTAGGGACAAATAACATTCTTGTGACAAAAAGCTCTCTACTAAAACTAACTTAGTTGTTTCTTTATCTAAACATCCCCTAGATTTTATTTACATGCTCTTTATTATCTTGCAAACCTATCCTACAACACCTACAAAGTACTTCTAGTTTCATACTTGTTCTAGGTAAAGCGAACGTTAAGCATGTGTAGAGTTGTATCGGTGGTCGATAGAACTTGAGGGAATATTTGTTCTACCTTTATCTCCTTGTTGGGTTCGACACTCTTACTTATCAAAAGAGGCTACAACTGATCCCCTATACTTGTGGGTTATCAAGACATTTTTCTAGCGCCGTTGCTGGGGAGCAATAGCGTGGGGTGAATATTCTCGTGTGTTCTTGTTTGCTTTATCACTAAATAGATTTTGTTTGCTGTCCTCAGTTGTTCTCTCATACGTTTCCAACGTATCTATAATTTATGAAGTATTCATGCTGTTATTTTATCATTCTTCGATGTTTTACAATCATTTTATAGCAACTTTATATCATTTTTTGGGACTAACCTATTGACCTAGTGCCCAGTGCCAGTTGCTGTTTTTGCTTGTTTTTTTACATCGCAGGAAATTAATATCAAACGAAGTCCAAACACTTCGAAACTTTTTGTGGATTCTTATGTACCAGAAGACCACCGATGGGCCTGAGCAGCACCTGGGGGGTGCCCCGAGGGGGGGTACAACCGACCAGGGTGCGCCTGACGGCCCAGGCACGCCCAGGTGGATTGTTCCCACCTCAGTGGCCTCCCGCACCCCCTCTTACCCTATAAATTCAAAAATATTCCAGAAACCTTCGGGGTTAACCTAGATCAGAAGTTCCGCTGCCGCAAGGCTCAGTAGCCACTGAAAACCAGTCTAGCCCCTTTTCGGCACCCTGCCAGAGGGGGGAATCATCACCGGTGGCCATCTTCATCATCCCCGCGGCCACCATGATGAGGAGGGAGTAGTCCACCCTCGGGGCTGAGGGTTTGTACCAGTAGTTATGTGTTTAATCTCTCTCTCTCTCTCTCTCTCTCTCTCTCTCTCTCTCGTGTTCTTGAGATGGCATGATCTTGATGTATCGCGGGCTTTGTTAATATAGTTGGATCATATGGTGTTTTCCCCTCTCTATCTTGTTGTGATGAATTGATATTTTCCCTTTGATATTTCGTTGTTATCGGATTGAATACTTTCATGGATTTGAGAGCACTTGATATATGTCTTGCATATGAATACTCGTGGTGACACTGGGGTATCATATTGATTCACTTGATATGTGTTTTGGCATTCAACTCGCGGATTCCCGAGGTGACATTGCGGTAATCTATGCATAGGGGTTGATGCACGTTCTCGTCTTTTGTTTCTCTAGTAGAAATCTTGGGGCACTCTTTGAGGTTCTTTGTGTTGGATTGAGTATTGTGAATCTGAATTTGCTTTGGTGTTATTTTAGTACGATCTCTTGATAGATCGATTGGAAAGAATAACTTAGTGTTATTTTAGTACGAACTCTTGATAGATCGATCGGAAAGAATAACTTGGTGTTATTTTAGTACGAACTCTTGGATAGATCGATCGGAAATAATAGCTACAAACAATTTATTATTATGTTCTCCGCTAGATAGGAACTTTGGAGTGATTCTTCATCGCACGTTGAGGGATGGTTATATGATCCAATTATATTAGCATTATTGAGAGATTGCACTAGTGAAAGTACGGGCCCTAGGCCTCATTTTCAAGCATTGTAATACCGTTTTTGTCCCGTTTACTATTTGCTACCTTGCTGTTTTTAATTATTCAGATTATAAAAATATATTTCTACCATCCGTATTACACTTTTATCACCATCTCTTCGCCGAACTACTGCACCTATACAATTTGCCATTGTATTAGGTGTGTTGGGGACACAAGAGATTTCTTGTATTTGGTTGCAGGGTTGTTTGAAAGAGACCATCTTCATCCTACGCCTCCCACAGATTGATAAACCTTAGGTCATCCACTTGAGGGAAAATTGCTACTGTCCTACAAAACTCTACGCTTGGAGGCCCAACACGAGTCTACAAGAATAAAGTTGTGTAGTAGACATCAAGCTCTATCTTTAGTTATGGACATGGAACCTGAAATACCAAAAAAATTAGGTGTACTTGCTACTCATGGAGATGGGGAACCTCCTAAAACCCTTGATGCTCATTATGTGAAAGATATTATGCACTACTTTAATAATCCTGAGAAAACCCCATTCAAATATAATGGGAGACACGTTGGATCAACGTGAATACTTTAGGGATCATCGCTTGACTCAAAAAGGGAAACTCTTACGGGATCAAATTCATATGTTGCATTGGTATGCTCGGAATTTATGATTGAGATATGATTATAGTTGTTGCTCTAGGATGAAGGCTCCACACTTTCCCTTTTCATGTAAGTTTAATGATAATAAAACCTTGGCTTCTTATGCTAATGGTATATATGATTACTATGATGTGGAACGAATAGAAGAATTCGTTGCTTTTAAGGAAGCTTATGAAATTGAATCTTGATTTGAAAAGTGTGAAAATCTTGATGATGTTGTTTATATGCCTGAAAATTTTGCTATACTTAAATATTGCTATGAGAATTATGAATACAATGCCGATATTGATGCATTTATTGAGAAAGTCTCCGCTGTCCAAGAAGAGACTAATATATTGTAGGAATCTATGGAAGAAGAAATTGCTGAAACTGTGAGCTCATTAGATGAAAAAGATGACGAGGCGAGCGAAGAACAAAAGGAGGAAGAGCGGATTGATCACCCATTCCCACCTTCTAATGAGAGTAACTCTTCAAATCATACATTGTTTAATTTCCCTTCGTGCTTACCGAAGGATGATTGCTATGATAATTGCTATGATCCCTTTGATTCATTTGAAATATCCCTTTTTGATGAACTTGATGCTTGCTATGCTTGTGGCCAAGATGCCAATATGAATTATGCTTATGGAGATGAACTTGCTATAGTTCCTTATGTTAAGAATGAAATTGTTGCTATTGCACCCACGCATGATAGTCCTATTATCTTTTTGAATTCTCCCAGCTACACTATATCAGAGAAGTTTGGCTTATTAAGGATTATATTGATGGGTTGCATTTTACTACTACACATGATGATTTTAATAAATATAATATGCATGTCCTTGCTGCTCCTACTTGCAATTATTATGAGAGAGGGACTACATCTCCGCCTCTCTATGTTTCCAATACGATAAAATTGCAAGAAGATGTTTATGCTATGTATCGGCATTTACTATGTATGCATGAATTGTTCTTTTATGACATGCCGATGCATAGGAAGAGAGTTAGAGTTCATTGTTACTTGATATATGTTACTTTGTGCTCACTACTAAATCATAAATCATTGTTAATTAAAATTGGCTTTGATATACCTTGGGATCCGGGTGGATCCATTACTTGAGCACTATATGCCTAGCTTAATGGCTTTAAAGCAAGCGCTGCCAGGGAGAGAACCCAGAAGTTTTAGGGAGTCATTTATTTCTGTTGTTTGCTTTTATAAAGTTTAAAAATAAAAAATTAAAGTGGGGAACCTAAAACTTTTTCAAAAAGAGAAGTGAAAGTAAGAAAGACGAGCACCGTTGAAGTGGGGGAGCTCCTTGAACTTTATTCATGCCCATGGAAACTTTGCAAATCTCGATTACAAAAACTTTTCAACAAAAATAATTATCCCCTTTGTATAAATCCATTGTATTATAAAAATAATGTGCCAAGATTTGCCTTTAGCATGATTAGATTGCTTGTTTGGTTTGTGCAGTGGAAAAACAGAAACTTTGGCTGTAATGTGTGAATTTACATTTTTTTACTGGAATGTCAAAAGCTTCTGAAACTTTTTGCAGAGTACTTCTATACAAAAAAATTCCTAAATTTTAAGAATTTTTTGAGTTACATAAGTATGTTTGATGTTCAAATTACTACAGACTGTCATGTTTAAGACAGATTCTATTTTTGATGCATTATTTTGCTTGTTTTGATGAAACTATCGATTGTATCGGTGGTATAAGCCATGAAAAAGTTATATTACAGTAGCTACAATGCAAAAATAAAATATAAATGAGTTTGCAACAGTACTTAAAGTGGTGATTTGTTTTATTATACTAACGGATCTCACGAGGGTTTTGTTAAGTTTTGTGTGATTGAAGTTTTCAAGTTTTGGGTGAGATCACGATGGATGAAGGAATAAGGAGTGGCAAGAGCCTAAGCTTGGGGATGCCCGAGGCATACCAATGTAATATTCAAGGACTCCCACACAACTAAGCTTGGGGATGCCCTGGAAGGCATCCCCTCTTTCTTCTAACGATCATCGGTAATTTTACTTGGAGCTATATTTTTATTTGTCACATGATATGCGTAAATCTTGGACCGTCGTGTGCTTTTTTATTTTCTTTTAATAATGCACCATGATGGTATGAGATAGTCCTTGGTTTATTTATAGAATGCTCTTTGCACTTCACTTATATCTTTTGAGTATGGCTTTATAGAATGCTTCATGTGCTTCACTTATATCATTCGAAGTTTTTATTGCCCGTTTCTCTACACATAGAAAACCTCCATTTGTAGAATGCTATTTTGCTTCACTTATATTTGTTAGAGCATGGGCATATATTTTTTAGAAAGAATTAAACTCTCTTTCCTCACTTATATCTATTTAGAGAGTTGACAGGCATTGGTCATTCACATGGTTAGTCATAAAGTCCTACATAAAACTTGTAGATCAATGAATATGATATGTTTGATTCCTTGCAATAGTTTTGTGATATAAAGTTGGTGATATTAGAGTCATGCTAGTGAGTAATTGTGGATCGGTAGAAATACTTGTGTTAAAGTTTGTGATTCCCGTAGCATGCACGTATGGTGAACTATTATGTAACGAAGTTGGAGCATGAGGTATTTATTGATTGTCTTCCTTATGAGTGGCGGTCGAGGACGAGCGATGGTCTTTTCCTACCAATCTATCCCACTAGGAGCATGCGTATAGTACTTTGTTTCGATAGCTAATAGATTTTTTGCAATAAGTATGTGAGTTCTATATGACTAATGTTGAGTCCATGGATTATATGCACTCTCACCCTTGCACCATTGCTAGTCTCTTCGGTACTGTGCATTGCCCTTTCTCACCTCGAGAGTCGGTGGAAGCTTCACGGGTGCATCCAAACCCAGTGATATGATACGCTCTATCACACATAAGCCTCCTTATATCTTCCTCAAAATAGCCACCATACCTACCTATCATGGCATCCATAGCCATTCCGAGATATATTGTCATGCAACTTCCATCATCATCATATACATGACTTGAGCATTCATTGTCATATTGCTTTGCATGATCGTAAGATAGCTAGCACGATATTTTCACGGCTTGTCCATTTTTTATATCTTTGCTATGCTAGATCATTGCACATCCCGGTACACCGCCGGACGCATTCATATAGAGTCATACTTTGTTCTAGATATCGAGTTATAATATTGAGTTGTAAGTAAATAAAAGTGTGATGATCATCATTATTAGAGCATTGTCCCAGTGACGAAAGGATGATGGAGACTATGATTCCCCCACAAGTCGGGATGAGACTTATAGTAGATAAATAAATAAATAAATAAATAAATAAATAAGAGGCCAAAAAAAGGAGAGCCAAAAAAAGAGAAAAAAACAAAAAATGAGAGAAAAAGAGAGACGGGGCAATGCTACTATCCTTTTACCACACTCGTGCTTCAAAGTAGCACCATGTTCTTCATATAGAGAGTCTCTTGAGTTATCACTTTCATATACTAGTGGGAATTTTCATTATAGAACTTGGCTTGTATATTCTGATGATGGGCTTCCTCAAATGCCCGAGGTCTTCATGAGCAAGCAAGTTGGATGCACACCCACTTAGTTTTCAGTTTGAGCTTTCATACACTCATAGCTCTTAGTGCATCTGTTGCATGGCAATCCCTACTCCTCGCATTGACATCAATTGATGGGCATCTCCATAGCCCGTTGATTAGCCACGTCGATGTGAGACTTTCTTCCTTTTTGTCTTCTCCACACAACCTACACCATCATATTCTATTCCACCTATAGTGATATATCCATGGCTCACGCTCATGTATTGCGTGAAAGTTGAAAAGGCTTGAGAACACTAAAAGCATGAAACAATTGCTTGGCTTGTCATCGGGGTTGTGCATGATGAAATACATTATGTGGTGAAGAAGGAGCATAACCATACTATATGATTTTGTAGGGATAACTTTCTTTGGCCATGTTATTTTGAGAAGACATGATTGCTTTGTTAGTATGCTTGAAGTATTATTGTCTTAATGTCAAATGATAGACTATTGCTTTGAATCACTCATGTCTTAATATTCATGCCATGATTAGATTATATGATCAAGATTATGCTAGGTAGCATTCCACATCAAAAATTGTCGTTTTATCATTTACCTACTCGAGGATGAGCATGGTTTAAGCTTGGGGATGCTGATACGTATCCGTCATATCTATAATATTTTATTGTTTCATGCCAATTTTTTACAACTTTTATATACTTTTGTCAACAATTTATATGATTTTCTTGGACTAACATATTGGTCCAGTGCCCAATGCCAGTTCATGTTTGTTGCATTCTTTTTGTTTCGCAGAAAATCCATATCAAACAAAGTCCAAATGCGATAAAAACTTACGGAGATTTTTTTTTGAATATATGTGATTTTTGGGAAAAAGAATCAACGCGAGACGATGCCTGAGGAGTCCACAAGGCAGGGGGGCCCTAGGGGGTAGGGCGCACCCTGGGCCCTTGTGGCCACTCCGTAAGGCGGTTGGTGCCCTTCTTTCGCTGCAAGAAAGCTAATATCCGGATAAAAATTGTGTTAAAATTTTAGCCCAATCGGAGTTACGGATCTCCGACAATTTAAGAAACAGTGAAAGGCCAGAATCTGGGAAGGCGGAAACAGAAGGAAACAGAGAGAGAGAGAGAGAGAGAGAGAGAGAGAGAGAGAGAGAGAGAGAGATCTAATCTCAGAGGGGCTCCCGCCCCTCCGCCGCCATGGAGGCCATGGACCAAAGGGGAAACCCTTCTCCCATCTAGGGGGAAGGCTTAGGAAAATAATAAGGAGGGGGGCTCTCTCCCTCTCTCTCCCGGTGGCGCCAGAACGCCGCCGGGGCCATCATTGTGATGGCGATCTACAGCAACAACATCACCGCCGTCATCACCAACTCTCTCCCCCTCTATGCAGTAGTGTAACCTCTCTTTTACCCGCTATAATCTCTACTTAAACATGGTGCGCAACGCTATATATTATTTCCCAATGATGTTTGAGCAGATCTGTTTTGTCCTATGGGTTTATTGATGATCATGATTGTTTTGAGTTGCATGCTTTATTATTGGTGCTGTCCTATGGTGCTCTCCGTGTCGTGCAAGCGTGAGGGATCCCCGCTGTAGGGTTCGCAATATGTTCATGATTTTCTTATGGTGGGTTGCTAGAGTGACAAGAGCTTAAACCCGAGTAAGTAGGTTGTTTGTGTATGGGAGTAAAGAGGACTTGATACTTTAATGCTATGGTTGGGTTTTACCTTAATGATCTTTAGTAGTTATGGATTTTGCTAGAGTTCCAATCGTAAGTGCATATGATCTAAGGAGATAAAGTATGTTATCTTATGCCTCTCCGTCATATAAAATTGCAATAATGATTACCGGTCTAGTTATCGATTTCCTAGGGACAAATAACTTTCTTGTGACAAAAATCTCTCTACTAAAACTAACTTAGTTGTTTCTTTATCTAAATAGCCCCTAGATCTTATTTACGTGGTCTTTATTATCTTGCAAACCTATCCTACAATACCTACAAAGTACTTCTAGTTTCATACTTGTTCTAGGTAAAGCGATCGTTAAGCGTGCGTAGAGTTGTATCGATGGTCGATAGAACTTGAGGAAATATTTGTTCTACCTTTAGCTCCTCGTTGGGTTCGACACTCTTACTTATCGAAAGAGGTTACAACTGATCCCCTATACTTGTGGGTTATCAGTGCCATGCTTTACGGCTTAGAACCGGGACTTCAAAGACGTTTTGAACGCCATGGATCATATGAGATGTTCCAAGAGTTGAAGTTAATACTTCAAACAAATGCCTGGGTTGAGAGATATGAAGTATCCAACAAGTTCTATAGCTGCAAGATGGAGGAGAACAGTTCTGTCAGTGAACACGTACTCAAAATGTCTGGGTATCATAACCACTTGACTCAGTCGGGAGTTGATCTTCCAGTTGATAGTGTTATTGCCAAAGTTCTTCAATCACTGCCACCAAGCTACAAAGGTTTCGTGATGAACTATAATATGCAAGGGATGAATAAAACGATTCCTGAGCTCTTCGCAATGCTTAAGGCCGCGGAGGTAGAAATCAAGAAGGAGCATCAAGTGTCGATGGTTAACAAGACCACTAGTTTCAAGAAAAGAGGCAAGGGAAAGAAAGGGAACTTCAATAAGAATGGAAAGCAAGTTGCCACTCCCGGGAAGAAGCCCAAAGCTGGACGCAATCCTGAAACTGAGTGCTTCTACTGCAAAGGGAATGGTCACTGGAAGCGGAATAGCCCCAAAGACTTGGTGTATAAGAAGGATGGCAAAGTTAACAAAGGTATATTTGATATACATGTTATTGATGTGTACCTTAATAATGCTCGTAGTAGCGCCTGGGTATTTGTTACTGGTTCGGTTTCTCATATTTGTAACTCGAAACAGGAGCTACGGAATGAACGAAGATTGGCTAAGGACGAGGTGACAATACGCGTCGGGAATGATTCCAAGGTCGACGTGATCGTCGTTGGCACGCTACCTCCACATCTACCTCCGGGATTAGTTTTAGACCTGAATAATTGTTATTTGGTGCCAGCATTGAGCATGAACATTATATCTGGATCTTGTTTATTGCGAGATGGTTATTCATTTAAATCGGAGAGTACTGCTTGTTCTATTTATATGAGTAA
The DNA here is from genome assembly GCA_021605205.1 of Aegilops longissima. Taxonomy (NCBI): domain Eukaryota; kingdom Viridiplantae; phylum Streptophyta; class Magnoliopsida; order Poales; family Poaceae; genus Aegilops; species Aegilops longissima. The sequence continues at coordinate 187,194,139 of CM038679.1, forward strand.
TATATTTTATGGTCATGCACCCTTGATGAATGGTCTATTTTTGTTGAATCTCGATCGTATGATACACATATTCATAATATTGATGCCAAAAGATGCAAAGTTCATAATGATAGTGCAACATATTTGTGGCACTACCGTTTAGGTCATATTGGTGTAAAGCGCATGAAGAAACTCCATGTGGATGGACTTTTGGAATCACTTGATTATGAATCATTTGATACTTGTGAACCATGCCTCATGGGGAAGATGACTAAAACTCTGTTCTCTGAAACAATGGAGCGAGCTAGTGACTTATTGGAAATAATACATACCGATGTATGCGGTCCGATGAGTGTTGAGGCACGCGGTGAGTATCATTATTTTCTGACCTTCACAGATGACTTGAGTAGGTGTGGGTATATCTACTTGATGAAACACAAGTCTGAAACATTTGAAAAGTTCAAAGAATTTCATAGTGAAGTGGAGAATCATCGTAACAAGAAAATAAAGTTTCTACGATCTGATCATGGAGGCGAATATTTGAGTTACGAGTTTGGCCTGCATTTAAAACAATGTGGAATTGTTTCACAACTCACGCCACCTGGAACACCACAGCGTAATGGTGTGTCTGAATGTCGTAGCTGTACTTTATTGGATATGGTGCATTCTATGATGTCTCTTACCGATTTACCACTATCATTTTGGAGTTATGCATTAGAGACAACCGCATTCAAGTTAAATAGGGCACCGTCTAAATCCTTTGAGACAATATCGTATGAACTATGGTTTGGCAAGAAACCTAAGCTATCGTTTCTTAAAGTTTGGGGTTGCGACACTTATGTCAAAAGGCTTCAACCTGATAAGCTCGAACCCAAAGGAAACAATTGGGTACTCCTTCTACCATAGATCGAAAGGCAAAATGTTTGTTGCCAAGAATGGAACTTTTCTAGAGAAGGAGTTTCTCTCGAAAGAAGTGAGTGGGAGGAAAGTAGAACTTGATGAGGTAATTGTACCTTCTCTCAATTAGGAAAGTAGCACATCAGAGAAATCCGTTCCCGTGATGCCAGCACCAGCTAGAGAGGAAGCTAATGATGATGATCATGAAACTTCAGATCAAGTTACTACTGGACCTCTTAGGTCGAACCGAGCATGTTCCGCACCAGAGTGGTATAGTAATCCTGTCCTGGAAGTCATGTTATTAGACCATGACGAACCTACGAACTATGAAGAAGCTATGATGAGCCCAGATTCCGACAAATGGTTTGAGGCCATGAAATCTGAGATAGGATCCATGTATGAGAACAAAGTGTGGACTTTGGTGGACTTGCCCAATGATCGGAAAGCCATTGAGAATAAATGGATCTTCAGAAGAAGACAGATGCTGATGGTAATGTCACCATCTACAAAGCTCGACTTGTCGCGAAAGGTTTTCGACAAGTTCAAGGGGTTGACTACGATGAGACCTTCTCACCCGTAGTGATGCTTAAGTCAGTCCGAATCATGTTATAAATTGCCGCATTTTATAATTATGAAATCTGGCAAATGGACGTCAAAACTACATTCCTTAATGGATTTCTTGAACAATAGTTGTATATGATACAACCAGAAGGTTTTATCTATCCTAAAGGTGCTAACAAAGTGTGCAAGCTCCAACGATCCATCTATGGACTGGTGCAAGCATCTTGGAGTTGGAATATAGGCTTTGATGAGGTGATCAAAGCATATGGTTTTATGCAGACTTATGGTGAAGCCTATATTTACAAGAAAGTGAGTGGGAGCTCTGTAGCATTTTTTATATTATATGTGGATGACATATTGTTGATCGAAAATGATACAGAATTTTTGGATAGCATAAAAGGATACTTGAATAAGAATTTTTCAATGAAAGACCTCGGTGGAGCTGCTTATATATTGGGCATGAAGATCTATAGGGATAGATCGATACGCTTAATAGGACTTTCACAAAGCACATACCTTGATAAAGTTTTGAAGAAGTTCAAAATGGATCAGTCAAAGAAAGGGTTCTTGCCTTTGTTACAAGGTGTGAAATTGAGTCAGACTCAAAGCCCGACCACTGCAGAAGATAAGAGAGAAAATGAAAGTCATTCCCTATGCCTCAGCCATAGGTTCTATCATGTATGCTATGATGTGTACCAGACCTGATGTGTGCCTTGCCATATGTTTAGCAGGGAGGTACCAAAGTAATCCAGGAGTGGATCACTGGAAAGCGGTCAAGAACATCCTGAAGCACCTGAAAAGGACCAAGGATATGTTTCTCGTTTATGGAGGTGACAAAGATCTCATCGTAAATGGTTACGTCGATGCTAGCTTCGGCACTGATCCGGATGACTCTAAGTCACAAACCGGATACGAATTTATATTGAATGGTGGAGCTATCAGTTGGTGCAGTTCCAAACAGAGTGTCGTGGCAGGATCTACGTGTGAAGCGGAGTACATATCTGCTTCAGAAGCAGCACATGAAGGAGTCTGGATGAAGGAGTTCATATCCGATAGGGGGGTAATACCCAGTGCATCGGGTCCAATGAAAATCTTTTGTGGCAATTGCCTTGGCGAAGGAATCCAAGTTTCACAAGAGAACCAAACACATCAAGAGACTCTTCAACTCCATTCATGAAAAGGTCAAGGATGGAGACATAGAGATTTGCAAAATACACACGGATCTGAATATGGCAGACCCGTTGACTAAGCCTTTTCTGTGAGCAAAACATGATCAACACCAAGACTCCATGGGTGTTAGACTCATTACAATGTAATCTAGATTATTGACTCTAGTGCAAGTGGGAGACTGAAGGAAATATGCCCTAGAGGGAATAATAAATTTGTTATTTTATATTTCCTGATTCATGATAAAGGTTTATTATTCATGCTAGAATTGTATTGATCAGAAACTTAAATACAAGTGTGAATGCATAAACAAATACCATGTCCCTAGTAGGCCTCTACTAGACTAGCTCGTTGACCAAAGATGGTTAAGGTTTCCTAACCATAGACATGTGTTGTCATTTGATAATGGGATCACATCATTAGGAGAATGATGTGATGGACAAGACCCATCCGTTAGCTTAGCATATTGATCGTTCAGTTTACTGCTATTGCTTTCTTAACGTCAAATACATATTCCTTTGACTATAAGATTATGCAAGTCCCGGATACCGAAGGAATACCTTGTGTGCTATCAAACGTCACAACATAACTAGGTGATCATAAATATGCTCTACAGGTATCTCCGAAGGTGTTTGTTGAGTTGGCATAGATCGAGATTAGGACTTGTCACTCCGAGTATCGGAGAGGTATCTCTGGGCCCTCTCGGTAATACACATCATAAGAAGTCTTGCAAGCAAAGTGACTAACGAGTAAAGAGACTTCCTGGTAACGAGATTGAACTAGGTATGAAGATACCGACGATCGAATCTCAGGCAAGTAACATACTGATGGACAAAGGGAATTAGTATGTTGTCATAAGGTTCGACCGATAAAGATCTTCATAGAATATGTAGGAGCCAATACGGGCATCCAGGTTCTTCTATTGGTTATTGACCGGAGAGGTGTCTCGGTCATGTCTACATAGTTCTCGAACCCGTAGGGTCCGCACGCTTAACGTTCGTTGATGATATAGTGTTATGTGAGTTATATGGATTTGGTAACCGAATGTTGTTCGGAGTCCCAGTTGAGATCACGGACATGACGAGGAGCTCCAGAATGGTCTAGAGGTAAAGATTGATATATAGGACGATGATATTTGGACACCGGAAGAATTTTGGAATGCACCGGGTAGTCATCGGATCGCCGGAAGGGGTTCCGAACACCCCCGGTAGGTATACGGGCCTAATGGGCCAAGGGGGATAGACCAGCCCACAAGGGGGCTGGCGCGCACTTCTCCCTGGCCGCCGGCCCTAAGGAAGGAAAGGGGGGAGGGCTAGCCCCTCCTGCCTTCCCCTTCTCATGGGAGAAAGGAAGGGGGGCGCCTCCCTCTGTCGGTTGTATATCCGGCATATCTCATAGTAGGGGTCCTAAGCTAGGCGTCTTGAAGCGATGGTAACATGGACACGGGATTTTACCCAGCTTCGGGCTCTCTCGAAGAGATAATACCCTATATGCTGCTTTTGATTATATTCATATGAGGTGTAGTACAAAGTACATGTATCTACCACGAGATTGTTCTAACGAATATGAGTTCCCCTATTGACTAGCCTGGCCTCGGTTTATATAATGCACCAGAGGCCTAGGGTTCAGGAGAGTCCTTGCCTTGGGCACCAAGTCTTGTGGAATATCCCTTGTATGCGGCATGGGCTACCCGAACTGGCACAATAGTGAACCGCCATGGGGGTTGTAACTCCCCGAACACACCCGCCGGCGGTCGTTACTCCTAGCGGGATCTAGACTAGCCCCACAGATCAATACTAGTCTTTTCTACGCACTTTGTCCTCACTCGAGCGCACCCGGGAGCAGCTTCCCATTCGGTCACCCATCCTGTAACTACTCCAAGCTGAGCACACTTAACTTGGGAGTTCTGTCCGAATGGGCTCCCGGAAAAGAAGGAATTCCTTATTGATATGAGTAGTCTATCATCCCTGATAAGCCAGGCTATCACATACACCCCCACTCAGAGGAACCAACGTCCTCATCGGGCCACAGGAACATTCCATCTTGGCACATACATCTGTGCTTCCGGTCCGGCACATGTGCCATGCCGTGTGCCACGACGGGTCACAAACGTCATGCACAACATGACCGCGCACCTGTCCGCAAACATCCGTGTAACCGTGAGGGTCGGCTCTGATACCAACTTGTAACGCCCCGGACACACCCGCCGGTGGTCGTTACTCCTGGTGGGATCTAGACTGGCCCCCCAGAGCAATACTAGTCTTTTTTGCGCACTTTGTCCTCACTCGTGCGCACCCGGGAACAACTTCCCGGTCGGTCACCCATCCTGAAACTACTCCAGGCTGAGCACGCTTAACTTGGGAGTTCTTTCCGAATGGGCTCCCGAAAAAGAAGGAATTCCTTATTGATATGATTAGTCTATCATCCCTAATAAGCCAGGCTATCACAGGGGTCCTCGGCCTGACCCACTGGTCGGGAGACGACGTGGTGAGTACCCCCTAGTCCACAACACCGTCAGTAGCCCCCTGAACCGGTCTTCAAGTTGGGGACGCTCCTCGGTTCTTCCGAACTGTTCTTCAACTTCGGTCGTCGGTCTTGAAAATTGGTTCAACAAATATTCCCATCTTCGGTCTTGAGGATTGCCGAGCTAAATCCGAAGAATTCACACGTCAGTCATCCGAGGAGCTCTTTAAGTCTTCGGCCTTTATCAATGCCTTATTACTTTCACGCCACACCTCGGGTTTGAAGTTGTTCTCGTGAGACAGTGTCCTCTTGCGTCCGAGCTCCAACGCCGGAATGTATCCGGGCTCCAACGCCGGACTGTATCCGAGCTCCAACGCCGGACTATATCCGAGTTGTCATAGATCACCTCGGCCCAAAAAAGTTAAAAGGGTTCAACCGAGCTTAATGCCGAAGATGCCCTCTATGGATTTAATTTCGAGTTGTGCAAATGTATTCTCCACTGAGATGTATATCCAGTAGCCCTCAAGGTGTGCGTCGGCCAAAAATGCGAGATGCACATTAGAGGAGATAGTGATCGGCGGACGGGCCCTTGAGAGAGGGTTTCGAGAAGTCGTTGTAATATATTACTTTGATGCCGGATAGGTCCCAGATGGTGCCTATTGTTGTCCGAAGACGCGTTTGCCCATAGTTCGGTCAAGCCGAACACTAAGCCCTTTGAATTTTCTGCATTGAATAGGCAATGCAATAGCCCCCGAGACACTAGTTGGGTGGCAACACTAGATCAGGGGATCATTGTGCCCCTTTAATATTAGTAAATGATAAGCTCGAAGCCCAGTAGCCCCCGAGCCTTAATGTGGGCACGGGTGGCCGAATTAAGGATCGATATCCAAAGTAAAATCACAAATTATGTGTAATGACTCTATGTATCCAAGTACTGTACATCATTAATGCTCGGATCCGCATTGTACAAACTTTGTTGACCGACCATCGGCTTCCACCTCCTCGGCCAGTAGCCAAGGAGTGTTTGTCCTACTTTATAAAGCCTTTATGAGGGCAAAGATTTACGACAAACAAGGCAATCCGGCCATACGGTTTTATAAACAAAGGTACACAGAGAGATATGGTATATTACTGTTTAACATAAGAAATGTCTTTCAAAGAAAATAGTCCCGCTATCGGTTCCTTTCTTTGGGTTGTCATGCTACGCATGATCATGAAACCTCAGCTCCGATCAATGTGGAAGCAAAATATTGAGGATTTAGTTTGGGGAAAGTTTCCGAACTATGTGGTCTTTAGCAAACCCAAATTTTCACTTCCGTCGTTCACTTTCGTCGTTGCCGACTAATTATATCCTTTAAGTGGCTAGCTTTCGGCTTCACCCAGTCTGAGGTACTAACCCGGATGACCCGGTAGTAACAATCACAGAGGTGCTCCCTTTACCGCCTAGCCGAACAATCGGGAACATAGGGTAAGCACAGGAGCCAGGCAACCCAGCTTGGCCAAAATCTTAAGTCAAATTGATGCATATGTATGGCTTTATAACGATGATTACGGAAGGCAGCCCTTGTATATTAAATACAAATGCCGATGATATGTTTATTTTGACTCTGTTGCGACCGTTTATCAGTTGAAAGTGGCCCATCGTCGGCTTCCACCCCCTTGTAGATGTTACGCAGGGTGTTTCCGCAATAATAAACAACCCTTAGCCGACGTCTCGGTGCCCGAAGGCGGTTGTGTTAGCGGAAACGAGGCAATCAGATATGCGGGCTTTATAACTTTCACTTAGTCATAGGAGCTTAAAGTTGGGGGGGGGGGGCAAATATTAGCCCCCAGTTAATGTTCGGCGACAGCCAAGGTCAAGTCGTTAACACTTCAGCCAATATTATGAATGGCCCCTCGCTTAACACAGGGTGACCTCCATCGATCTTATAGTTTAACACAGTCATCAGATCGCTGACCAGTTTACGCTTATTGTGATAGTTAGTTTTCGACTTTCTCCACTGAGGCGCTTAACCATGCGAGCTGGAAGCACAATCGCAGTGATTCTCCCTTTGCACACCTAGCCGAACAAAGCGGAACCTAGGAGGCAAGTACAAGAGTCGGGCAACCCAACTATTGACCAAAGACACAATTCAAAACCGATGCATATATAGCAATATCCGAGAATATTTTTGCCGACTCTCTAAAGATGTCCGGCGTTGCACTGCGAGACTTATGCTGGAGACACACAAATAGTTTAAAAGTGCCATAGGCTTGGAAAACCGTAAAAACTTTAGTAAAAACTTGACGTCCTAACTAGATCAAGTGTTTGGTGCCAATCCGAAAATTGGTCTTAGAAAAAATTGTGCTTTTGTCGTGCTTTAACATGGCACATCCTATCTCAAGACTTCATGGCGGAGTACTTCTTGTTAGGCTAGTTTAGAGAACTAAACTCTAGCGGCTTTGAGAGAGAAATTAGGCTCCTCGGCTATTGACCACACACTCGCGTCAAAAAAATGAGTGATAGAAAACGACTTTGCAATGACTAAGAAGAAGAACACTTATTATAAAAAAGCTCACATAAATTTAAGAGCCCCCAGTTAACATGGGAAAGGAAGTGTTTTTAACAACCAAAGTTTTTGTTTAACATAAATATAATACATGGTCAAACCAAACAAAAATTAATCATTAAAACAAATTGAGCAGGAAAGCGACTTAGCTGGTTAGTGTGCTCGGTGTTGATGATGAGGTCCGGACTTATGGCGGGGCGAAGACATAGACCTCGGCCTAGCCGAGGTCCCAGCGCGCAAGCCGGTTCCGAAGTGTGCGATAAAAGAGCTCGGCTTGATGAAGTGGCGACATAGCGCGGTTGACATGTTGAGGAGCAGCCCTCGGTCCAGCCGAGCTGACGAAGTTGGTCGGCTGATGATGTCGGAGTCCCCGGAGTAGGTTTGATGAAGAGATGGCAAAGCCCCCGGTCCAGTCGAGGTGACGCGGTAGGTCGGTAAGGCGACAACGGAAACCCCACGTCAGCACGTCGGTACACCGAAGTGACAGTGCTGCCTGACCGAATCATTTACCCATGCACAGAAAATAGTGCAAGCCGGAGATAATAGTAATAATAAAAAATTGTAGCACAATGAATAATTTATGCAAAGTGAGCAATAAAAGAAATACGCCCGTGTGCCGAAAACTCGATGACGTAAAGCTCTGTCAGCGATGCCGAAGTCCCCGAGGCAACCGAACATGTCGGTATGGCATTTCGACCAATAAGGTGATCACGCGAGCCGATTTACGCCGATTGGGACAACGATGTCAGCTTGCCGAAGTGACCGTGTGACGCAGTCGAAGTCGATTACCTGCACACATAAAACAGTGCAAGTCAAAAGTAATACAAAAAAATTCTACTTAACTGACTTAAGTGAAGTAAATAGTTAAAGGAATATGGCTTGTGCGTTGAGGTCTGATCAACAATACAGAGGCGTCGACATAAGTTAGAGTTCGAGGGACGATGGTGTCAAGGTGATACGCCGATGCTGTGGTGAAGTCTCAATACACGGCGTAGACCGTGTCGCGCCGACAGTGTCCATTGATCTGTTGATAAGAATGCAGGCTCCAAATGGCAAAATAATTAGCCTACTCTTGATCATACATGTGCTAGTTCGTAAGAGGCGTAGATCATTAATTATAAAACATGAAAAGTAGATGAAGAACAAACAAACTGCTAGTCCAAAGCGCAGACTACCACCATGCATAATTAAGTAATGAACATGAAAAGGGAAAGGGTAGCATCTCCCTGTACTGCCGCACTCCGCGTTATGCCTTGAATTCGACATACTTGAGGCATGTGGCTACTGCTAAAATTTTCTCGGTCTGATCCGATCACACAAGTTGATCAACGAAGGCAGGATGGTGATGTCGGCATGCCTAGGCAACCGCGTGACCCAAGCGGAATCGATTTTCCGCGCACACAAAATAGTACAAGAAAGAAATAATAATAATTAAAAGAAAGAGCAGAGAAGAAAAAAAGTGCATAATTAATTTATGCGAAGTGAATAATCTGGCAAAATACGGCCTCGGCGTCAAGGTTGGTTCAACAGAGTTCCAACGCGTAGATCAAAAATTTATCGGCTGGCCGAGGTGACGGCGTCTAGCGTCGCTAGAATATCTCTGCAAAAATAATGCAGTACAAACGAGCAAAGAACATATTCTATGCGTAATGATTGTACACGTTGAACAAATAGCAAAGAAAAATAAAACATGTTTGATTGCGATGACTGTAGCAGTCTAGGGCTCTGGCGGACCAAAGAAATATAAAAGGAATCGATACATTCTGGACTAGTAGTCTAGTACCAGATCGGTTTGATCTTTCCATACAGATTCACCAATACGTGAATGATGCTAGTTGAACTAGTAAAGTCATTGACTAGACTTTGGGTACTGTGCTGCCGCCGCTGCAAACTAATACTCAATGGGGTTAGCAATACTTTTGGTCTAAGCACTTATATCTGAAAAAGGTAGTGAAGATCCCGCGCCGACTAGAGGACGGATTGAAAATAGTAAGAGAAATGAATCTTCCAGATATATGCTACCACCGAACAGAGTTCGGGTCGGCATACTGCTCTGCAGGGTGATCGTTCGCCGGCCAGACCGCGTCCTTTTCTTTTACTATTTGGGCTGATCTATGCACCAATCCAGCTTGCTGCTACGTGCGAGCGAGCGCCCGGGAGCCGGTTAAAATCTCCAATGACTGGAGACACATCCTCACAAGTTGCGCCTGCTGCTGGTTCGTTGTAGCAGACTTCAGACCCGATGTACATCCCGACACGAAATTTTGTTGACTCCGATCTAGCTGTAGACAAAGTAGCAGCCAGCCTCATAGTGCATGCTACAAAACTAGCACTAAGGCATTAGTACTTGTTCACGTATGTGTTAAGAGGAATTAATGGCCTGACCATGGCAGCCTTGACACTTAAAAAATTAAAGGAAAAGGAGGGAATCTCCCTGGATGGCTGTTGCCGTGCAGGAGCGCCCACGGCTCTACCGCCTCGTACGGGCCTGTCCTTGGCCTATACGTCTTGAGACACATCACCGTATACGTCAGACAAGGGCGGCTACTGGTCGATCTCTATGGACACGCCACGTTTGCCTGATCTCCTGATCTCCAGCGAGGCAGTGTTGGCGCTGCATGATGCATGCCTGCCCGGCGGTGGCCTCAGTTCGCCTAGTATACCTGGATCGCCCGAAGCCGCACAAGATCAAAACTAGTCTATAAACAAGATAGAGCAATACTGCAGACAATAATTGCAAAAGAAAATCTGATGTAGGTGGAATAGATTGAATTGAAATCATAACACCTGATTTATGTCGTCGATTCGTGTCGACACCTAGGAGGCTCTTAATGAAAGCACCAATGTCGGTACTATATCCGGCGTATCTCATAGTAGGGGTCCTAAGCTAGGCGTCTTGGAGCGAAGGTAACATGGACACGGGATTTTACCCAGCTTCGGGCTCTCTCAAAGAGATAATACCCTACATGCTGCTTTTGATTGTATTCATATGGGGTGTAGTACAGAGTACATGTATCTCCCATGAGATTGTTCTAACGAATATGAGTTCCCCTACTGACTAGCCTAGCCTCGATCTATATATTGCACCAGAGGCCTAGGGTTCAGGAGAGTCCTTGTCTTGGGCACCAAGTCTTGTGGAATATCCCTTGTATGCGGCATGGGCTGCCCGAACTAGCCCAATAGTGAACCGCCATGGGGGTCCTTGGCCCGACCCACTGGTCGGGAGACGACGTGGTGAGTACCCCCTAGTCCAGGACATCGTCACCCTCCCTGCCTTCCCTGCTCAACTAAAAAGGAAGGGTCCTGATAACACCCACACGTATGGCATACTAGACATCCACCCACACACCGTGTGTGGCGTGAGCAGGAGGCAGCTCACACGGGCTGTGTGTGGGCGAACATTAGAATTGCCCACACGTGTGGGCGCAGCTACTTCGTGCCACACGCCGAACAAGTACTACTCATCCTCACCCTGCGCGTGTGGCACGAAGCAAATATGCCCACATGTTCTGGCGCAGCTACGTTAGGTACCCCGCGGGATGCTGATTTAGTTGCCGTCCGGGACACATGTCAGTGTCAAAACTAGCCGATCTCGGGTAGGGGGTCCCGAACTATGCGTCTAAGGTTGATGGTAACAGGAGACGGGGGACACAATGTTTACCCAGGTTCGGGACCTCTTGATGGAGGTAATACCCTACTTCTTGCTTGATTGATCTTGATGAATATGAGGATTACAAGAGTTGATCCACCACGAGATCGTAATGTCTAAACCCTAGATGTCTAGCTTGTATGATTATGATTGCTTCTACGGACTAAACCCTCCGGTTTATATAGACACCGGAGGGGCCTAGGGTTGTACAGAGTCGGTTTACAAAGGAAGGAATCTTCATATCCGAATGCCAAGCTTGCCATCCACGCAAAGGAGAGTCTCATCCGGACACGGGAGGAAGTCTTCCATCTTGAATCTTCGTGGCCCATCAGTCCGGTCCACGTCACACAGGCCGGACGCCCGAGGACCCCTTAATCCAGGACTCCCTCAGTAGCCCCTGAACCAGGCTTCAATGACGATGTGTTCGGCGCGTAGATTGTCTTCGGCATTACAAGGCGGGTTCCTCCTCCGAATACTTCAAAGTAGTCCTCGAGCACAGAGAACGTGTCCAGCTCTACAAAACAAGCTCCGCAAAGAGTATAGTTTTTAACGAGTCCCATCTACTGACATATTCTGTAGCAAGATGCCACGTCTCTACCCGGTCATTATTTCGAACCGTTTTTGGCCTCCCGCTCCATGTTTCGAGATGCGGTTTCCATTGGCACGTCTTGTCGAAGCAGAGATCGAGTCCCCTTATTGCGAGATTCTCATCAATACGGGCGTGGGTAATCCAACCGCGCCGTCTGCACAACCCTTGGGAAATAGGCGAGTTTTAAGGCGAACGGGGAGGCGCTTGATATTCGCTGCCTTTATAAAGAGATAAGGATTCACCTTTTCACCCACGCCTTCTTTCTCTCTGCCCACCCATTCTTGAGCTCCATCGCCCATGCTTCCATCCTTTCCGCCTCAAAAAAGCACTCCGACCATGTCCGGATCCGGAGCGCAGGACAAGTGGATGGCCTCCTCCGTCACGGAGAAGGACATCACGAAGCTCCGGGAGGCGGGGTACTTGGCCCAGGAAATCGCCCACTGGCTTCCGGCCAAGGGGCAGGTCGTCCCCACCCTGAAGCCCCATGAGAGGGTGGTGTTCATTCCCCACTTCATCCGCAAGTTAGGGTTTCCTCTCCACCCCTTCGTCCGCGGGCTCATGTTCTACTTTGGGCTAGATTTCCATGATCTGGCCCCAAACTCCTTCCTCAACATCTCGGCATTCATTGTCGTGTGCGAGGCTGCTACGTCTTGATCTTGTGTTGCTTTTCCCCGAAGAGGAGAGGATGATGCAGCACAGTAGCGTGAGTATTTCCCTCAGTTTTTGAGAACCAAGGTATCAATCCAGTAGGAGACCACGCACAAGTCCCTCGTACCTGCACAAATCGATAGCTACTCGAAACCAACGCGATTAGGGGTTGTCAATCCCTTCACGGTCACTTACGAGAGTGAGATCTGATAGAGATAATATTTTTGGTATTTTTGGTATAAATATGCAAAGTAAAAAGTAAAATCAAACTAAAAACAAACAAGTAAATAAAGTGATAGAGATTGATATGATGAGAATATACCCGGGGGCCATAGGTTTCACTAGTGGCTTCTCTCAAGAGCATAAATATTCTACGGTGGGTGAACAAATTATTGTTGAGCAATTGACAAAATTGAGCATAGTTATGAGTATATCTAGGCAATGATCATGTATATAGGCATCACGTCCGAGACAAGTAGATCGAAATGATTACGCATCTACTACTATTACTCCACTCATCGACCGCTATCCAAAGATGCATCTAGAGTATTAAGTTAAAACAGAGTAACGCCTTAAGCAAGATGACATGATGTAGAGGATAAATTCATGCAATATGATAAAAACCCCATCTTGTTATCCTCGATGGCAACAATACAATACGTGCTGGCAACCCTTTACATCCTCGGGTAAGGACACCGCAAGATTGAACCCAAAGCTAAGCACTTCTCCCATTGCAAGAACTACCAATCTAGTTGGCCAAACCAAACGGATAATTCAAGAGACTTGCAAAGATAACTCAATCATACATAAAAGAATTCAGAGAAGAATCAAATATTTTCCATAGATAATCTTGGATCATAAACCCACAATTCATCGGTCTCAACAAACAGACCGCAAAAATAAGATTACATCGAATAGATCTCCACGAGAGGGGAGAACATTGTATTGAGATCCAAAAAGAGAAGAAGCCATCTAGCTACTAGCTATGGACCCGAAGGTCTGAAGTAAACTACTCACACTTGGAGGAGGGCTATGGTGTTGATGTAGAAGCCCTCCGTGGTGGATGCCCTCTCGTGAGCTCCTAACAGGCCCCAAGATGGGATCTCATGGATCAGGAAGTTGCGGCGGTGGAATTAGGTTTTGGCTCTGTTACGATCGCTTGGGGATACGAGGTATATATAGGAGGAAGAGTACGTCGGTGGAGGCGTCGGGCGCGCCCGGGGCGCGCCTCCACCTCGTGACCGCCTCGGCACTTCTTGGAGTAGGGTCCAAGTCTCCGGATCACGTTCGGTTGGAAAATCACGTTCCTGAAGGTTTCATTCCGTTTGGACTCCGTTTGATATTCCGTTTCTTCGAAACACTGAAATAGGCAATAAACAACAATTGTGGGCTGGGCCTCCGGTTAATAGGTTAGTCCCAAAAATAATATATAAGTGGAAAATAAAGCCCAATATAGTCCAAAACAGTAGATAAAGTAGCATGGAGCAATCAAAAATTATATATACGTTGGAGACGTATCAGAGGCCTTCCTCCGCATCCCACCCCACTTCGGATTGTGGTTGAAGACCTTCAATGTGAAGTCGAAGGTGGTGGATCGCCAACACGCAGAGTGCAGAGGCGCTATGGTGAGCAAATTTCCCAACGTTCCGTGGCCCAAAGGCACCTTTGTGGAGACTGTCAAATGGTGGCAGCAGTAGTGGTTCTACGTCACAGAGCCCCGGACACCACCTGGGCCGCAGCTCCCGAATTCAAGTCTGGGGCCCCAATGTGGCTCACCTCCTAGCTAGAGAAGGGCCTGGACTGGGCCTCGTCAGACGAGCTAACAGCGCTGCAGACGCGCATCAAGAGCATGGTGGACAAGAACATCAAGCTTATTAATGTGATCCAGGTGATGCTTTTTCGCTGGATCCTTCCTTGCCAAAGCCGGACTTGCAATTTGTGGGAGTTCAATCCGGCCAAGCACCAGACCTTGCAACAGCTCTTCGGCTCTATGCGCGAAGGCATCTGGAAGGTGCTTTTCAAGGCCAACGAGATGTGGCCGAAGACGACCGAGGACCGTGGGTACAACCTGACCCATCCCGCCAGTCCGGTAAGTTTTTCGTATTTCAAGGTATATCCTGAAGGAAATATGCCCTGGAGGCAATGATAAAGTTGTTATTTATATTTCCTTATATCATGATAAATGTTTATTATTCATGCTAGAATTGTATTAACCGAAAACTTAGTACATGTGTGAATACATAGACAAACAGAGTTTCACTAGTATGCCTCTACTTGACTAGCTCGTTGAATCAAAGATGTTTAAGTTTCCTAGCCATAGACATGAGTTGTCATTTGATTAACGGGATCACATCATTACAGAATAATGTGATTGACTTGACCCATTCCGTTAGATTAGCACTTGATCGTTTAGTATATTGCTATTACTTTCTTCATGACTTATACATGTTCCTATGACTATGAGATTATGCAACTCCCGAATACCGTAGGAACACTTAGTGGGCTACGAAACGTCACAACATAACTGGGTGATTATAAAGGTGCTCCACAGGTGTCTCCGATGGTGTTTGTTGAGTTGGCATAGATCGAGATTAGGATTTGTCACTCCGATTGTTCGAGAGGTATCTCTGGGCCCTCTCGGTAATGCACATCACTATAAGCCTTGCAAGCATTGTGACTAATGAGTTAGTTGCGGGATGATGCATTACGGAACGAGTAAAGAGACTTGCCGGTAATGAGATTGAACTAGGTATTGAGATACCAACGATCGAGTCTCGGGCAAGTAACATACCGATGACAAAGGGAACAACGTATGTTGTTATGCGGTTTGACCGATAAAGATCTTTGTAGAATATGTAGGAACCAATATGAGCATCTAGGTTCCGCTATTGGTTATTGACCGGAGATGAGTCTCGGTCATGTCTACATAGTTCTCGAACCCGTAGGGTCCGCACGCTTAACGTTCGATGATGATCGGTATTATGAGTTTATGTGTTTTGATGTACCGAAGGTAGTTCGGAGTCCTGGATATGATCACGGACATGACGAGAAGTCTTGAAATGGTCGAGACATAAAGATTGATATATTGGACGGCTATATTCGGACACCAGAAGGGGCAGCCACGCCCCCTCCCTATAGGGAGTCCGAATTGGACTAGGGAGGAGGCGCCCCCCTTTCCTTCTTCTCTTCCTCCCCTTTCCCTCTTTCCCCTTCTCCTCCTAGTTGGACTAGGAAAGGAGGAATCCTACTCCTACTAGGAGGAGGATTCCTCCCCTCCTTGGCGCGCCCTAGGGCCGGCCGGCCTCCCCCCTTGCTCCTTTATATACGGGGCATGGGCGCACCCTAGAACACAACAACAGACATTGTCTTAGCCGTGTGCGGTGCCCCCTCCACCATAATCCACCTCGGTCATATCGTTGCAGTGCTTAGGTGAAGCCCTGCGTCGGTAGCTTCATCATCACCGCCATCACGCTCTCGTGCTGACGAAGCTCGCCCTTGACACTCAGTTGGAGCAAGAGTTCGTGGGACGTCACCGAGCTGAACGTGTGCAGATCACGGAGGTGACATACTTTCGGTACTAGGATCGGTCGGATCGTGAAGACGTACGACTACATCAACCGCGTTGTCATAATGCTTCCGCTTTCAGTCTACGAGGATACTTAGACAACATTCTCCCCTCTCGTTGATATGCATCACCATGATAGATCTTGCGTGTGCGTAGGAATTTTTTAAAATTACTGCATTCCCCGACATATCCTTCACCTGTACATTCGAGGAAGATTTCTAAGCTTCCCTATCTGTCTTTTCAGGGCTGGACGAAGAAGGCGGAGCAGATTCAGTGTTCGGATCCGCTGCCCGAAAACCCAGCTATCCCACTTCTGACGAAGATGCTAGTTCCGGCGCCCTACCAGGCGCCGGAGAAGAAGGCCAAGGAGACCAGAAGTGGCCTCCGCCGTAAGGGCACTTCGGACGCGACGTCTGAAGACGCCGAAACCTAATCCTCCCCTGCCGCCGAGGATGAAGAGGAGGAGGAGGAAAGCAACTCTCCCCCTGAGGGGTGAAGGAAGAAAAGGGTGTCCTCCACGGGTCTGGAGGCAGAGGCGTCCAAGAAAGGGAGGGTCTCCCTCGCGGACAACTCTGCATTGGACATCGATAGCAGCTCTGTGTAGCGCCCCCGGGAGAAGCCCCTGGCCAAATCGTAATTACTCAAAGGCACTTATACACATATATCCAACTTCTTTACTTCGGTCATTTTAATATGTCAAATCATGCGCTGCAGTCCGGCCCACGCCAGCCCCCAGCAATCCTTATCTTCGGGGAATTCGCTAGATCCAAAGGTGATGGACAGCGGGTCACTTCCAGTGGCCTCCTCTCCCAAGGCTACGGACGACGCCGAGGTGTTGTCCTGAAGGACCTTCCCAGGCCAGGGAGAGGTACACGAGGCCGTCAGGGTGGCGCCAGAGGGTGATACCTCGGCCGCCGGACACATGGGGGAGCAAATCCCCCTAGAGACTAGCGATGGAGGCCATATCCAATTCGGCGCCCAGCCGAATACTATTCTGGAGGCCCATACGGCTCCGGAATCAGGCAAGCAACCTCCTTCGAAAGAAGGAGGTGCACCTATTCCGCCAGTGACCTCTGTCCATCCAGAGGCACCAGATACTTTACTGGAAGCACTTCAAAGTGCTTCCATTGTTGAGGAACACCGTACCCTTATGGGTACGGTGGTTGAGAGGGTTCAGTCCGCTAAGAATGGACTGACCGAAGCCTGCACCAGCCTTCTAACAGGCTTTGAGGTATGCGATGTAATTTATGCAAAAAGAATGTCATAGTATAGACAGTAGCCCCTGAGACTCTGTCTGATGTTCGAAAAGAAAAGCCGGA
Organism: Aegilops longissima; assembly: GCA_021605205.1. Lineage (NCBI taxonomy): Eukaryota > Viridiplantae > Streptophyta > Magnoliopsida > Poales > Poaceae > Aegilops > Aegilops longissima. The sequence continues at coordinate 187,211,525 of CM038679.1, forward strand.
CAGAGGATCAAATAAATTTTGCAGGAGACTAACCATACATGTCTATATGAATAAGCAGGTGTCGATGCTAGCTGCAACCTACCATTCTGCCGAAGTCTCCAAACTGAAGCAGAGTCTGGAGCTGTCCAAGGAAGAGCTCGGCCGTGTGAAAAAACAGCTAGAGGACAAGCAAGGTATGCAATGGCCTATTTAGATCCAGAAAGGTATGAATTATTTGTGTTGATCATGGTGTCATCACATTTCGTAGGAGTGGCGACCGAGGTGGAGACCTCAAGAAGGCGTTGGCTGAGGCCCAGAAGTGAGCGGCAAAGGAACAAGCCACCCGCAAAAAACACGAGGCCAGGGGTCGGTGAGGTCCAGCAGGAGCTCCAGGACGCCATGAAGAAATGCGAGTCCTTGGAGCGCAATATTGCGGATCAAGAGTCCGAACTTGCCAAGGCCCGCCAAAGCGCACAAGATGCCCGGGTTGAAGCCCAGGGTGCCCTCTAGGAAATCCAGGAGGCCAGGAAAATCGCGGGGGGTAAGGCCTTTATTATGCAGAGCAAATTTGTGAAGAAAAGGTACCTCTTACTGACCCGGATTTGGAGTTCTCCAGGAGCGTTTGCGGATCTGCCGCGCAATGTTGCTGATGCAGCGGAGTTCTTCCGAGCCGAAGAGGGAGCTCAACGGAGAAGCTGTTCTGGTCGCAATACCTTGCGCCAGAGCATCCGGTGCCCTTTAGCGATCGGTGAAACGGTGACCGAACTGCATAGGGTGGCCGAATTGGCCATGAAGGATTTGATAATCCGTCTATGGCCTGCTGAAGCCATACCCAGCAGCTACTTCGGGCTCGTGAAGCGGCTGGTCGATGCCTACCCTCAGCTTGATGCCATCAAGCGGTTGGTCTGCATCGAAGGTGCGCGGATGGCCTTCGCCCGTGTCAAGGTTCAGTGGGCGAAGATGGACGTTGTCAAACTCGTGACCAAGGGACAGCCTGCGGGCAAGGAGCACCGCACGCCCGAGCGGTATTTTGATGATGTCCTGAAGGGATCCCGCATTGTAGAGGGCCAATCTGCAAAAGGCATTATCTTTGAATGAAGACCCTCATGTTGTCCCATCCTGCATCATGAAACAAAGCCGATGTGTAATATAATGCTTTGTTGTTTGTTTTAAAATTTTGCCTCCTGTGCGGCCGTTTTATTAAATCTGAGAGTTGGCCAGTCGTCAGCTTCAGCCCCCACGTAGGTAGTACGGGGGTGTTCGGGTTGAAACCTAAACACTCTTGATCCAAGAGTTTGGTCCTTGAAGGAGGTGTTTAGCGAAGCGAACCAGGCAATCGGACTATGTGGCTTTATCACCCTCACTTAGCCATAGGAGTTTGACAATAGAAATGTAGGTGCAGCCCCTAGTTAGTATTTTGTTAATCCGGACTAGGGTGTTGTAGACACCTGATCGGGTGGAGGGCGATCCGTCGCATAATGCGGGAAAAAATCGCGAGAGATTTTAACCTCCGAATAGCTGACCAGCTCTCACCGCATCATGACAGTCAGTTTTCAGCTTTCTCTACTAAGGTGTTTACCCGGATAAACCAGAAACACAATCGCAGTAGTTCTTCCTTTACTACCCTAGCCGATAGGATGGAACGTAAGGTAGCAAGCACAGGAGCCGGGCAACCCAACTATTAACCAAAGACATGATTTGGAGCCGATGCATATAATGCTAAATTCGGGGTGCCGAACTAAACTGCAAAAATTTGTTCGGACTTTGTTGCCGTAGTATGGAGCGCAATGAAGCCCCTAGCGAATTAAAGCGTACCAGAGTGTACGGGTGCAACCGATAAGGATAGCAAAATAAAATGAAGTAGTAAGCCAGTGCCACATAAATTGGGCCGCAAACTGTTTCCATTATAATTTGATTAATATGTGAAAGTGTATTTGTACAAATAGTGCGATAAACAACAGGGCTATTTAACATGCCAAGACCAGGGAGGAGCTGCATGCGGGTCCTGAAAACAGGTAGAGTGAGAAGACCACCTAGATATTCCCCCACACGTCTATGCTGCTTGCCGCCTTGGTATATCCATCCTTCGAAAGGATCGATGATCAGGCCGTCGTGAGGGGCCTATGAAAAAGAAACCAAAAAAGGATAAAAAGAAGAGGAAAAATATGTGTGTCCGAGGAGGTCGAGCCGTATTATGGACCACAATCGAGTTATGCCTCCGTCTTTGCACATGGTATTTTGAGTGCATAGTTATGTACGCGCGGTACGCACGCACCATTTGGTCGGGACTGAGACGGAGGCCGAATTGCTAGTCGAGCTCCTGACGAGCGGGACTGTCATGCTGAAGAGTAGTCCGGACTCGTTTGACAGTGTCCGGGAGCTTGGCTGCCGAATTAAAATTCTGCTTGATAAGGCCACTCTGTACTTCCGCTGCCAGGGCCGCGGTGTGCTCCTCGGTATGGAGGGAGCGTTCCGTGTTTCCATTAACTGTTATGACACCACATGGTCCGGGCATCTTGAGTTTGAGATAGGCATAGTGTGGTACCGCATTGAATCGAGCAAATGCAGTTCGTCCGAGCAATGCGTGATAGCCACTGCAGAAGGGGACGATATCGAAGATCAATCTTCGCTTCGGAAGTTGTCCGGGGATCCGAAGACGACTTCCAATGTGATCGAGCCCATGCAGCGGGCCTCTACACCTGGTATTACTCCTTTAAAGATAGTTTTTGTGGGTTTGATCCTTGATGGATCGATGCCCATCTGGCGGACTATATCCTGATAGAGCAGGTTGAGGCTGCTGCCACCGTCCATGAGGACTCGCGTGAGGTGGAATCCATCAATGATTGGGTCGAGGACCGGTCGGCCGAAACCGCCATGATCGATCATTGGTCGGATGGTCCTGCGTTCGAAAGTGATCGGGCGGGGCGACCATGGGTTGAATTTTGGGGCGGCGGCTCTATCGCGATAGACATCCCCGAAGCGCTTGCGCTCCCTCTTGGGGATATGGGTAACGATATCATGCTCACCGCTTTGACTGGGGAAACTTCTTCGTCCCCTTGTGTTCGCGGACGGGCTCCTCATCGCCGTCCTCGCTTATGCCCTTCTCCTTGTTCTCGGTATTTAACTTACGGCTTGTTTAAAGACCCAACAGCTCGCTGGTATGATTGGCTGGTTTATCGGGGTGCCGTGGATCTGACATGGACGATCGAGTATGCAGTCCAAGCTGGATGAGCCCGGATTGTTTCTTTTAAATGGCTTCTTCCGCTGGCCGGACTTGGAGCCACTGAATCCGGCGTTGACCGCCGTGTCATCGGTATTGTCACCGTTGCTTCGACGCTTGTGCCTATTGCGTCGGGGCTTGCCGTTGCTATTTCTGGCTTCAGAGGTGCCAGGTTCGCTTGCATTATTATTGCTAAGGGCTAGCCAGCTATCTTCCCCTGTGCAAAAGCGGGTCATAAGTGTCGTGAGGGCTGCCATGGACTTCGGCTTTTCTTGGCCGAGGTGTCGGGCGAGCCATTCGTCGTGGATGCTATGCTTAAAGGCCGCTAGGGCTTCGGCATCCGGACAGTCGACGATCTGGTTCTTTTTGGTTAGGAACCTGGTCCAGAATTTCCTGGCTGACTCTCCGGGCCGTTGAACTATGTGACTTAAGTCATTGGCATCCGGAGATCGGATGTATGTACCTTGGAAGTTGTCACGGAAGGCGTCTTCCAAGTCCTCCCAGCTGCCAATAGAGTTTTCTGGCAGGCTATTTAACCAGTGCCGAGCTGGTCCCTTGAGTTTTAGCGGGAGGTATTTGATGGCATGAAGATCATCGCCGCGGGCCATATGAATATGAAGAAGAAAATCCTCAATCCATACCGCGGGGTTTGTTGTTCCATCATATGATTCGATATTCACGGGTTTAAACCCTTCTGGGAATTCGTGCTCCATTACTTCATCAGTTAAGCAGAGGGGGTGTGCGGCGCCTCTATATCGGGCCAAGTCGCGTCGTAGCTCGGATGGAGTCCGCCTGCGGTTTTTGGCCCGGACATGGTTATGCTTGTCACGTCCGGCTAGATAGCCGTCGTCGCGCATCAGGGCACGCCCCCGCGATCCGTAGATCGATCTGGTCTGACCTGCTCTATTTTCCAGGTCCTGCCGCAGGTTGTATGTATATCCCTGAGCTATTGTGTCTCTACCTTTAGGGCGAGGTGGTATGGGCTGGTGCTCGGCTTGAGTTGTCATTTTGTCCCGGCCACGTGGTGGTCGGTCACCATGACGCTACCGATGGTATGGGGTCCAATGCCTCGTCGTCGAATTGAGGTAGAAGTTTACGCCTGTAACTTTTGGTTACGCCGAGGCCGTATTCCTCGGCTGCCAGGACATTAGTCCACCTGTCGTTGAGTAGATCTTGATCATCTTGAAACTGTTGCTACTTCTTTTTCAGGCTCCTTGCAGTGTCTATTAGCCAGCACTTAAAGCGCCCCTGCTCGAGAGGTTCCTCAAGCATGATAAAGTCTTTGTTGCCGAGGCTCACCTCATCCTCGGAGAGTGGAAGATAATTGCTGTCCTCCGAGTCTTCGTTTACGGCCTGTTCATCAGGGCTAACTTGCCCATCTTCTCGATCGTCCTGTTCGGAAGTTGGCTCGACGGGTTCTTCTTCGTCTTCGGCGTCGTCCAGAGTATTGTTGTCTCTCGTGCCGGTATTGCCGTCTTTTCCATGGCGCTTTGGTTGTATCTCAGGAGGTTTATCCTCGTCTGGATTCTTCTCGTTATCGCTGTTACCCTCTTTGGGTGTATCCACCATGTACACGTCATACGAAGAGGTGGCAGCCCGGCGTCCCAGAACGGCGAAGTTTTGGGCTGCTCCTTCCGGCATAGATCGCCGTCCATACCGTCGATGTCTTCGGAGCCGTAATCGAGCATGTCAGTTAAGTCCTTGACAGTGGCTATGAAGTGGGTGGTGGGTGGGACGTAAAATTCCCCGCTCTCAGCCCCTAGTCCGGGTAGGGGGGTCCCAAACTGTGCATCTAAGGTCGATGGTAACAGGAGACGGGGGACACAATGTTTATCCAGGTTCGGGCCCTCTTGATGAAGGTAATACCCTACTTCCTGCTTGATTGATCTTGATGAATATGAGGATTACAAGAGTTGATCTACCACGAGATCGTAATGGCTAAACCCTAGATGTCTAGCCTGCATGATTATGATTGCTTCGACGGACTAAACCCTCCGGTTTATATAGACACCGGAGGGGCCTAGGGTTGTACAGAGTAGGTTTACAGAGGAAGGAATCTTCATATCCGAACGCCAAGCTTTCCATCCACGCAAAGGAGAGTCCCATTCGGACACGGGAGGAAGTCTTCCATCTTGTATCTTCGTGGCCCATCAGTCCAGCCCACGTCACACAGGCCGGACCCCCGAGGACCCCTCAATCCAGGACTCCCTCAACACACTCTTCCCTCTCGTTGCTAATTGCTATGCATCTTCATGGATAGATCTTGCGTGTGCGTAGAATTTTTTGGTTTCCATGCAACGTTTCCCAACAGTCAGTGCCCACCTTGATGTATGGATACCATCTTGGGCTAGTGCGAATCTTGGTAGGAGTTCGGTCAGTTGGTGACACGATAATCTCTTCTTTGAGTTCCCAATAGCATACAACACTTGCTTGAAGTACCTGGAGATGGTCTCCATTGATCTCCTGAAGGTGTTGTGTACAACCCTGAACCTCTAGTTATGACTAACAACATGGAGGAACATTGCTACTTGCTCTTCCATAGTGATGTGGATGCTATCTTCTAGCAGCCCCCTGCTCCTGAACGTATGCACAAGCCTGGCGAAAGGTGCTCTTGTTGTTCGAAGCATCCACAGAGCCTCTGTGTCGTTGCAGTTGTAGATGAAATCAGATTCTCTATCCTCTCCTGATCCCGGATTAACATCGGACCATATTGGATGAGAGGTTTGTCATTCCAATGAACAACTCTCTTATGGACCAGCAGGATCCAGGCCTGAACCACAGCTATCTCCTGATCCCGGATTAACATCAGACCATATTGGATGAGAGGTTTGTCATTCCAATGAACAACTCTCTTATGGACCAGCAGGATCCAGGCCTGAACCACAGCTATCAACGTTGCTGCCTGAACTAGAAGCTTTGTCTGTTCATCCACAACCTAAGCGACATCCATGATGCGGTCAAGAATGGCTCAATCGACCCTAAACGGTCCTATCGAACGACCTAACAAAGGAGGGAGAGGGGGGTAGCTTACTAGCTTCGGGGGTAGGGGAGACATGGTCGAGACGAGGATGGCCAGACAGAGTCGAAGAAGAATGGGAGAAGCAGTTGTCGCTGCCGGGGAGTGCTGCTACCGCCACCAACACCGTCGTCGCAGTCGCATATCTGAGTCGTCGCCACCGCCGGTGCCAATAACAGAGGAGGGTTTGTCCTAGAGCCAGGGGTGAGCGAGTAAATGGGGTGGTGAGGGTATATTTCGCGCCATCACGCCTCCGCCGATTTCCCCCTCCTGCCTTCTCCGACCGAATCCCCCCTGCACCATGCCATCCCCCTTCGTCGATTTCCCCCTCCCGCCTTCTCCGACTGAATCCTCACCGCGCCCTAGGCCGCGTCTTGCTTTTGCGCCCGGCTTGGCTCAGTGAAAACGGTCGATTCGAGCGTTCCCAGCGAGTTAGGCTCTCAGGTGCTTTAAGTTTCGCGCCGATGCGAGTCAGGCGTGTTTGCACACAACCAAACAACCCATTTTCATCCGTCCGGGCCTGATTGGGTATGCAACCTACCAAACGCATCACTCGTGTCTCCATTGGGCCGCCTGCCTTGGGTCGATGTGTTCAGTCCCGATTGATCCAATGGACGGCTGCGATTTGTTCAGATCCATCAGGTGGACGGTCCTAAACGCATCGCGAGTTCCATACCCAGCACAGTAGAAGCCAGCAGAGCAACCCATCCAACTCTCTCTTCCTCTCTCCTGAAGCCCGACCCGGCAGTTGACGCCCAGCTCCAACAACACCGGTGATCCCCTCCTCCGGTGTCGGCGACCTTCCTCGGCTATCGTCCCCGCGTCGCCCTCCACATCCACCTTTTCTTCTGTTCCGACGCAGCCATGGTAACCAACGCGATTACGTCCGATCTTGACCACCTTGCTAGTACTTTCCTTATTTGTTCCCCTCCGAATTGGGGCGTCTTTACCACCTGAGATCGCACTAGATCCCACTCTGATTTCCGCTCTTTTTTCTCAGAATTACATCATCGGCGCCTTCAAGCCGCCCTGCGACATCTTCGTGACCTTTTCCGATGAGAGGAGCCGGAAGCAGGTGCGGCGGTCCCTTCGGCTGCACGTTCTTCGTGTTCAGGAGAGGTCACCGGGTTCTTTGACTCATTCTGAGCCTTTTGATTCTTAACCGCAGGTAGCAGTCAAGAAGGATAATGGGAAGACAACCATGGTGCCGGCGTTCCAGAGCCTGGAGACCATAGCCGGAGAGGTACTGACGGTGGTGTTCCTTGCCTGCCGCGTGTTTGTTCTAGTGTGTGAGGTCGACTGTTGGCATGGATTCGTGATTAAATGGTTTGCAGGTATCAATAGCGCCTGTTCCTGGTAAAAGGATTGAGCACATGGGTGTTAAGATTGAGCTGCTTGGACAGATAGGTAAAGTCTATTCTGCTCCTTCAAATGCTTCCTTGATGTGATTAGGTCAAGTGCTCTGGTGCTGGTGCTAATTGATCTGTAGGATGCTGTATTACGTTCTTAGAAATTAAGCATAGTTATTCTTCCAGATTGCTGACTGCACTATTTGTTTGTAAATGCTATTCTGAAATTTCATTACCATGAGAAATTGTAGGATTTCATTGCTGGGAAACTGCAAAAAATATTGTTCCTGAGCACCAATCTAACTTTTGTTTATCTCTGTCCACTCATAAACTAATTTTCAACACTTCAGGTCTTGCTAGGTATTAACATTATTGTCTGTGTTCATTTTTATTGCAGAGTTGTATTTCGACAGAGGCAACTTCTATGACTTCACTTCACTGGGTAGGTTCTCTCTTTAAGTAATTTTCAACACTAGTACAGTAGGACAATAACCTTCCTTCCAAGATATCCTCTGTGCTGTTCACAATTATTGCTGTCTGTTCCTTCTCTTTTGCTAGCACGCTTTGAATCTTGCTATCCTTTAGAAACACATTGTTTACTAATCCCAAAAATTATCTTCAAAATCTCTCTGATACTTGTGCCTTATGAACAAAATTTGTTGTTCTCATCTTGCTTGTTATGTGTACTCTGCTCATTAAAGTAAAGAAGTATAATTAAGTGAACAGTGTATATTTGTTTGGCCCTCAGATGATGTGTAGCTTACCGCCGCTCGATCTAAGTTACCTACCTTATTGTTTTTAAAAGTCCATTTCATCACCTGAGGTGCCTTTTTCTGTACATGCAGTGCGTGAGTTAGATGTTCCTGGTGAAATATATGAAAGAAAGACATATCCATTTGAGTTCTCTACTGTTGAAATGCCATATGAGTCATACAATGGAACAAATGTCAGACTGAGGTAAGAAAGAAATCTACTCCTTCCGTCCCATAATATAAGATTTTATTACAACACTCACATATTGGTTGTAGTAACATCTTATATTATTATGGGATGGAGGGAGTAAAATACTTGCATTATGCTTTGCACATCTCATAACAAAGAATAGTATGCCTACTGTTCAGCATCAAAAACTAAATTAACACCATCTCTGAAGACTTGGTGCGTACTTGTTATGCTTGCAGGTACATCCTGAAAGTGACGATTGGTAGAAACTATGTTGGTAATATTGTGGAATCTCGGGATTTCTGTGTAAGTCTAAACTTCATCTCATGGATCTTCCATGTGTCTGTCACCGTAACTTTGTTTGGTCCAACTTGGACCGCCAATAGTCTAATTCTGGTTATCTTATGGAAAGTTGAGTATAAGAATGTCCCCTGATATATATATACTCTCATGTGTTCGACGCTATTTTGAGTTGTTCTTTAGTGGTTACAAGGAAATGCATATCAGGTTTTAGTATTTGATGTTTTCCGTGGATTACCTAGTGTTCGATGTTCTTTAATGTTTTTTTTTCAGGTAAGGAACTATTCTCCTCTTCCTTCAATCAATAACAGCATCAAGGTTAGTCCTAGTAACTGGATGTGTTAACTTATTCTCAAGTTTATAATTTAAAGTGTTTCGGTTGTTTGTTGGACCAAGTGATACGCTTGGAATAGGTCAATTATGGGCTTATGGCTAGGTCATGCCCTACTTACCTGTTAACATTATCATGTGTTCCTTGTTCAAATTATCTCGGTGTGCCGTTTAGTCAAGTTCTGAAATAAAACTTGTAATAATAATAATAATAATAGCTTAAAAATGGAAGGGATGTAACATACGATCTTACCTGGTCAAATACTGGAAATGATGGTAGCACCAGTTCAACATCATTCTTGAAGTCACAGTGATCACTGGACAAGTTAACAATGACTTTAATCTTCTTGAGAACAAAGTGTTAGCAGGCAGCAGTTTGTACCAAATAAGGGGTAATAATGGTTCTACTAGCGTGCTACAGTGAGGACTGTCCACTCGGACTCAGATGTTCATGTTCCTCCTGTTGATATTTTTTTATCTACTAAAAGCTTACTTGTGTTTTCAAATTTTCATGGTGATACTCTAACAAGCTGATTGCTGGAGTACTTTCTCGATCTACTTTCGTCAAATGCAACATCTAATTGTAGTTTGCATGCGTCGTTTCCTCCTATATTCTTTCAGATGGCAATGAACTAGCCACTTCTTGATATCCTTGGCTTCTAGTGTAAATTGTGGTGTTCAGAGTGCTGGAGCCTAGAGTTAATGTGCTCGACCTTGTACTGCGATTACTAAAACTGATTACTGCTTTCAGATGGAAGTTGGAATTGAAGATTGCCTGCATATTGAGTTTGAGTACAGCAAAAGCAAGTAAGATCAGTACAGTATGCCAGTCTGGCAGTATGTTCTTTTGTCACCCAATTTAGCACAATCAGAGTATTGATCATCTTCTGGTGGATCATTGCCTTATTCAGGTACCATCTCAAGGATGTCATTGTAGGAAAGATCTATTTTCTTCTAGTCAGAATAAAGATAAAAAACATGGAGCTTGAGATTCGCCGCCGGGAATCAACAGGATCAGGTCCTAACACATATGTTGAGACTGAGACACTTGCTAAATTTGAGCTGATGGATGGTGCCCCAGTCAGAGGTATATTACACATTTATTCTACTGTACCTTTCTAGCGTTGCTTTCTAGGTTTGCTCCAAATCTTCGAACGTACATATATACCTCAAGTAGTGGCCATTGAGGTATCATGAACTCATAATTACTTATCAAATACTCCCTCCGTCCCAAAAAGATTGTCATAGATTTGTCAAGATACGGATGTATCTAGACACATTTGGTGTTTGATACATCCGTATCTAGATAAACCTAAGGCAAGCTTTTTGGGACGGAGGTAATACGTTGTCCATACTGTGTGCTGAGTTCACTGAACAACCATTTTACAGGAGAATCTATTCCAGTAAGGCTATTCTTGACTCCATACGAGCTAACCCCAACTTACCGCAACATAAACAACAAGTTCAGTGTCAAGTACTACCTCAACCTGGTCCTTGTGGATGAGGAAGACCGGAGATACTTCAAGCAGCAAGAGATAAACATGTTCCGCCTTGACGAAACTCCACAGCCTTCATAGACATCTACCGCTGGGAACCTGGCCTGAATCGTGTGTTGCAAGAGTTAGCAATTTGGCATCCTGTTATGCTGTATATAACTCTCCAGGAGAGCATGCAGTGCAGTTCCAATGTACCGTGCGCCGTCACTTGTTACGCCTTTTTCATAGCAATCTGGTTAGATACAATCACTGAAATGCTGGATTGCTGACTTTTGGCCATTTTCATTTCCGTCCTCTTGTGAGACATTTTTTTCCTTAGACGCTTGTGAAGCATCTTGAGATAACCAATTGTATTTGATATTTGCTTCATGTTGTGTAGGTCGTTAGGCTATCGACGCTCAACCGATTTTTTTATTATTCTTTTCATGTGATTTGGAGTCAGCAGATTTTCGATACATTTTTGTTGTCTTTGTGAGAGAAGTCCATATTACCCCCCACAGCTCATACGGCAACCCTACGGAACGACCAATATCCACGAGGCCATGACACGGGTAGGAAGGAAGCAAGCAAACCGAAGTAACGGAAACAACCAGCTAGCAATGACACCAACCGCTAAAGGCATCTCCAAGGTGGCCTGCAAATTTTGCCACCATCCAACGCTAGCTGTATATATCATAAACTTTTGTTCAATAAACCGGATGAAATTCATGCTAGCTGCATACATTGCAAACTTTTGTTCCAACAAACTGGATGAAATTCATGCAAACACCGCAAACTTTTGTTCAACAAACCGGATGAAATTCATGCAAACATGACTGAATTTCATACAAACATGATGGATTTCATACGAACCAGACGAAAACGGTTACATTTTGGACATATTTTAACTAAATAGGAAAAACTATGTGCACGTACAGTCACACGGTCCACTCCCACAACACTAGTCTACGGCCGGCCGCGACGGATCCCTTTGTCTTCCCTATGTCCGCCTACACCGCTCATCGGAGTCGCAAAGAGGGTGCTTCAGCGGAAGGGAAGGGTGCTTCCGTGGAGCCTAGACGGGTGTGCCCAGGATGGTCTGAGATAAAGACCTAAAAGGTCACCGACTGTACAAGCCGGCGACGCGTCGGCGGTGGCATCCATGGAGTACAAGCCGGCGACGCGCCGGCGGTGGCCTCCATGGAGTACAAGCGGCGGCGGCGGCCTTCCTTGTTCTACTAATCCTTGATGATGGCGGCGGGCGCGGACATGCTAGCCGCCACCTCGTCGACATCCGCGCAGCCAACTTCTTTCTCTGCCTGCATGGCGCAGTCGCAGGCACTAGAGGCGCGCTACGACGCGTTGTCGTCGACGGCAACGACGATGCCCGTGCCGCCGTGCTCCCCGTCGTGCTGACCCGAAGCAACTCGCCACTCCTCCGCGAGCTGGCTTGGAGCGGCGAGTTGCTGAACCACGCGCTGGCCAGCGAGCTGCCTCGCTCGTATCCGGTGGGCTCGGCGGGCCACCCAGCCAGCTTTTATGCCGGAGAACTGCTCTTCCGTCTTGTCGGATGCCATCGAAAGAGTGGAGAAAATGGTGGAGGAAATAAGGAGTGGTGGAGTGGTGTGATTCTTGCCCGGTGTTTGGCCTCGTTTAAATAGATGGCGGGTGGGAGGAGCTTGCCCGGCATTGCGTTTAATGCCAGCCCACTCGTGAACGGACGTGTGACCGGAGTAGGTTTCTCGGCTTCCATGTGGGTTTAATGGAGGCCTTCGAATGCGGCGAGGAGGCGTATTCAGCCGGGCGTGCAGCAGGCGGCGCCCTCGGCTGACGCGTCGCTTTAGTAACGGAGGCAGTGAGAGGCCGCGTCTGCCCTGAGCCGCCTTCAAGCTGGAGCAACATGCTCTACAACATCATGAATGCGGGCAGCTGGGCGATGAGACGGAAACGTGCGTGGGTAGAGGGAGTTGTTTTTGGGCTAGGGCGGTTAGAAGCAGGTGTGACAGCGGTCCAGACTCCACAAACCTCCCCCACGTTTGTCTCCGGTTTGCGAGAGAAAACGCGTCCGGACCGCGCCGCGAACCGATACATGACCGCGTTGGATGGCTTCCTAGGTCCGGACAGCACGATCCAGACGGGTGCGGGAGGTTTGATGGCCGGCATGACACCATGATCTCCATCATCGTGCCGTCATGTGGTTGTCTCTGCCAACTATTGCTTCTAAGACTATTGCAAACACATAGCGATAAAGTAAAATAATTACATGGTGTTTATTAATTGACACGCGGGTCATACAGTCAACTAGAGACAACCCTATGGCTCAAGCTGATTACCGTACTCATCGACATGCAAGTCATGAACCTATTACAAAACACGATCATCTCATACATCAACATATATCACATCACCTTTTGGACATACCACATAACAACATGCCCTGCAAAATCAAGTTAGACGTCCTCTATTTTGTTGTTGCAATTTGTATGTGGCTGCTAGGGCAAACTATAAGAATCATTCTTATCTACACAAAACCATAACGGTGATATACAAGTTGCCTTTTAGCCTTCTACAAGGACCGCCATTGTCAAATCAGATTCAACTAAAGTGGGAGAGACAGACACCCGCCAGCCACTTATGTGGAATACAAGTTGCATGTCAGTCGGTGCAACCGGTCTCTTGTGCGAGGATAAGTAAGGTAGGTTCGAGCCTCCTCATCCCACAATACCACTGAATCCAAATAAGAAAAGGGAGGTAAGCAATCTGAACGTAATGCCCATAACATCTTTGTGTTCTACTCGTGCATATACATCTACGCATAAACCTGGTTGTGATACCACTGATGGGGAACGAGGCATGAAAATAAAAAACTTCAGACAAAACACCCAAGATCCGATTTAGGAGATGCATAGAAACGAGAGGGAAGTGTGTCTACGTACCTTTGTAGACCAAAAGCGTTAGCGTATGTAACACGGTTGATGTAGTCGTACTCTTCATGATTCAATCTGATCTAGTGTTGTCACAAGAGATTTTTTTTTCAAACTATGATGATTTTTATAGCAAATTCGGAAACTATACATCCTAATGAGAAAAATCAAAAGTATCACCCCGTCGGCCTCCTGTTGGCCGAAAAGGGACTTTTCGGCCTACCGTTGGCCAAAAAGTACTTTTCTTCAGCCCTCTACTTTTTTAAAAATTCATATCAAATAGGATTTTTAGTATTTTAATTTGATTATTTTTGCATTAGATTAGAAATTTTATGAAGTTTCTGTAGATATCAGGTTTGACTAGATTTGAAACTTTGAATTTGAATTTTTATGAATTTTCTCAAATCACTAAATTGCCTATAATTTGAGCTAGGAGTATTCTTTTAGATGATTCTTTATGCTACTGGTTCTTTGTGACTTTGTTTATCAAGTAGTAAATAATTGGTGAATTTTAGGATTATTTAAAATTAGGTTTTATGAAAACAGTTCTATTTTAGTGTTTTATAGGTTTTATGCGATTTCTTTTAATTTTAATTGCTTTAAAAAATTTCTTTAGTTTTTTTGACATATTCTTTTTGTTTCTGTTTAGTTATCAGTAGCTATTTTATTTGTAGTATTTTTTTTGTATTTTATTTCTTTTATCCTACTAGAAAACTTGTTTTGAGCTTCATAGGAGTTTATATTTAAAAGTGCCTTGTAAATCCTGTACGACCATTGACGTTTTATACATGAATAAAAAATAGTTTCCCATAATCTTTTTCCCTGCATTTTCTTTGCCACCATTTTATTTCCCGCCATTCTCTCCCGCCACACTAAGGAGTGCTGCATCGACGAAGGATGACGATGATGCCTTCATGTGGAGTGTGAAACACTGTGTGAGAGAAGTCATAAGTGTGAAACACTCTCCGATGATGATGACGGTTGCCAACACTTATGACTTCTCTCAGACAGTGCTTCACACTCCACCAGCAGCACCGATGCAGGAGACACAGACCGTGTCAGACGATGTTATCTACGATCGTGGACACCATGAGGCTCATTTTATAAGTTGAGAAGTGAAGATGGCGAGAAAGAAGATGGCGGGAGAGAATGGCGGGAAAGAAAATGGAGGGAGAGAATGACGGGAAATAAAATGGCGGGAGAAAATGTCGTAAAAACCTAATTTTAAATAATCCTAAAATTCACCAATTAATTATTACTGATAAACAAAGTCACAAAGAACCAGTATAAAAAAGAATCATCTAAAAAGAATACTCCTAGCTCAAATTATAGGTAATTTAGTGATTTGAGAAAATTCATGAAAATTCAAATTCAAAGTTTCAAATCTAGTCAAACTTGATATCTACAAAAACTTCATAAAATTTCTAATCTAATGCAAAAGAATCAAATTAAAATACTAAAAATCCTATTTGATATGAATTTTTAAAAAGTAGAGGGTGAAGAGGGACTCTTTTTAATGTTATCGAAAAGTACTTTTTGGCCAACGGTAGGTCGAAAAAGTACTTTTTGGCCAACGGTAGGTCGAAGTCCTTTTCGCCAACAGAGGCCGACGGGTGATAGTTTTGATTTTTCTCCATTAGGATGTATAGTTTCAATTTGCTATAAAAATCATCATAGTTTCAAAAAAAAAAAATCGTCACAAGAGAGAGTCATAGGATCTGATGCAGTAGGTACAAATCCTAGATCGAACATGAATTCCTTCACCCAACTCCTGTCCGTGCTACTTCCGAAGCAGCTATATACTCCGCTTCACATGTAGATCCCACTACGACGCTTTGCTTGAACTGCACCAACTGACGGCTCCATCATTCAGAATATATACGCATTCAGTCTGAGACTTTGAGTCATCTGGATCAGTGTCGAAGCTAGCATCGACGTAACCCTTTACGATGAGCTCTTCGTCACCTCCATAAATGGGAAACATATCCTTAGTCCTCTTTAGATACTTAAGGATATTTTGACCACTGTCTAGTGATCTACTCCTGGATCACTCTGGTGCCTACCTACCACACTTATGGCGAGACACACATCAGGTCCGGTACACAGCATGGCATACACTATAGAGCCAACGGCTGAGGCATATGGGACGACCTTCATCCTTTCTGTTTCTTCTGCCGTGGTCGGGCTTTTAGTCTTACTCAACTTAATACCTTGCAACACAGGCAAGAACCCCTTCTTTGACTGGTCCATTTTGATCTTCTTCAAAATCTTGTCAAGGTATGTGCTTTGTGAAAGTCCTATCAGGCGTCTTGATCTATCTCTATAGATCTTGATGTCAACATGTAAGCAGCTTCACCCAGGTCTTTCGTTGAAAAACTCTTGCTCAAATAACCCTTTATGCTTTCCAAAAATTCTATATCATTTCCAATCAATAATATATCTGTCGGCGTTCTAGGAACCAGGGTACCCAGACTTGCCTGCCTGCGGCCCATGGCGTGGCTCCATCGATGGCCTGGTACAACCTATCTACAACACCTTCAAGACAAGACCCTCGCGAGGCGAGCGACATCAAGACCTTCGGAGGGAGCGGCCTCCACGGGCTGCCTCCTGAGGAGCGGAGATTTCTATGCAGGTGCCTGCTACTTCTTGAGCTTGTGTTGGTTTTTCCCTTGAAGAGGAAAGGGTGATGCAGCACGGTAGAGATAATTATTTCCTCAGTTAAGAACCAAGGTATCAATCCAGTAGGAGAAACGCGCAAGTCCCCAATAAATGCACCTGCACAAACAATCAAACACTTGCGCCCAACGTGATAAAGGGGTTGTCAATCCCTTCACGGTCACTTGCAAAGGTGAGATCTGATAGAGATAGATAAAACTAAACAAAAGATAAAATATTTTTGGGTTTTTTGGTTTATAGATCTGAAAATAAAAGATTGCAAAATAGTAGATCGAAAACTAATATGATGGAAAATAGACCAGGGGCCATAGGTTTCACTAGAGGCTTCTCTCATGAAGGCAAATAATACGGTGGGTGAACAAATTACTGTCGAGCAATTGATAGAAAACCGCAAAGTTATGACGATATCCAAGCCAATGATTATGTAATATAGGCATCACGTCCGTGTCAAGTAGTCCGACTCCTGCTTGCATCTACTACTATTACACCACACATCGACCGCTATCAAGCATGCATCTAGAGTATTAAGTTCATAAAGAACGGAGTAACGCCATAAGTAAGATGACATGATGTAGAGGAATAAACTCAAGCAATATGATGAAAACCCCATCTTTTTATCCTTGATGGCAACAATTCAATACATGTCTCGCTACCCCTACTTTGTCACTGGGTGAAATCGCGCAAGATTGAACCCAAAGCTAAGCACCTCTCCCATTGCAAGAAAAACCAATCTATTTGGCCAAACCGGACCGATAATTTGAATAGAAATACAAAGATATCAAATCATGCATATAAGAATTCAGAGAAGATTCAAATAATATTCATAGATAAGCTGATCATAAATCCACAATTCATCGGATCTCGACAAACACACCGCAAAAGAAGATTACATCAGATAGATCTCCAAGAACATCGAGGAGAACATGGTATTGAGAATCAAATAGAGAGAAGAAGCCATCTAGCTACTAGCTATGGACCCGTACTGTGGTAAACTACTCACGCTTCATCGAAAGGGCAATAGAATTGATGTAGATGCCCTCTGTGATCGAATCCCCCTCCGGTAGGATGCCGGAAAAGGCCCGAAGATGGGATCTCACGGGAACAGATGGTTGCGGAGGTGGAAAAGTGTTTTTGTGGATGCTTCTAAGGGTTTTGGAATATATGTGAATATATAGGAGGAAGATCTAGGTTAGGGAGTCACCGACGGGCCCACAAGCTTAAGGTAGGGGGGCGCCCCCCCTAGGGCGCGCCCTCCACCCATGCCGCCGCCTCGTGGCTCTTCTGAATTGCACTCCAAGTCCCCTGGGTGTCTTCTGGTCCAAGAAAAACCATCGTGAAGTTTTATTCCGTTTGGTCTCCGTTTAGTATTCCTTTTCTACGAAGCTCAAAAACAAGGAAAAACAGAAACTGGCACAGGGCTCTAGGTTAATAGGTTAGTCCCAAAAATAATATAAAATAGCATATTAATGCATATAAAACATCCAAAACAGATAATATAATAGCATGGAACAATAAAAAAGTATAGATGCGTTGGAGACGTATCAAGCATCCCCAAGCTTAATTTCTGCTCATCCTCAGTAGGTAAATGATAAAAAACAGAATTTTTGATGTGGAATGCTACCTAACGTATTCATCCAAGTAATTTTCTTTATTGTGGCATGAATGTTCAGATCCATAAGATTCGAAAGAAAAGTTTAATATTGACATAAAAACAATAATACTTCAAGCATACTAATAAAGCAATCATGTCTTCTCAAAATAACATGGCCAAAGAAGCTATCCCTACAAAATCATATAGTCTGGCTATGCTCCATCTTCATCACACAAAGTATTTAAATCATGCACAACCCCGATGACAAGCCAAGCAATTGTTTCATACTTTTGATGTTCTCAAACCTTTTCAACTTTCACGTAATACATGAGCATGAGCCATGGACATAGTGAAGGAAATATGCCCTAGAGGCAATAATAAAGTTGTTATTTATATTTCCTTATATCATGATAAATGTTCATTATTCATGCTAAAATTGTATTAACCGGAAACTTAGTACATGTGTGAATACATAGACAAACAGAGTGTCCCTAGTATGCCTCTACTTGACTAGCTCGTTAATCAAAGATGGTTAAAGTTTCCTAACCATAGACATGTGTTGTCATTTGATGAACGGGATCACATCATTAGAGAATGATGTAATGGACAAGACCCATCCGTTAGCTTAGCATAATGATCGTTAAGTTTTATTGCTATTGCTTTCTTCATGACTTATACATATTCCTATGACTATGAGATTATGTAACTCCCGAATACCGGAGGAACATCTTGTGTGCTTTCAAACGTCATAACATAACTGGGTGATTATAAAGATGCTCTACAGGTGTCTCCGAAGGTGTTTGTTGGTTTGGCATAGATCGAGATTAGGATTTGTCACTCCAAGTATCTAAGAGGCATCTCTGGGCCCTCTCGGTAATGCACATCACTATAAGCCTTGCAAGCAATGTGACTAATGAGTTAGTTGCGGGATGATGCATTACTGAACGAGTAAAGAGACTTGCCGGTAACGAGATTGAACTAGGTATGTTGTTATGCGGTTTGACCGATAAAGATCTTCGTAGAATATGTAGGAGCCAATATGAACATCCAGATTCTGCTATTGGTTATTGTCACGCCCAATATGCGACCCTATCCAAAAGGAACTCGACGGTCCCACCAAGGATAGACCCGCATATTGAAACGCTTTTGCAAGGTGGATATCATTACATCAACATTACATAATACATAGGGATACAACCAAGACATACACTGTCACATGAATACAACAATACAACATACAAGATCAACATCCGACTACGGATGAAACATAAACAGAAACTCAAACGACATCCACCCTGCTAGCCCAGGTTGCCGACCTGGAACCTATCCCCTGATCGAAGAAGAAGCAGAAGAAGAACTCCAAACAAGCAAACATCGCTCTCGCGTCATGATCATCGCAAACCTGTACTGCAATCGGTGGTGTAGTAATCTGTGAGCCACGAGGACTCAGCAATCCCATTACCATGGGTATCAAGACTAGCAAAGCTTAATGGGAAAGGAAGGGGTAAGGTGGTGAGGTTGCAGCAGCGACTAAGCATATATGGTGGCTAACCAACGCAAATGAGAGCGAGAAGAGAAACAAAGGAATGGTCGTCAACTAGTAATGATCAAGAAGTGATCCTGAACTCCTACTTACGTCAGACATAACCCAGAAACCGTGTTCTCCTCTCGATCAACCCCGAAAAGAGACACTCACGGTTACGCACACGGTTGGTGTATTTTAGAAGAGTTTGCTTCAAGTTTACTACAACCGGATATTAACAAATTCCCATCTGCCACATAACCGCGGGCACGGCTCTCGAAAGTTTATACCCTGCAGGGTGTCCCAACTTAGCCCATGATAAGCTCTCGCGATCAACGAAGGATACTCCTTCTCCCGGAAGACCCGATCAGTCTCGGAATCCGGCTACAAGACATTTCGACAAGAATAAAACAAGACCAGAAGACCTCCCGGCGTGTCGACACCCACGATAGTAGCCACAGATATCTCGTCTCGAGCCACGACCGGATGAGCTAAGCGTACAGGTACCGACGTAACCCAAGTTGCCAAGGGATGGTCCCGCACGGTGCTCTAGTTTGGACCAACACTTAGACAAGCATTGGCCCGGGGGGGCTGAAATAAAGATGACCCTTGGGTTAATTACTCCCAAGGGAAATGTAGGTGGTGATGAGGCAAATGGTATAACCAATGTTGGGCCTTGCTGGAGGAGTCTTATTCAAAGCGAACTGTCAATGGGGTCCCATAAATCACCCGACCGCGTTAGGGACGCAAAATCCGGGAACATAATACCGATATGACGGAAACTAGGGCAGCGAGAGTGGAACAAAACACCAGGCATAAGGCCAAGCCTTCCACCCTTAACCAAGTATATAGATGCATTAATAATATTAGATATATTGTGATATCCCAACAAGTAAACATGTTCCAACAAGGAACGACATCTCCACGTTCCAACAAGGAACAAACTTCATCTTCACCTGCAACTAACAACGCTATAAGAGGGGCTGAGCAAAGCGGTAACATAGCCAAACAACGGTTTGCTAGGAGGGGTGCAAAAGGTTAGAGGCTGACATGGCAATTTGGGATGACTTGATAAACAGGTAATAGGTAGTGCAACATAGCGATAGAACGAAGCAACTAGCATAGCAATGATAGTAGTGAGATCCAGGGTAGCGGTCATCTTGCCTGAAATCCCGCAAGGAACAAGAACGAGTCCATGAAGAAGATGAAGCCACGAAGACGAACCAAGCATAGGCGAACGAATCCTCAAGATCGCAACGAAACGGGAACTATCGAGAAGAAGCACACAACATGGTAAACACACCACACATGAACAAGACATGATGCACAACAAGCATGATGCAGGACAAAGCTACATGAAGCTACTCATGGCAAGAGATGATGCAAACAAGAGCAACACATCAAAGCAAGTTTAAATGAGGCCGGGAACAACCTATAACAATTCCGGTAAGTCCTCATATGCAAATTTTGAAATAGGTCCAGATATGAATAAACATTATGTTCAAGTTGTTAAACAGCAAGTTAAGATGAAGATGATCTACACGAAAATCTAGTCAAGTTACATATAAAGTTCATTTAATTCGGAGCTACGGTCTAGAAGATATGAGCAAAACAAGTTAAACATGGCATTGATGCAAAATGCATACCAACATCAAGCAAACACCTCAAAACATGGATGCAACATGATAATATGAAACTACATGCAATTCTAAGCAAGTTTCATATAGAGCACACTCAAAACGGAGCAACGGTTAAACACATACACACAATACAAGGCATAACAACAATCTGTCCATAACAGCAA
Source organism: Aegilops longissima (assembly GCA_021605205.1). Classification (NCBI taxonomy): domain Eukaryota; kingdom Viridiplantae; phylum Streptophyta; class Magnoliopsida; order Poales; family Poaceae; genus Aegilops; species Aegilops longissima. The sequence continues at coordinate 187,232,653 of CM038679.1, forward strand.
GTAGGCATATTGCAAGCATCAAAACAACATGCTACAGGACCTCAACAAGAGAACAAAAGGCATGGGCATGATTTACAGGTAAAGCATGACAAAACGTGAACACTGAGCTATCTCCAGAAATCACTAGAACATGCTCAAAAACACATGGCAAGATTGCAAATAATAACAGTTTCAGACTTTGCAGAAAATAACATCAGGTTGCAATGTTTAGAGCTATGAAACAACATGTTACAGCAAGCTATCAAGTCAAACTAGAGCATGGCATGAATCTACTCAAAGCATATAACAAAAGTCCCTTAGTGACCATAAGCCAAAAGGGATCAGAAAATATGATGGAACCCATGTAAACATGGCAAGTTATATGACTGATTCATACAAGGCAGGAACAACAATAAGTAGGCATGTTGGTGAGCTTGAACCACTCACCACAGAGAAATACATGGCATGGCAAGGCAACTCACAGTAAGAAGACATGGCATAGAAGCTATACATGGCAAGAACAACATCATAGCATACACGGATCAACTACAACAACCTTGGCAAAATTAAATAACATGTAAACAACCTGCCAGGAAACATTTTATAGCAAAAGTAGAGCTCGATTGACTCAAGCTATGGCACTCCATAATTGCAAACAAGGGCATGGATGGATATAGCATAACCATAAACATCCTTACTGAAGTATCTCAAAATAAGCATGGATCTCTCTGTAGCATCAAGTTTACATGGCATAAAAATATCAGCAGAACAGGGGCTGAAATCAGCAACATCATGAAGCCTAGTTTGCATGCTTGTGCTAGTCACCACAGAGATCACAAAAATACATGGCATACACCCCTGTAAAGATGGCATGGCATATTACAAAACACATGTAGGACTTAAGTTCATAGGGTGCACACATCAATCATGACAAAAATGACAAAAGTGCATGTTCTGATAAGAATCTGAAACTAACATCACATAGCCCTCTTCTAACAGCATTTCGGGCATCAAGGTGAGCTCAAATGAAAATTATGCAATGAGATGGAATGATGTACTCGTCGATACGAACAATTTGACATATTACACGCACGAAACGGACCTACGGATGCAGAGATACGATGGCATGAACATGGCAAGATATCGTCAAAATATTTCGGGACTTAGTGGGAAACGGGTCAACCTTCGTGCACGGAAATCGAGGCACGCCGGAGCGGGGTCGCCGGAGCTGAGGGAGAGGAAGCCGGGGGGAGGCGGATCCGGCCGACCCCTGGCCGGATCTGGCCGGAGGAGGGCACGGGCGCCGGATCCGGCGTGCTGCCAGGGCGGGCGAGGGTGGCGATTTCCGCGGACGGCGGCGAGGGCCGGTGGCGCGTGGTGTGCCACGGGCAGACGCGGCGAGGGTCGCCGGGAGGCGCCGGGAGGAGCAGGGCGGCGCTTGGAGTCGCGAGCCCGCGGCGGGCGAAGCGGGCGGCGGCGGCGCGCGCGGCTCGGGCGGCGGCGCGGCGGGCGGGCGGCGGCGAGGGTTCGCTGGCCCCGGATGGGCTCATGGGCGGGCGGCGGCGGGAGGGCGGCGTGGCGGCGGCTGAGTGGGGGGGGGCAGCGGCTGACGTGGCAGCGCCCATTGGCCGGGTGAGGTGGAAGCTGGACGCGTCCGGCGCCGGGCGGACGTGTCCGGCGCACGGAGGAAGAAGGGGCTAGGGCTGCACCGCGAATTTCGGAGGGGGAGGTGCATTTATAGGTAGAGGGAGCTAGGAGAGTCCAAATGGAGTGCGGTTTTCGGCCACACGATCGTGATCGAACGACCGAGAGCATGGAGGGGAGTTTGGTAGGTTTTGGGCCACTTTGGAAGGGATGTTGGGCTGCACACAAAAGAGGCTTTTACGGTTACCCGGTAAATCGTTGGAGTACCAAACGACCTCCAAATGGCACGAAACTTGACAGGCGGTCTACCGGTGCTATACCAAGGCCACTTGACAAACCTCGGTCCATTCCGAGACCGTTTAACAACCGCACACGAAAAGAGGTAAAAGGGGGCGCCGGGAGACATAGGAGTGCCGGATTGCAAAACGGACAACGGGGAAAATGCTCAGATGCATGAGACGAACACGTATGCAAATGAAATGCAGATGATGACATGGCAAAGAGAGACACGCAAGCACATGACATGGCAACGACGGCGAATAACTGACAAACACCTGGCGCATCGGATCCGGGGTGTTACAGTTATTGACCGGAGATGTGTCTCGGTCATGTCTACATAGTTCTCGAACCCGTAGGGTCTGCACGCTTAACGTTTTCGATGACGATTTATATTATGAGTTATGTGATTTGATGACTGAAGTTTGTTCGGAGTCCCGGATGAGATCACGGACATGACGAGGAGTCTCGAAATGGTCGAGAGGTAAGATTCATATGTTGAAAGGCTATATTCGGATATCGGAAAGGTTCCGAGTGATTCATGTGTTTTTTGGAGTACTGGGGAGATACGGGAATTCACGGGAGAAGTAATGGGCCTTATTGGGCCATACCGGAAAAGAGGAGGTAGACCAAGGGGAGGTGACGCACGCCCCCCCCATGGGTCCGAATTGGACTAGGGGAAGGGGGCGGCGCCCCCCTTGCGTTTTCCTACTCCCTCTATCTTTCCCTCTTTCCTTCTCTCCTACTCCGAAAAGGAAAGGGATTCCTACTAGGACTTGGAAGTCGTAGTAGGAATCCATACTCTTGGCGCGCCCCTAGGGGGCCGGCCTCTCTCCCTCCCTCCTTTATATACATGGGAGGGGGGCACCCCTAAGGCACACCAAGTCTTCTCTTAGCCGTGTGCGGTGGCCCTCTCCACAGTTACACACCTCGGTCATATCGTCGTAGTGCTTAGGCAAAGCCCTGCGCCGGTAACATCATCATCACCGTCGCCATGCCGTCGTGCTGACGAAACTCTCCCTTGTTATCAACTGGATCAAGAGTTTGAGGGACGTCATAATGCTGAACGTGTGCTGAACACGGAGGTGCCGTACGTTCGGTACTTGGATCGGTTGGATCGCGAAGATGTTCGACTACATCAACCGCGTTACTAAACGCTTCCGCTTTCGGTCTACGAGGGTACGTGGACACACTCTCCCTGGTCGTTGCTATGCTTCTCCTAGATAGATCCTGCGTGATCGTAGGAAAATTTGGAAATACTACGTTCCCCAATAGTGGCATCCAAGCCAGGTCTATGCGTAGATGTTATATGCACGAGTAGAACACAAAGAGTTGTGGGTGATAATAGTCATACTTCTTACCACCAACGTCTTACTTTGAATCAGCGGTATTGTTGGATGAAGCGGCCCGAACCGACATTAGATGACCGCGTTCATGAGACTGGTTCTACTGACGTGCTTCGCACACAAGTGGCTAGCGGGTGTCAGTTTCTCCAACTTTAGTTTAATCGAGTTTGACCACAGCCGGTCCTTGTTGAAGGTTAAAACAGCACACTTGATGAAAAATCGTTGTGGTTTTGATGCATAGGTAAGCACGGTTCTTGCTAGAAGCCCATAGCATGGTAGCAGCCATGTAAAACTTGCAACAACAAAGTAGATGACGTCTAACTTGTTTTTGCAGGTCATGTTGTGATGTGATATGATCAAGACATGATGAGATATAAATTGTTGTATGAGATGATCATGTTTTGTAATTGTTATCGGCAACTGGCAGGAGCCTTATGGTTGTCGCTTTATTGTATGAAATGCAATCGGCATGTAATTTCTTTACTTTATCACTAAGCGGTAGCGGAAGTCGTAGAAGCAATAGTTGGCGAGACGACAAAGATGCTACGATGGAGATCAAGGTGTCAAGCCGGTGACGATGGAGATCATGACGGTGCTTTGGAGATGGAGATCAAAGGCACAAGATGATGATGACCATATCATGTCACATATTTTGATTGCATGTGATGTTTATCCTTTATGCATCTCACTAAATTTCAAGGTATAAGTGCTCTCCTTGGGTATGCACCGTTGCTACAGTTCGTCGTGCCGAGACATCACATGATGATCGGGGGTGATAAGCTCTATGTTCACATACAACGGGTGCAAGCAAGTTTTGCATGCGCAGAATACTCGGGTTAAACTTGACGAGCCTGGCATATGCAAATATGGCCTCGGAAAACGGAGACCGAAAGGTCGAACATGAATCATATAGTAGATATGATCAACATAGTGATGTTCACCATTGAAAACTACTCCATCTCACGTGATGATCAGACATGGTTTAGTTGATATGGATCACGTGATCACTTAGATGACTAGCGGGATGTCTATCTAAGTGTGAGTTCTTAAGTAATATGATTAATTGAACTTTAATTTATCATGAACTTAGTCCTGATAGTTTTTGCATAGATATGTTGTAGATCAATAGCTCGCGTATAGCTCCCCTGTTTTATTTTTTGATATGTTCCTAGAGAAAAATAAGTTGAAAGATGATAATAGCAATGATGCGGACTAGGTCCGTGATCTGAGGATTATCCTCATTGTTGCACAGAAGAATTATGTCCTTTATGCACCGCTAGGTGACAGAACCGTTGCAGGAGCAGATGCAGATGTTATGAACGTTTGACAAGCTCGGTATGATGACTACTTGATAGTTTAGTGCACCATGCTTTACGGCTTAGAACCGGGACTTCAAAAATGTTTTGAAATGCCATGGAGCATATGAGATGTTCCAAGAGTTGAAATTGGTATTTCAGACTCATGCCCGAGTTGAGAGTTATGAGACCTCTGACAAGTATTTTGCCTACAAGATGGAGGAGAATAGCTCAACCAGTGAGCATGTGCTCAGAATGTCTGAGTACTACAATCGCTGGAATCAAGTGGGAGTTAATCTTCCATATAAGACAGTGATTGACAGAGTTCTCTAGTCACTATCACCAAGTTACTGGAACTTCGTGACGAACTATAATATGCAAGGGATGATGAAAACGATTCCCGAGCTCTTCGCGATGCTAAAATCAGCGAAGGTAGAAATCAAGAAAAGCATCGAATGTTGATGGTTGACAAGACCACTAGTTTCAAGTAAAAGGGCAAGGGAAAGAAAGGGAACTTCTAGAAGAATGGCAAGCAAGTTGCCACTCCCATGAAGAAGCCCAAAGCTAGACCTAAGCCTGAAACTGAGTGCTTCTACTGCAAATGGAATAATCACTAGAAGCGGAACTGCCCCAAATACTTGGCGGATAAGAAGGATGGCAAAGTGAACAAAAGTATATATGATTTACATGTTATTGATGTGTACTTTACTAGTGTTCATAGTAGCCCCTGTGTATTTGATACTGCTTCAGTTGCTATGATTAGTAACTTGAAACAGGAGTTACAAAATGAACAAGACTAGTTGAGGGCGAGGTGACGATGTATGTTGGAAGTGATTCCAAGGTTTATAAGATCACCATCGCACACTCCATTTACCTTCGGGATTAGTGTTGAACCTAAAATAAATGTTATTTGGTGTTTGCGTTGAGCATAATATGATTGGATCATGTTTATTGCAATACGGTTATTCATTTAAGTCAAAGAATAATTGTTATTCTGTTTACATGAATAAAACCTTATGTGGTCATACACCCAAGGTGAATGGTTTATTGAATCTCGATCGTAGTAATACACATATTCATAATATTGATGCCAAAAGATGCAAAGTGGATAATGATAGTGCAACATATTTGTGGCACTGCCGTTTAGGTCATATTGGTGTAAAGCGCATGAAGAAACTCCATGCTGATGGGCTTTTGGAATCATTTGATTATGAATCACTTGATGCTTGCGAACCATGCCTCATGGGCAAGATGACTAAGACTCCATTTTTCGGAACAATTGAGCGAGCCACTGACTTATTGGAAATAATACATACTGATGTATGCGGTCCGATGAGTGTTGAGGCTCACGCGGGTATCATTATTTTCTGACCTTCACAAATGATTTGAGCAGATATGGGTATATCTACTTAATGAAACATAAGTCTGAAACATTTGAAAAGTTCAAAGAATTTCAGAGTGAAGTAGAAAATCATCGTAACAAGAATATAAAATTTATACGATCTGATCGCAGAGGCGAATATTTGAGTTACAAGTTTGGTCTTTATTTAAAACAATGTGGAATAGTTTCGCAACTCATGCCACTTGGAACACCATAGCGTAATGGTGTGTCCGAACGTTGTAACCGCACTTTATTAGATATGGTGCGATCTATGATGTCTCTTACCGATTTACCACTATCATTTTGGGGTTATGCATTAGATACAACTGCATTCACGTTAAATAGGGCACCATCTAAATCCGTTGAGACGACACCATATGAACTATGGTTTGGCAAGAAACCTAAGCTGTCGTTTCTTAAAGTTTGGGGCTGCGATGCCTATGTGAAAAAGCGTCAACCTGATAAGCTCGAACCCAAATCAGAGAAATGCGTCTTCATAGGATACCCAAAGGAAACTGTTGGGTACACCTTCTATCACAGATCCGAACGCAAGATATTCGTTGCTAAGAATGGGTCCTTTCTAGAGAATGAATTTCTCTCGAAAGAAGTCAGTGGGAGGAAAGTAGAACTTGATGAGGTAATTGTACCTTCTCTCAATTTGGAAAGTAGCTCATCAGGGAAATCTGTTCCCGTGATGCCTACACCAACTAGAGAGGAAGCTAATGATAATGATCATGAAACTTCAAATCAAGATGCTACCGAACCTCGTAGGTCAACCAGAGCACGTTCCGCACCAGAGTGGTACGGTAATCTTGTCCTAGAAGTCATGTTACTAGACCATGACAAACCTACGAACTTTGAGGAAGCGATGATGAGCCCAGATTCCACGAAATGGCTTAAGGCCATGAAATATGAGATGGGATCCATGTATGAGACCAAAGTATGGACTTTGATTGACTTTCCCAATGATCGGCGAGCCATTGAGATTAAATGGATCTTCAAGAGGAAGACGGACGCTGATAGTAGTGTTACTATCTACAAATCTCGAATTGTCACAAAAGGTTTTCGACAAGTTCAAGGTGTTGACTACGATGAGAGTTTCTCACTCGTATCTATGCTTAAAGTCTATCCGAATCATGTTAGCAATTGCCGCATTTTATGAAATTTGGCAAATGGATGTCAAAACTGCATTCCTTAATGGATTTCTTAAAGAAGAGTTGTTTATGATGCAACCAGTAGGTTTAGCCAATCCAAAAGGTGCTAACAAAGTGTGTAAGCTCCAGTGATCCATTTATGGACTGGTGCAAGCATCTCAGAGTTGGAATGTACGCTTTTATAGTGTGATCAAAGCATATGGTTTTATACAGACTTTTGGAGAAGCCTGTATTTACAAGAAAGTGAGTGGGAGATCTGTAGCATTATGATATTATATGTGGATGACATATTGTTGATTGGAAATAATACAAAATTTCTGGATAGCATAAAAGGATTCTTGAATAAGAATTTTTCAATGAAAGACCTCAGTGAAGCTACTTACATATTGGGCATCAAGATCTATAATGATAGATCAAGACGCTTGATAAGACTTTCGATGAGTACATACCTTGATAAGTTTTTGAAGGAGTTCGAAATGGATCAATCAAAGAAGGAGTTCTTGCCTGAGTTGTAAGGTGTGAAGTTGAGTAAAGACTCAAAACCCGACCACAACAGAAAATAGAAAGAGAATGAAAAGTCATTCCCTATGCCTCAGTCATAGGTTCTATAAAGTATGTTATGCTGTGTACTAGACCTATTGTGTACCTCGCCATGAGTTTGGAAAAGGGGTACAATAGTGATCCAGGAGTAGATCACTGGACAACAGTCAAAATTATCCTTAGAGGACTAAGGAAATATTTCTCGGTTATGGAGGTGATAAAGAGTTCGTCCTAAAGAGTTACACGATGCAAGCTTTGAAAACGATCTGGATGACTCCGAGTCTCGATCTAGGTACATATTGAAAGTGGGAACAATTAGCTAGAGTAGCTCCATGTAGAGCATTGTAGACATAGAAAATTTGCAAAACACATAAGGATCTGAATGTGGCAGACCCGTAGGCTAAAACTTATCTCACAAGCAAAACATGATCACACCTTATTACTCTTGGGTGTTACTCGCATAGCGATGTGAACTAGATTATTGACTCTAGTAAACCCTTTGAGTGTTCGTCACATGGCGGTGTGAATTATGGGTATTAATCACATAAAGATGTGAACACTTGGTGCTAAATCACATGGCGATGTGAACTAGATTATTGACTCTAGTGCAAGTGGGAGACTGAAGGAAATATGCCCTAGAGGCAATAATAAAGTTGTTATTTATATCTCCTTATATCATGATAAATGTTTATTATTCATGCTAGAATTGTATTAACCGGAAACTTAGTAAATGTGTGAATACATAGACAAACAGAGTGTCCCTAGTATGCCTCTACTTGACTAGCTCGTTAATCAAAGATGGTTAAAGTTTCTTAACCATAGACATGTGTTGTCATTTCATGAACAGGATCACATCATTAGAGAATGATGTGATGGACAAGACCCATCCGTTAGCTTAGCATAATTATTGTTAAGTTGTATTGCTATTGCTTTCTTCATGAGTTATACATACTCCTTTGACTATGAGATTATGCAACTCCCGAATACCGGAGGAACACCTTGTGTGCTAGCAAACATCACAACGTAACTAGGTGATTATAAAAATGTTCTACGGGTGTCTTCTAAGGTGTTTGTTGGGTTGGCATAGATCGAGATTAGGATTTGTCACTCCAAGTATCGGAGAGGTATCTCTGGGCCCTCTCGGTAATGCACATCACTATAAGCCTTGCAAGCAATGTGACTAATGAGTTAGTTGCGGGATGATGCATTACGGAACGAGTAAAGAGACTTTCCGGTAACGAGATTGAACTAGGTATGCTGATACCGACGATCGAATCTCGGGCAAGTAACATACCGATGACAAAGGGAATGACGTATGTGGTTATGCGGTTTGACCGATAAAGATGTTCGTAGAATATGTAGGAGCCAATATGAGCATCTAGGTTCCGCTATTGGTTATTGGCTGGAGATGTGTCTCGGTCATGTCCTCTATTGGAAAAGGCAGTGCCTAGGAGGCGCTTAGGCACGCCTAGGCGCTAGGCAATGGCCAAACGCCTCGCCTAGGGCATAAATGGAGATCTAGGCAGGGCAAGCAAGAAATTGCCTACCCAAGCAAGAAATCATGCGACATACTGCACTGATAGGCCAAGCGGGTTATATTCCAATGGCAGTAGACGGTAATTAACTTATTTATATGCCCTAAACTAATATCAACACCCATATAATAATCACAAATACACTACCAGTAAAAATTATATTACCGCCTAGGCCGCGCCTAGTGCGCTTAGGCACCGCCTAGGCACTAGGCGAAGGCCAACCGCCTCGCTTGCGCCTACCAACCTTCATGTCTACATAGTTCTCGAACCCGTATGGTCCGCACGCTTAACGTTCGATGATGATTTATATTATAAGTTATGTGATTTGATGACCAAAGTTTGTTCGGAGTCCCGGATGAGATCACAGACATGAAGGGGAGTTTCGAAATGGTCGAGAGGTAAAGATTCATATATTGGAATGCTATATTCGGACATCGGAAAGGTTCTGAGTGATTCGGGTGTTTTTCGGAGGACCGGGGAGTTATGGGAATTCACCGGGAGAAGTAATGGGCCTTATTGGGCCATACGGGAAAAGAGGAGGCATGCCAAGGGGAGGTGGCGTGCCCCCCCATGGGTCTGAATTGGACTAGGGGAAGGGGGCGGCGCCCCCCTTGCCTTTTCCTACTCCCTCTCTCTTTCCCTCTTTCCTTCTCTCCTACTCCGAAAAGGAAAGGGATTCCTACTAGGACTTGGAAGTCGTAGAAGGAATCCATACTCTTTGCGCGCCCCTAGGGGGGCGGCCTCTCTCCCTCCCTCCTTTATATACGTGGGAGGGGGCACCCCAAAGGCACACCAAGTCTTCTCTTAGCCGTGTGCGGTGCCCCCCTCCACAGTTACACACCTCGATCATATCGTCATAGTGCTTAGGCGACGCCCTGCGCCGGTAACATCATCATCGTCATCACCGTCGCCACGCCATCGTGCTGACGAAACTCTCCCTCGTGCTCAACTGGATCAAGAGCTCGAGGGACGTCATCGTGCTGAACGTGTGCTGAATATGGAGGTGCCGTACGTTTGGTACTTGGATCGGTTGGATCGCGAAGACGTTCGACTACGTCAACCGCGTTACTAAACGCTTCCGCTTTCGGTCTACGAGGGTACGTGGACACATTCTCCCCACTCATTGCCATGCTTCTCCTAGATAGATCTTGCGTGATCGTAGGAATTTTTTTGAAATACTACGTTCCACAACACATAGCACTATGTGTGGAATAGAATATGGTGGTTGTGGAGAAGACAAAAGGAAGGAGATAGTATCACATCAATTAGGCGTATCAACGGGCTATGGAGATGCCCATCAATTGATATCAATGTGAGTGAGTAGGTATTTTCATGCAACAGATGCACTAGAGCTATAAGTTTATGAAAGCTCAAAAGAAAACTAAGTGGGTGTGCATCCAACTTGCTTGCTCACGAAGACCTAGGGCAATTTGAGGAAGCCCATGATTGGAATATACAAGCCAAGTTTTATAATAAAAAATTCCCACTAGTATATGAAAGTGACAACATAGGAGACTCTCTACCATGAAGATCATGTGCTACTTTAAAGCACAAGTGTGGAAAAAGGATAGTAACATTGCCCCTTCTCTCTTTTCTCTCAATTTTTTTTGAAATGGCTTCTTTGGCCTTTTTTTGTTGGCTTCTTTGGCCTCTTTTATTTTTCCTCACATGGGGCAACGCTCTAATAATGAAGATCATCACACTTTTATTTACTTACAACTCAAGAATTAGAACAAAATATGACTCTATATGGATGCCTCCGTCGGTGTACCAGGATGTGCAATGACTTAAGAGTGACATGTATGAAAATTATGAACAGTGGCTTTGCCACAAATACTATGTCAACTACATGATCATGCAAAGCAATATGACAATGATGGAACGTGTCATAGTAAAACGTAACGGTGGAAGTTGCATGGCAATATATCTCAGAATGGCTATGGAAATGCCATAATAGGTAGGTATGGTGGCTGTTTTGAGGAAGGTAAAAGGTGGGTGTATGTTACTGGTGAAAGTTGCGCGGTACTAGAGAGGCTAGCAATGGTGGAAGGGTGAGAGTGCGTATAATCCATGGACTCAACATTAGTCATAAAGAACTCAAATACTTATTGCAAAAATCTATTAGTCATCGAAAATAAGTACTACACGCATGCTCCTAGGGGGATAGATTGGTAGGGAAAGACCATCACTCGTCCCCGACCGCCACTCATAAGGAAGACAATCAATAAATAAATCATGCTCCAACTTTGTTACATAACGGTTCACCATACGTGCATGCTACGGGAATCACAGACTTTAACACAAGTATTTCTAGAATCCACAATTACTCACTAGCATGACTCTAATATCACCATCTTTCTATCTCAAAACGATCATAAGGAATCGAACTTCTCATAGTATTCAATGCACTTTATATGAAAGTTTTTCTCATATCCCTCTTGGATGCCTATCATATTAGGACTAAATTCATAACCAAAGCAAATTACCATGCTGTTTAGAGAGACTCTCAAAATAATATAAGTGAAGCCTGAGAGTTCAGTAATTTCTACAAAATAAAGCCACCGTTGTGCTCTAAAAAGATATAAGTGAAGCACTAGAGCAAAATTGCCTAGCTCAAAAGATATAAGTGAAGCTCATAGAGTATTCTAATAAATCACGATTCATGCGTGTCCCTCTCAAAAGGTGTGTACAGAAAGGATGACTGTGGCAAACTAAAAAGTAAAGACTCAAATCATACAGGACGCTCCAAGCAAAAAACATATCATGTGGTGAATAAAAATATAGCCTCAAGTAAATTTACCATCTGGGGCATCCCCAAGCTTAGGTTCTTGGTTGTCCTTGAATATTACCTTGGGGTGCCTTGGGCATCCCCAAGCTTAGGCTGTTGCCACTCCTTACTAGACCATGATGGCGCGCGTTGCCGCGCCCGTTAGTTTTGGTGATAAAATTTGCAGAATTTGCATAGATATATGGAGATATCAAATATAGTAGTTGAATTTATTTATATTTAAATCATATTATTTCTCAATATTGGTGATTTTACATAGTAAATTTTTAATGATTTCAAATAAAAACCAAACCCAAGTAATCAAGTAGATTGAAAGAGGGACGTTTTTTTTGCAAAGAATAGTACATGTGAATGAATTATTGCATCAAATTAGTAATTCCAAATACCATGGGATTCTAATAAATGAATTGTGATTAAATATTACATAGACTCATTTGTTCTCTTTCTGTATTCCTCTATGAGGTAGATTATTCTTGAATTTGGAATTGTTAATCAAAAGGCTATACATGATCACAAACTCACCATACTCAATGAATACACAATAAGTTACAATTGGTGAGAACTTAAACAGATGCATGTTCATAGAACTACTTGGCAACTAAGTCAGTGATCACTGCTACTTGGACCTCATTTTTTATCAAGCTATCACTGTAGTATGCAGTGTCATATCATCACGTCGATGAAAACCGAGATTTCAATAAGGTGCCATTAAATTGAGTGTTGATAAGTACTGTAGTAAAAATAGAAAATACGTCAACCAAAATGACCAAAGATGTAGCGAGAACTCTCTCCAATAGCTATACATGATACACATCCATTTCAAACTTATTAATTTGGATACACACTTAGTAACATCTCCAGACAACAGCAGTGCCAAGAAAATATATGCATATAATTTAAGGGAAAAGGGTTAATTTATATATTGTAGGACTGATGTAACTTTAAATAATATGGAATTATACCTGAAATCGTAATCTCTATTATGTTAGAACAAGTAGCAGTGGATAGAGAATGCTCTTCTGTGAAAAATATCAGTACTAAATATATCCCTTCAAACATTATTTTCTGGAAACTTCCAATGGAGCATTTAGATATCCAACATTAGCAGCTCTGTTAAATGAATCTTGTGCCCAGGAGACACCAAAACCTCAAACAATATAGCTTCATCTTGCATCTGCAGTGCACATAAATAATTCAAGTGGTCAAATGTTGGAACCATTCACAAAAGAAAAATCTACAGATATTAGTTCCGAAGCAGATCCCTATTTACCACTAATGGAAATGATAATGTTCAATAATTACAAAATTAATACAAGGCGACCTGTAATAAGCAGATACTGTAAAAATCACAAATGGCAATGATGCAGTGCCAGATTTACATGGCAGCCTTTTTGAAAAACCATCTTTTTTTCTCAGTTTGACCAAGATATCCTGCTTATTACTCCTCTTGTGGTAGATAGATGACACCTCTTGGTCGAAAAACAGAATGAAATTAGCCAACTCATGGCCAGGACTGAGGATCTATATCTATGGTTTCTAACATATATAGCAATTTGACGACAATCCACTTACATCGGGCCATATAATCATCCTATAGACGGAGATGTGGAGAGGGCTGTGTAAATGAACCACCACTGGCAGCCTCTCGTCTCTATTTTATGCACGCGTCGAAATCCACCATTTTTTTTACGAAAGTCGAAATCCACCATTGCTCCCACGAGTTAGAGTTTTGCGCCTCGGCTGATCGGACGAGTGTACACCTCTCTCTGCTAGTGGAGCGGCGAGCATCCACACCATGAACGGCCCGACTACATGCCCTCTTTATCACCCGAATTGAGCTAGGACGATAGATCTGATGCGGTTATTGAGGGGCAGGTGGTACGCATGCCAGATGAGAGGAGAAAACAAAAACGATTACAGAAAATGTTATGAAAGATTCAAGGTGATAAAAGAGGTAGTAAACGGGGAGTAGCACATCTTCATTACCATCAAGATGGGGAGGGAGACGGTTGGGCTCCGCAGCCATAATTTCGCCACTGCCCGGAACGGAGAATCAGGAGACATTGGGCGTTTTTTTAGACAAATCTAAAGCTGGGCAAGTGGGTAGGAGCAGATAATGCTATTGGGCCATCGAATCAGCCGGCCTATGAGCCACGGCCCAGTTCACGTAAACGCACCGAGGTCGGTTTCCGGAGCAGCGGCCCGATTAGGTTGGGCATGCGGGACTCGCAGCGTGGCGCGGGTGAACGAGAACGAATGACGGCGCGTTCTATCGATCAGGTACGTACGTGTAGTTAATCCGACGGCAAAGGACGCCAAATCGCTATGGAGGGGCGTAGGTAGCTGAGTCTTACTTTTTAGTAATTCCGTAGTCCATCAAATCTTTGCCCAAAACTTGAAAACTTCACAACACAAAACTCAACAGAAAACTCATAAGATTCGTTAGTATAAGAAAATAAATCACCACTTTGGTACTGTTGTGAACTCATTCTTTATTTATATTGGTGTAATATATAATGTATTCCAACTTTTCCATGGTTCATACCCCCCGATACTACCCATAGATTCATCGAAATAAGCAAACAACACATAAAAAACAGAATATGTCAATAAATAGAACAACCTATAGCAATCTGTAAACTTTGAATATTTTTGTAACTCCAAAAATTCTGAAAAAATAGGAAAACCTGGGCAATTTGTATGCCAATCTTGCACAAAAAGAATCAGATCAAAAGCCGCTTCTGTAAAAAATGGAAATTATTTTTCTAGGCGCAAAAGTTTTTGTTTTTTAGCAAGATCAAATCAACTATCACCGTAAGCCATCCAAAGGTCTTACTTGGCAAAAACACTAATTAAAACACAAAAATAGATCTACCCAGAGGCTAGATGAATTATTATTGAAAAACAGAACACAAAAGCAAGAAAAAAAAAGTTGGGTTGCCTCCTAACAAGCGTTATTGTTTAACGTCCTTAGCTAGGCATAAAAACACATAGATCTAGGTGTTATCATCTTTGGTATGCAATCCATAAGTAGCTCTCATAATAGATTCATAAGGCAACTTAATTTTATTTCTAGGAAAGTGTTCCATGCTTTTCCTTAATGGAAATTGAAATCTAATGTTTCCTTCATTCATATGAATAATTGCACCAATTGTTCTAAGGAAAGGTCTACCAAGAATAATAAGACATGTAGGATTGCAATATATATCAAGAACAATGATATAAACATGCACATAATTCATATTTGCAATAATAAGAACATCATTAATTCTTCCCATAGGTTTCTTAATAGTGGAATCCGCAAGATGCAAATTTAAAGAACAATCATCAAATTCACGAAAACCTAACACATCACATAAAGTTTTTGGAATCGTGGAAACGCTAGCACCCAAATAACACAAAGCATGTCACTCATAATATTTAATCTTAATCTTAATAGTAGGTTCCCACTCATCATAAAATTTCCTAGGGACAGAGACTTCCAATTCAAGCTTTTCTTCAAAAGATTTCATCATAGCATCAACGATATGTTTAGTAAAAGCTTTATTTTGATTATAAGCATGAGGAGAATTCAACATGGATTGCAGCAAGGAAATAGAATCTATTAAGGAACAATTATCATAATTAAATTCCTTGAAACCCAAAAGAGTGGGTTCATCGCTACTTAAAGTCTTGACCTCTCCAATCCCACTTTTATCAATTTTTGCATCTAGATCTATAAACTCCAAATTATTGGGACGCCTTTTAACTAAAGGTGACTCATCTCCAGTCCCATCTTTATCAAGATTTATATTGGAAAACAAAGATTCAATAGGAGGCACATCAATCACATTAAGATCTTCATCATTATTTTCACGAAACTCCGGTTTAGCAGCCATTTTATTTACCAAAGTGGTTTGTTTATCAGAAATTTGGCCAACTAGATTTTCAAGATGAGAAAATTGAGATTTAAGGCCATAAAAGTCTTTAGACATATCATCAAGCTCTTTATTCATATACTCCATAAAAGTTTTCTGCTCCTTGAGCTCGTTCCTAAAGAAACAATTATGCTCAAATTGTAAGGACATGAAGCTCATAGTATTATTTTCAATTTCTTCCAACTTCTTATAGCAAGGAGCAAAGTTCTTGGGTTGAGCCATCAAGGCAAGCTAACACACATGCTAAAAAAATCAAATGAAAAGACGAATAGAAGAAGGGCGAATAAAAAGGCAAATATTTTTGAAAATCATTTTAGAACTGGGGGAGAGGAAAATGAGAGGTGAATGGCGAATAATGTAATGCAAGAGATGAGAGTTTATGATGGGTACTTGGTAGGCTTGACGTAGATCTCCCCGGCAACGGTGTCAGAAATTCTTCCTGCTACTTCTTGAGCTTGCGTTGGTTTTTCCCTTAATGAGGAAAGGGTGATGCAACATAGTAGAGATAAGTATTTCCCTCAATTAAGAACCAAGGTATCAATCTAGTAGGAGAAACGCGCAAGTCCCCAATAGATGCACTTGCACAAACGATCAAGCACTTGCACCCAACGCGATAAAGGGGTTGTCAATTCCCTCATGGTCACTTGCAAAGCTGAGATATGATAGAGATAGATAAAACTAAACAAAAGATAAAATATTTTTGGGTTTTTGGTTTATAGATCTGAAAATAAAAGATTGCAAAATAGTAGATCAGAAACTAATATGATGGAAAATAGACCCGGGGGCCATAGGTTTCACTAGAGGCTTCTCTCATGAAGGCAAATAATACGGTGGGTGAACAAATTACTGTCGAGCAATTGATAGAAAAGTGCAAAGTTATGATGATATCCAAGGCAATGATTATGTATGTTCGTGTCAAGTAGACCGATTCCTGGCTGCATCTACTACTATTACTCCACACATCGACTGCTATCCAGCATGCATCTAGAGTATCAAGTTCATAAAGAACGGAGTAATGCCTTAAGTAAGATGACATGATCTAGAGGAATAAAATCAAGAAATATGATGAAAACCCCATCTTTTTATCCTCGATGGCAACAATTCAATACATGTCTCGCTACCCCTACTTTGTCACTGGGTGAAATCACGCAAGATTCAACCCAAAGCTAAGCACCTCTCCCATTGCAAGAAAAACCAATCTTGTTGGCCAAACCAAACCGATAATTCAAAGAGAAATACAAAGATATCAAATCATGCATATAAGAATTAAGAAAAGATTCAAATAATATTCGTAGATAAGCTGATCATAAATCCATAATTCATCGGATCTCGACAAACACACCGCGAAAGAAGATTACATCAGATAGATCTTCAAGAACATCGAGGAGAACACGGTATTGAGAATCAAAGAGAGAGAAGAAGCCATATAGCTACTAGCTATGGACCCATAGGTCCGTGGTAAACTACTAATGCTTCATCGGAAGGGCAATAAAGTTGATGTATGTGCCCTCCGTGATTGAACCCCCCCTCCATTAGGATACCGGAAAAGGCCCCAAGATGGGATCTCACGGGAAAAGAAGGTTGCGGCGGTGGAAAAGTGTTTTCGTGGATGCTTTTAAGGGTTTTGGAATATATGTGAATACATAGGAGGAAGATCTAGGTCAGGGAGTCACCGAGGGGCCCACAAGGTAGGGGGCGCCCCCCTAAGGCACACCCTCCACCCTTGCCGCCGCCTCGTGGCTCTTCTGACTTGCACTCCAAGTCCCATGGGTGTCTTCTGGTCCAAGAAAAATCATCGTGAATTTTTATTCCATTTAGTATTCCTATTTTGAGAAGCTCAGAAACATGGAAAAAACAGAAACTGACACTGGGCTCTAGGTTAATAGGTTAGTCCCAAAAATAATATAAATATCATATTAATGCATATAAAACGTCCAAAACAGATAATATAATAGCATGGAACAATAAAAAATTGTAGATACGTTGGAGACGTATCAATGCCCACCTCATGAAGTTGAGGGGACGCAAGCCATGACGACTAAGGCAGGCGGGCGCCACCGGGCATAGAGGAGCAAGTTTCCTCTTTGGTGCTAAGGAAGCAAGCGCAGGCGCGGGGTCCCGAGGAATCAGCCAAAGGTTTCCATTCCCGTGCAACAAGAACAAGACCGCCAGGACGGCAGGGGGGATGCCATCACCGAGCTCACCGCAGCGTCACGACTAGAAGCTTTGCAGGTGAAGGCCACCTTTCGTCAGGATAAGATGTACTACTTATCCCCTTTCAAATTGGTCACTGTGGGATCCCTTGCCGCCTTTTTTGGGGGAAGAGGACCGAGGCCACTATAAATATAGGTTAGCCACCACCAAGAGGGGGGATCCGGTCCACACCTCATCGACTCACACCCACACCAGAGCAGACCTCGCGAGGTTGTTCTTCCCTTGTACTAGTTCATCCTCAGCCCCTCGTGAGGCTAATCCACCACAAAGCAGGAGTAGGGACTTACAACGCAAGGTGGTCCGAACCTGGGTAACCTGCCCTGTCCATCTTCTTCCTTGCTCATCGGGCTAGGCTGTGGGGGTGAAGAACTAGTTGGCTGAAGAGGTTGAGTTCTTCGCACACGCCCCAGAGTTCGAACCTTTCTAGGCTCAGCGGAGCCCTGAATCCGACATTTGGCGTGCTAGGTAGGGGCGTGTCGAAACTCGGCCTTTTCGTCAATCATGTCCCATCCTCGCCTCGTCGCGCCCATGGCAGAGGCTCCCCGAGCTTGCGCTGAGCATTGGGCCACTCACACCCCTCGAGCGGTGCCCCCCGGCCACGGAGCTCGTCACCACCCCATGCTCCTTGTGGCTAGCAATGCATCCGGCTTCGCCGGCCACCGACGGCGGGACTCGCCACTGCCATATACCGTGCGATGCCGCAATCGCGCCACCGTGGTCTCCTCTATCCTCCCGTGCTCACCGCGGGTTGATGAACACACAGGCTGCTCTCCTCGTGGCGTGGGAGTTGCTAAGATGCCGGCTAGCGGAAGGCAGCAGCGATGCCTTGCTGGGCCGGCTCCCTGAGCTACTTGATGCCGCCTGCGAGGGCGCGGAGCCTTTTTGCGCCATGCCTGCGTCACGGGCACCGCCGGGGATTCCGCCTGCCCCTGCTGCGTATGCTCATCCTTCTAGAGGGAGCTTGGAGGGTTCCGCGGCGGTGATCTCGCGTGTGCCGTCGCCCGCCCGACTCAAGGCGCGTCCCCCCAGAATGCGATTCGGAATGGCGGCCCCTCCATGAGCCGCGATGAAGGACTACCCCCTAGTCGCCGCGACTAGGCACTGAAGATGCTGGGCGGCAGACTGGAGGAACCAGGGGTTGGCCTCAGGATGGTGGCCCCTGGTGCCTCTATGCCGCCATCGGAGGGCTCACTGTACGAGTAAAGGAGAAGCCTGTGCGTGTTCTCCACATCAGCCCGGACGTCGGGATCACCAAGGACATAGGGGCCGGGGCCTCTTATGAGCCGGTCCAACGCCTCGCCGGCGCCTTCGACAGTAACGATCGCCAGCTACAACCAATATCTTTGGAACATGTCGCTCTAACCTTTGACCGCAGGTAAATCGCGCCACGACAGCACACCTCCGATCGTTGGCCCCGCCTCAGGCAGGCAGGGCACGCTGGGAGGTCGTGGGGGGAAGCCCAGCGCCAGCCCTCCTCCCCCCGCGTTGGGAGGTGCAGGGCGCCACCACTACGGTGGCGCGTGACATCCAGAAGTGGGTCCTCCACCGGGGAAGGTGCCGGCAAGCCCTTCGCCGGTCGAGGGCCTGCGGCCACCTGACCACCACCCGCGTAGCCCCTTACCCCTTGGTCCTGTCCTGGTTTCCGGACGCCCCAACTGTGGTCGGGGTATGCCCGGGGTGGGGTCCCCGTCCAAGGGACAAGAAGCACCCCTCAAGTCTCCGCTTGTGACACTCTCACGTAATGATGAGTGGGGTTGTACACGTCCCGGAGTCTCCTGAGCACTGCCCCTGAGCCTCACGGGGGCTCCCACCCATGTCCCAGTGGAAGCCCATGCTCCGCTCTGGTGGACGACACTACCCCCAATGGTTATGCCCACGCCCAGTGGAAGCCCCATGCTCCGTGCTGGGGGGAAGACTAGAAGACTAGCATAGGCGCCGGACGCGGTCGTTTTCCTTGCCTTCTCTTGTAGCCGAATATGATGTTTCCTGGAATAAACTTGCAGCTTTTTGCGTTGTCATTGCAAAAAGGAGGGTGTGTGTGTTCTTGGTTCTTCATTCTCCTAGCTGCTTTTTCCTTCGTTTTGTTTCCATTTTCGCGAAAGATGGCGGACGCTCATGGTTCGCTCCACCGCTCCACGCGAGTGGGGGCTGGGCATGGTGCGCACGCCGGCACTAAAAACACCCTGAGGGCCCAGGCCGCAACAACCGTGGCCTTGCCCACGCGTGCACCTCTCTGGATCCTCGCGAGGCGCTCTCAAGCGAACTGGCGGGCGCGCATCCCCTGACCCCTCCTGGGCCTTGAACCAGGCATCCCGACAAGGCACGACAACGATAGTCGTCCCAACTCTGGGGTCGGGAGTGCGCGAAAAATAAAAGAAGGACAATGACAGGGAGTGCAAATACCACTTAATACATGACAGGGAAAATTCTTCCAAAAAATGCTTTCCCATCCCCGCGGGGTCAAGTTCAAAGTCTGGACTGGAAAACAAGGAAATACAAGCCTAGCGAGATGCGCCACCATCATCATTTCTATCATCGTCATCACCATCAGCTTGTGGCACCTCGGCTAAGAGAAACCGGAACGCCCCATATTCTAGCTCAGAGATCGATTAGAAGTCTTATGGAATACGACACTGCTTAGAATAGAACAAATTAGCTCTTTATTACAATCTAAATTGGGTACAAGGGGATTACAACAACACGTCGACACTATGCCTGCCATGGTTGCTCCATGCAAGCAGTAGAGCGACACGATGCATCGCAATAATTCTAGCAGCGGAACAACGACGACGGTGATGAACTCCACTCCGCAGAGACTCTGGCTGGAACTTAGCTCGCGAATAAGGAATCCACGGCAAACAAGCTATCAAATCTGGCATGACCTGCAAACTGGCATGACACGCCAGGTCAGTACATTGAATGTACTTGCAAGCTCACAGCAACCAAAGCAATCAAGACAACAACATGCCAATTACAGGTTAACAAGGATTAACATGATATTATCAGAACAACATAGAATGAGCAAGATGATACACCTAGAACACAACGAGCATGTCATGAACATATAAACATGATGACACTATCATGCAACATGATGAAATTATCATGCACCAACTTACTCTATTCGGGTTACCTCGTAACCAGCACAGACATCACACGATCATCTCAGGATCAAATCAAGCTTGGTATTAACAATACCGTAGTAATCATTACATGACCACAAGGATCTTGATCTTCACCCTTGACTCTCGTATAACACCACAAACATCCATCAACTCGGTATCCTCGATACCACGATGATCATCTCACGATCACAACCACAAATATCCATCAACTCGGTATCCTCGATACCACGGTGATCATCTCACGATCACAACCACAAACATCCATCAAATCGGTATCCTCGATACCACGGTGATCATCTCATGATCAAAACCAATCTCTCTCATCATCGAACCAGGGTTGTTATTAAGCAAGTTGTTATTATTACTGTTGAACCACAGTGTGACCAACTACGAACTGGGCCCTTATCCGTGGGCGCGGCTATCGATAGATTTAATACACACTCTGCAGAGGTTAGCACACTGTACCCACACCACGGAACCCATGGCCTCGCACTCCCATTCGGGTGGACCAACAGCGTTCTGACAAAACCGTCCTACTGCCAGGACACTCTCCCGGCCACTCCGACCAACTCCCCACTGGGCTGAAGGAAATATGCCCTAGAGGCAATAATAAAGTTATTATTTATTTCCATATTTCATGATAAATGTTTATTATTCATGCTAGAATTGTATTAACCGGAAACATAATACTTGTGTGAATACATAGACAAATAGAGTGTCACTAGTATGCCTCTACTTGACTAGCTCATTGATCAAAGATGGTTATGTTTCCTAGCCATAGACATGAGTTGTCATTTGATTAACGGGATCTTACCATTAGGAGAATGATGTGATTGACTTGACCCATTCCGTTAGCTTAGCACACGATCGTTTAGTATTTTGCTATTGCTTTCTTCATGACTTATACATGTTCCTATGACTATGAGATTGTGCAACTCCCGTTTACCGGAGGAAAACTTTGTGTGCTACCAAACGTCACAACGTAACTGGGTGATTATAAAGGTGCTCTATAGGTGTCTCCGAAGGTACTTGTTGGGTTGGCGTATTTCGAGATTAGGATTTGTCACTCCGATTGTCGGAGAGGTATCTCTAGGCCCACTCAGTAATGCACATCACTCTAAGCCTTGCAAGCATTGTAACTAATGAGTTGTTGCGGGATGATGTATTACGGAACGAGTAAAGAGACTTGCCGGTAACGAGATTGAACTATGTATTGAGATACGACGATCGAATCTCGGGCAAGTAACATACCGATGACAAAGGGAACAACGTATGTTGTTATGCGGTCTGACCGATAAAGATCTTCGTAGAATATGTAGGAGCCAATATGAGCATCCAGGTTCCGCTATTGGTTATTGACCGGAGACGTGTCTCAGTCATGTCTACATAGTTCTCGAACCCGTAGGGTCCGCACGCTTAATGTTTCGATGATAGTTATATTATGAGTTTATATGTTTTGATGTACCGAAGGTTGTTCGGAGTCCCGGATGTGATCACGGACATGACGAGGAGTCTCGAAATGGTCGAGACATGAAGATTCATATATTGGAAGCCTATGCTTGGATATCGGAAGTGTTCCGGGTGAAATCGGGATTTTACTAGAGTACCGGGAGGTTACGTGAACCCCCCGAGGACTTAATGGGCCTTAGTGGGCCTTGGTGGAAGAGAGGAGAGGCAGCTAGGGAAAGGGCCGTGCGCCCCTCCCACCTAGTCCGAATAGGACAAGAAGAGGGGGGCGGCGCCCCCCCTTCCTTCTTCTCCTCCACCTCTTTCCCCCTCCCGAGTCCTAATCCAACTAGGAAAGGGGGGAGTCCTACTCCCGGTGGGAGTAGGAATCCTCCTGGCGCGCCCTCTCTCCTGGCCGGCCACACCCCCTTACTCCTTTATATACGGTGGCAGGGGGCACCCCATAGACACAACAATTGATCGTTTGATCTTTTAGCCGTGTGCGGTGCCCCGCTCCACCATAGTCCACCTCGATAATACTGTAGCAGTGCTTAGGCGAAGCCCTGCGTCGGTAGAACATCATCATCGTCACCACACCGTCGTGCTGACGAAACTCTCCCTCAACACTCGGCTGGATCGGAGTTCGAGGGACGTCATCGGGCTGAACGTGTGCTGAACTCGGAGGTGCTGTGCGTTCGGTACTTGATCGGTCGGATCGTGAAGACGTACGGCTACATAAACTGCGTTGTGCTAACGCTTCCGCTTTCGGTCTACGAGGGTACGTGGACAACACTCTCCCCTCTCGTTGCTATGCATCACCATGATCTTGCGTGTGCGTAGGATTTTTTTTGAAATTACTACGTTCCCCAACAGTGGTATCAGAGCCTGGTTTTATGCGTAGATGTCATATGCACGAGTAGAACACAAGTGAGTTGTGGGCGATATAAGTCATACTGCTTACCAGCATGTCATACTTTGGTTCGGCTGTATTGTTGGATGAAGCGGCCCGGACCGACATTACGCGTACGCTTACGCGAGACTGGTTCTACCGACGTGCTTTGCACATAGGTGGCTGGCGGGTGTCAGTTTCTCCAACTTTAGTTGAACCGAGTGTGGCTACGCCCGGTCCTTGCGAAGGTTAAAACAGCACCAACTTGACAAACTACCGTTGTGGTTTTGATGCGTAGGTAAGAACGGTTCTTGCTAAGCCCAGTAGCAGCCACGTAAAACTTGCAACAACAAAGTAGAGGACGTCTAACTTGTTTTTGCAGGGCATGTTGTGATGTGATATGGTCAAGACATGATGCTAAATTTTATTGTATGAGATGATCATGTTTTGTAACCGAAGTTATCGGCAATCGGCAGGAGCCATATGGTTGTCGCTTTATTGTATGCAATGCAATCGCCCTGTAATGCTTTACTTTATCACTAAGCGGTAGCGATAGTCGTAGAAGCATAAGATTGGCGAGACGACAACGATGCTACGATGAAGATCAAGGTGTCATGCCGGTGACGATGATGACCTTGGAGGTGCTTCGGAGATGGAGATCACAAGCACAAGATGATGATGGCCATATCATATCACTTATATTGATTGCATGTGATGTTTATCTTTTATGCCTCTTATCTTGCTTTGATTGACGGTAGCATTATAAGACGATCTCTCACTAAATTTCAAGATAAAAGTGTTCTCCCTGAGTATGCACCGTTGCCAAAGTTCGTCGTGCCCAGACACCACGTGATGATCGGGTGTGATAAGCTCTACATCCATCTACAATGGGTGCAAGCCAGTTTTGCACACGCACAATACTCGGGTTAAACTTGACGAGCCTAGCATATGCAGATATGGCCTCGGAACACTGAGACCGAAAGGTCGAGCGTGAATCATATAGTAGATATGATCAACATAGTGATGTTCACCATTGAAAACTACTCCATTTCACGTGATGATCGGTTATGGTTTAGTTGATTTTGATCACGTGATCACTTAGAAGATTAGAGGGATGTCTTTCTAAGTGGGAGTTCTTAAGTAATATGATTAATTGAACTTTAATTTATCATGAACTTAGTCCTGGTAGTATTAGCATATCTATGTTGAAGATCAATAGCTCGCGTTTAGCTCCCCTGTTTTATTTTTGATATGTTCCTAGAGAAAACTAACTTGAAATATGTTAGTAGCAATGATGCGGATTGGATCCGTGATCTGAGGTTTATCCTCATTGCTGCACAGCAGAATTATGTCCTTGATGCACCGCTAGGTGACAAACCTATTGCAGGAGCAGATGCAGACGTTATGAACGTTTGGCTAGCTCAATATGATGACTACTTGATAGTTTAGTGCACCATGCTTAACGGCTTAGAATCGGGACTTCAAAGACGTTTTGAACGTCATGGACCATATGAGATGTTCCAGGAGTTGAAGTTAATATTTCAAGCAAATACCCGAGTTGAGAGATATGAAGTATCCAACAAGTTCTATAGCTAAAAGATGGAGGAGAATAGCTCAAGCAGTGAGCATGTGCTCAGATTGTCTAGGTACTACAATCGCTTGAATCAAGTGGGAGTTAATCTTCCAGATAAAATAGTGATTGACAGAATTCTCTAGTCACCATCACCAAGTTAGTAGAACTTCGTGATGAACTATAATATGCAAGGGATGACGAAAGTAATTCCCAAGCTCTTCGTGATGCTGAAATCGACGAAGGTAGAAATCAAGAAAAACATCAAGTGTTGATGGTTAACAAGACCACTAGTTTCAAGAAAAGTGCAAAGGGAAGAAGGGGAACTTCAAGAAGAACGGCAAGCAAGTTGCTGCTCAAGTGAAGAAGCCCAAGTCTGGACCTAAGCTTGAGACTGAGTGCTTCTACTGCAAAGGGACTGGTCACTGGAAGTGGAACTCCCCTAAGTATTTGGTGGATAAAGAAGGATGGCAAAGTGAACAAAGCTATATTTGATATACATGTTATTGATGTGTACTTTACTAGTGTTTATAGCAACCCCTCGGTATTTGATACTGGTTTAGTTGCTAAGAGTAGTAACTCTAAACGGGAGTTGCAGAATGAACAGAAACTAGTTAAGGGCGAGGTGACAATGTGTGTTGGAAGTAGTTCCAAGATTGATATGATCATCATCGCACACTCCCTATACTTTCGGGATTAGTGTTGAACCTAAATAAGTGTTATTTGGTGTTTGCGTTGAGCATGAATATAATTTGATCATGTTTATTTCAATACGGTTATTCATTTAAGTTAGAGAATAATTGTTGTTCTGTTTACATGAATAAAACCTTCTATGGTCATACACCCATAAAAAATGGTTTGTTGGATCTCGATCATAGTGATAGACATCTTCATAATATTGGAGCCAAAAGATGCAAAGTTAATAATGATAGTGCAACTTATTTGTGGCACTGCCGTTTCGGTCATATTGGTGTAAAGCGCATGAAGAAACTCCATGCTGATGGAATTTTGGAATCACTTGATGCTTGCGAACCATGCCTTATGGGCAAGATGACTAAAACTCTATTGTCCGGAACAATGGAGCAAGCAACTGACTTATTGGAAATAATACATACTGATGTATGCAATCCGATGAGTGTTGAGGCTCGCGGCGGGTATCATTATTTTCTGACCTTCACAGATGATTTGAGTAGATATGGGTATATCTACTTGATGAAACACAAGTCTGAAACATTTGAAAAGTTCAAATAATTTCAGAGTGAAGTGGAGAATCATCGTAACAAAAATAAAAATTTCTACGATATGGTCACAGAGGTAAAATATTTACGTTACGAGTTTGGCCTTCAATTAAAACAATGTGGAATAGTTTCACAAACTCATGCCACCTGGAACACCACATCATAATGGTGTGTCCGAACGTCATAACCGTACTTTATTGGATATAGTGCAATCTATGATGTCTCTTACCGATTTACCACTATCGTTCTGGGGTTATGCATTAGAGACAACTGCATTCACATTAAATAGGGCACCATCAAAATCCGTTGAGACAACGCCTTAGGAACTGTGGTTTGGCAAGAAACCAAAGTTGTCATTTCTTAAAGTTTGAGGCTGCGATGGTTATGTGAAAAAGCTTCAACCTGATAAGCTCGAACCCAAATCGGAAAAATGTGTCTTCATAGGCTACCCAAAGGAGACTGTTAGGTACACCTTCTATCATAGATCCGAAGGCAAGATATTTGTTGCTAAGAATAGATCCTTTCTAGAGAAGGAGTTTCTCTCAAAAGAAGTGAGTGGGAGGAAAGTAGAACTTGATGAGGTAACTGTACCTACTCCCTTATTGGAAAGTAGCTCATCACATAAATCTATTCCTGTGACGCCTACACCAATTAGTGAGGAAGTTAATGATGATGATCATGGAATTTCAGATCAAGTTGTTACTGAACCTCATAGATCAACCAGAGTAAGATCCGCACCAGAGTGGTACGGCAATCCTGTTCTAGAAGTCATGTCACTAGACCATGACGAACCTACGAACTATGAAGAAGCGATGGTGAGCCCAGATTCCCTAAAATGGCTTGAGGCCATAAAATCTGAGATGGGATCCATGTATGAGAACAAAGTATGGACTTTGATTGACATGCCCAAATGATCGGCAAGCCATTGAGATTAAATGGATCTTCAAGAGGAAGACAGACGCTGATAGTAGTGTTACTATCTACAAAGCTAGAATTGTCACAAAAGGTTTTTGACAAGTTCAAGGTGTTGACTATGATGAGAGTTTCTCACTCGTATCTATGCTTAAGTCTGTCCGAATCATGTTAGCAATTGCCGCATTTTATGAAATCTGGCAAATGGATAAACAAAACTGCATTCCTTAATGGATTTATTAAAGAAGAGTTGTATATGATGCAACCATAAGGTTTTGTCAATCCTAAAGGTGCTAACAAAATATGCAAGCTCCAACGATCCATCTATGGACTGGTGCAAGCATCTCAGAGTTGGAATATACGCTTTGATGAGTTGATCAAAGCATATAGTTTTATACAGACTTGCGGTGAAGCCTGTATTTACAAGAAAGTGAGTGGGAGCACTACAACATTTCTGATAAGTATATGTGAATGATATATTGTTGATCGGAAATAATGTAGAATTATTCTGCAAAGCATAAAGGAGTGTTTGAAAGGAGTTTTTCAAAGAAAGACCTCGGTGAAGCTGCTTACATATTGAGCATCAAGATCTATAGAGATAGATCAAAACGCTTGATAAGTTTTTTCAATAAGTACATACCTTGACAAGATTTTGAAGTAGTTCAAAATGGAACAGTCAAAGAAATAGTTCTTACCTGTGTTACAAGGTGTGAAATTGAGTAAGACTCAAAGCCCAACCACGACAGAAGATAGAAAGAGAATGAAACTCATTCCCTATGCCTCAGCCATAGGTTCTATAAAGTATGCCATGCTGTGTACCAGATCTATTGTATACCTTACACTGATTTTGGCAAGGGAGTACAATAGTGATCTAGGAGTAGATCACTGGACAGCGGTCAAAATTATCCTTAGTGGAATAAGGATATGTTTCTCGATTATGGAGGTGACAAAAAGGTTCGTCGTAAAGGGTTATGTCGATGCAAGTTTTAACACTGATCCATATGACTCTAAATCTTCATCTGGATACATATTGAAAGTGGGAGAAATTAGCTAAAGTAGCTCCTTGTAGAGCATTGTAGACATAGAAATTTGCAAAATACATATGGATATGAATATGGCAGACCAGTTGACTAAACTTCTCTCACAAGAAAAACATGATCACACCTTAGTACTTTTTGGGTGTTAATCACATAGCGATGTGAACTAGATTATTGACTCTAGTAAACCCTTTGGGTGTTGGTCACATGACGATGTGAACTATGGGTGCTAATCACATGGTGATGTGAACTATTGATGTTAAATCACATGGCTATGTGATCTAGATTATTGATTCTAGTGCAAGTGGGAGACTGAAGGAAATATGCCCTGGAGGCAATAAAATTTATTATTTATTTCCTTATTTCATGATAAATGTTTATTATTCATGCTAGAATTGTATTAATCGGAAAAATAATACTTGTGTGAATACATAGACAAATAAAGTGTCACTAGTATGCCTCTACTTGACTAGCTTGTTGATCAAAGATGGTTATGTTTCCTAGCCAGAGACATGAGTTGTCATTCGATTAACGGGATCACATCATTAGGATAATGATGTGATTGACTTGACCTGTTCCGTTAGCTTAGCACACGATCGTTTAGTATTCTGCTATTGCTTTCTTCATGACTTATACATGTTCCTATGACTATGAGATTATGCAACCCCCGTTTACCGGAGGAACACTTTGTGTGCTACCAAAGGTCACAACGTAACTGGGTGATTATAAAGGTGCTCTACAGGTGTCTCCGAAGGTACTTGTTGGGTTAGCATATTTCGAGATTAGGATTTGTCACTCCGATTGTCGGAGAGGTATCTCTAGGCCCACTCAGTAATGCACATCACTATAAGCCTTGCAAGCATTGTAACTAATGAGTTAGTTGCGGGATGATGTATTACGGAACGAGTAAAGAGACTTGCCGGTAACGAGATTGAACTAGGTATTGAGATACCGACGATCGAATCTCGGGCAAGTAACATACCAATGACAAAGGGAACAACGTATGTTGTTATGCGGTATGACCGATAAAGATCTTCGTAGAATATGTAGGAGCCAATATGAGAATCCAAGTTCCGCTATTGGTTATTGACCGGAGACATGTCTCGGTCATGTCTACATAGTTCTCGAACCTGTAGGGTCCGCATGCTTAACGTTTCGATGACAGTTACATTATGAGTTTATATGTTTTGATGTACCGAAGATTGTTCTGAGTCCCGGATGTGATCACGGACATGACGAGGAGTCTCGAAATGGTCGAGACATGAAGATTCATATATTGGAAGCCTATGTTTGGATATCGGAAGTGTTCCGGGTGAAATAGGGATTTTACCTGGAGTACCGGGAGGTTACAGGAACCCCCCGGGGACTTAATGGGTCTTATTGGGCCTTGGTGGAAGAGAGAAGAGGCGGCCAGGGCAAGGGCCGCGCGCCCCTCCCCCCTAGTCCGAATAGGACAAGGAGAGGGGGGCGGCGCCCCCCTTCCTTCTTCTCCTCACCTCTTCCCCCCTCCCAAGTCCTAATCCAACTAGGAAAGGGGGGGAGTCCTACTCCCGGTGGGAGTAGGACTCCTCCTGACGCGCCCTCTCTCCTGGCCGGTGTCGGTGTCAAAATCGGCGGATCTCGTGTAGGGGGTCCCGATCTGTGCGTCTAGGCTGATGGTAACGAGAAGAAAGGGACACAATGTTTACCCAGGTTCGGTCCCTCTCGATGGAGGTAAAACCCTACTTCCTGCTTGATTAATATTGACGATATGAGTAGTATAAGAGTAGATCTACCACGAGATCGTAGAGGCTAAACCCTAAGATCTAGCCTATGATGGTATGATTATAATTGTGATCGGCCTTCTAAGGACCAACCTCTCCGGTTTATATAGACACCAGAGAGGGCTAGGGTTTACATGGAGTCGGTTACAAGGAAGGGAATATAATATCCGGATCACCAAGCTTGCCTTCCACGCCAAGGAGAGTCCCATCCGGACACGGGACAGAGTCTTGAGTCTTGTATCTTCACGCTTCAATAGTCCGGATGATGTATACAGTCCGGCTGTCCGGATACCCCCTAATCCAGGACTCCCTCAGTAGCCCCTGAACCAGGCTTCAATGACGATGACTCCGGCGTGCAGTCTTGTCTTCGGCATTACAGGGTGGGTTCCATCTCCGAATACTCCAAAGTAATTATCGAACACTTAGACCGTGTCTAGATCAGCGAGGTGATTCTCACATACCCTCGCAGGGAACATAGCATAAATCCGACCTGCTGGCAATCTCCGTGCGTCGTGCCTTTGCATCATGGCCCGGTCCAACACAAACCGGCGTTTCTCGCCTCACCTCGACTCGCGTTGCGAGGCGGTTTTATTGGCACGTCCTGCCAAAGCAAAGATCGTGTTCCTCTTATTACGGGATCTTCCATCAATATGGGCGTGCGTAACCTACGACGGTCGTTGGTATGACTCCTTGTGTTTTTAGATAAGCTTCAAGCGGTCACGCTGAGGACTCTTGATATTCACCCTCTTTATAAAGGGGCCAAGGCCTATGCCTCTTTTCCACCTCCCTCGCGCCTTCTTGCACCTCGAGTTCTAACACCCGAGACCTACGCCCTAGACCCTCCAATATGTCCGGATCCAACCCTCAAGGCCGGTGGGTGGCCTCCTCGATCCAAGAGGAGGACATTGTGAGGCTTAGGGAGGTCGGATATCTGACCGCCGACATCCAGCATAGGCTTCCCGCTCCAGGGCAGGTCATCCCTACACCGGAGCCCAATGAGAGCGTCGTGTTTGTTCCTCACTTCCTCCGCGGTTTGGGCCTCACCCTCGATCCCTTTGTGAGGGGGCTCATGTTCTATTACGGGTTGGATCTTCATGATCTAGCTCCGGACGCTATCCTCCATATCTCGTCGTTTATCATTGTGTGCGAGGCTTTTCTCCACGTCACTCCACACTTCGGCTTATGGCTCAAGACCTTTAATGTGAAGCCAAAGATGATCGAGGGGCGACATGCAGAGTGCGGAGGTGCCATAATAAGCAGGAACGCCGATGCCCCATGGCCAGAGGATTCTTTCCCAGAAGTATCCGATGTATGAAAACGGAGGTGGTTTTATGATACGGCTCCAAGAGGCACAAAGTGGGTAGCCGCCCCCAAGTTCCGCTCGGGCCCTCCGTCACAACTGGCGTCTTGGACCGACGTAGGACGGAATTGGGGACCCGCTGGTGATGTACCAGTACTACAGAACCACATCCAGGAGCTTCTTGAAAGGGACATTAACCTTGTCAGCATAATTCAAGTGATGTTAATCCAACGGATGTGTCACGCCCAATATGCGACCCTATCCAAAAGGAACTCGAAGGTCCCACCAAGGATAGACTCGCATATTGAAACACTTTTGCAAGGTGGATATCATTACATCAACATTACATAATAGGTAGGGATACATACATAAGGCACAAATGCCACAAGAATACATCAACATCATATACAAGATCAACATCCGACTACGGATGAAACATAAAAAGAAACTCAAACGACATCCACCCTGCTAGCCCAGGCTGCCGACCTGGAACCTATCCCCTGATCGAAGAAGAAGCAGAAGGAGAACTCCAAACAAGCAAACATCACTCTCGCGTCATGATCATCGCAAAACCTGTACCTGCAACTGGTGTTGTAGTAATCTGTGAGCCACGAGGACTCAGCAATCCCATTACCATGGGTATCAAGACTAGCAAAGCTTAAAGGGAAAGGAAGGGTTAAAGTGGTGAGGTTGCAGCAGCGGCTAATCTTATATGGTGGCTAACATACGCAAATGAGAGCGAGAAGAGAAACAAAGGAACGGTCATCAACTAGTAATGATCAAGAAGTGATCCTGAACTCCTACTTACGTCAGACATAACCCAGAAACCGTGTTCTCCTCTCGATCCACCCGAAAAGAGACACTCACGGTTACGCGCTTTACGGTTGGTGTATTTTAGAAGAGTTTACTTCAAGTTTACTACAACCGGATATTAACAAATTCCCATCTGCCACATAACCGCGGGCACGGCTTTCGAAAGTTCAAACCCTGCAGGGGTGTCCCAACTTAGCCCATGATAAGCTCTCGCGATCAACGAAGGATATTCCTTCTCCCCGGGAAGACCCGATCAGTCTCGGAATCCCGGCTACAAGACATTTCGACAACAATAAAACAAGACCAGCAAGACCTCCCGGCGTGCCGACACCCTGATAGTAGCCGCGCGTATCTCGTCTCAGGCCACGACCGGATGAGCAGTCCGTACAACTAAAACCAAACCCCAAGTTTCCTTGGGGGCGCAAAGCACTCTAGTTTGGGCCAACACTTAGACAAGCATTGGCCGGGGGGCTGAATAAAGATGACCCTTGGGTTAATTACTCCCAAGGAAATGTAGGTGGTGGTGAGGCAAATGGTAAAACCAATGTTGGGCCTTCTTTGGAGGAGTCTTATTCAAAGCGAACTGTCAAGGGGTCCCATAAATCACCCGACCGCGTCGAGGACGCAAAATCTGGGAACATAATACCGATATGACGGAAACTAGGGCGGCAAGAGTGGAACAAAACACCAGGCATAAGGCCGAGCCTTCCACCCTTTACCAAGTATATAGATGCATTAATAAAATAAGATATATTGTGATATCCCAACAAGTAAACATGTTCCAACAAGGAACAACATCTCCATGTTCCAACAAGGAACAAACTTCATCTTCACCTGTAACTAACAATGCTATAAGAGGGGCTGAGCAAAGCGGTAACATAGCCAAACAACGGTTTTCTAGGAAGGGTGCAAAAGGTTAGAGGCTGACATGGCAATTTGGGAGGCTTGAAGAGCAAATGATAGGTAGCGCAGGAAAGCGATAGAACGAAGCAACTAGCATAGCAATGACAGTAGTGAGATCCAGGGTAGCGGTCATCTTGCCTGAAATCCCGCAAGGAAGAAGAACGAGTCCATGAAGAAGATGAAGCCACGAAGACGAACCAAGCGTAGACGAACGAATCCTCACGATCGCAACGAAACGGGAACTATCGAGAAAAGCACACAACATGGTAAACACACACACATGAACAAGGCATGATGCACAACAAGCATGATGCATGACAAACCTACATGAAGCTACTCATGGCAAAAGATGATGCATACAAGACCAACACATCAAAGCAAGTTTAAATGAGGCCGGAAGCAACATAGAACAATTCCGGTAAGTCCTCATATGCATATTTCGAAATTGGTCCAGATCTGAATAAACCTTATGTTCAAGTTGTTAAAAAGCAAGTTAAGATGCACCAAGATGATCTACACGAAATTCTAGTCAAGTTACATATAAAGTTCATTAGATTCGGAGCTACGACCTAGAAGATATGAGCAAAACAAGATAAACATGGCATTGATGCAAAATGCACCCAAACATCAAGCAAACACCTCAAAACATGGATGCAACATGATAATATGAAACTACATGCAAAATCAAGCAAGTTTCATATAGAGCACACTCAAAACGGAGCAACGGTTCAACACATACACACTATACAAGTCATGACAACAATCTGTCCAAAACAGCAACTAGGCATAATGCAAGCACCAAAACACTATGCTACAGCATCTCAACGTGAAAATAAAAGGCATGGGCATGATTTACAGGTAAATCATGACAAAACATGAACACTGAGCTATCTCCAGAAATGACTAAAACATGCTCAAAAGGACATGGCAATATTGCAAATAATAACAGTTTCACAGACTTAGCAGAATTTACAGGATATGGCAGAAATAACATCAGGTTGCAATGTTTAGAGCTATCAAACAACATGCTACATGAACTTAACATGGCAAACAAACGCATGGAATGATACTACTAAATGCATAGAACAAAAGTCCTTTACTGACCATAAGCCAAAAAGGATCAGAAAATATGATGGCACCCATGTAAACATGGCAAGTTATATGACAGATTCATACATGGCAGGAACAACAATAAGTAGGCATGTTGGTGAGCTTGAACCACTCACCACAGAGAAATACATGGCATGACAAGGCAAACAACAGTAAGAAGACATGGCATAGAAGCTATACATGGCAAGAACAACATCATAGCATACAGGGATCAACTACAACAACCTTGGCAAAATTGAATAACATGTAAACAACCTGCCAGGAAACATTTAATAGCAAAAGTAGAGCTCGATTGACTCAAGCTATAGCACTCCATAATTTCAAACAAGGGCATGGATGGATAGATCATAACCATAAGTTCAAAACATCCTTAATGAAGTATCTCAAAATAAGCATGGATCTCTTGGTAGCATCAAGTTTACATGGCATAAAAATATCAGCAGAACAGGGGCTGAAATCAGTAACATCATGAAGCCTAGTTTGCATGCTTGTGCTAGTCACCACAGAGATCACAAAAATACATGGCATACACCCATGTAAAGATGGCATGGCATATTACAAAACACATGTAGGACTCAAGATCATAGGCTGCACACATCAATCATAGCAAAAATGACAAAAGTGCATGCTCTGATAAGAATCTGAAACTAACATCACATAGCCCTCTTCCAACAGCATTTCGGGCATCAAGATGAGCTCAAATGCAAATGATGCAATGAGATGAAATGATTTACTCATCGAGACGAACAATTTGACATATTACACGCACGAAACGGAGCTACGGATGCAGAGATACAATACGATGAACATGCAACAAAATTAATGCAGATTAGGACAGACGAAAAGTGGGGGAAGAAGTCAACCCTCAGATTGGATCGAGGCGGCTTAGGCGCGGATCGAGGTGGAGGTGGCGGCTCGCCTCCGGTGACCGGCCTTGAGACGCAGGAGGCAGGCGGCAGCGCGAGGCGGCAGGGCACGGCACGGCAGGCAAGCGTGTGGGCGCCATGGGAGCGGCCTTGAAGCCGAGGTCACCGGGTGACAGGCAGCCGGCGGCGGGGACCAGGCGGTGCGGTGGAGCACGCCGTGGCGCGAGGACGAGGCATGGCGGCGGATCCGGCAGCGGTGGAGATGGGCCATGGGGCGGCCTCGGGCGAAAGCGGGCAGCCTTGGTGGAGGGCGGGCAGGCGGCGTGGCAAGCCACGATTAGGCAGAGCGTGGCGGACTTTGTCCGGTGGGCGGACATGTCCGTGGCGGCGGGGAAGAGGCTAGGGTTTGGGGGAAGAATTCATCCGCGAATTTTCGGGGGGAGGGCATATATATAGGTATAGGGAGCTAGGAGACTCCAAATGAGGTGCGGTTTTCAGCCACGCGATCGTGATCGAACGACCGAGAGCATGGAGGGGAGTTTGCTGGGTTTTGGCCACTTTGGAAGGGGTGTTGGGCTGCACACAAAAGAGGGTTTTGCGGTTACCCGGTTAACCGTTGGAGTATCAAACGACCTCCAAATGGCACGAAACTTGACAGGCGGTCTACCGGTGCTATACCAAGGCCGCTTGGCAAACCTCGGTCCATTCCGAGACCGTTTAACACCTGCACACGAAAAGAGGCAAAAGGGGGCGCCGGGAGACATAGGAGTGCCGGATTGCAAAACGGACAACGGGGAAAATGCTCGGATGCATGAGACGAACACGTATGCAAAATGAAATACACGTGATGACATGATATTAAATGCAGATGATGACATGGCAAAGTGCAACACGCAAGCAAATGACATGGCAAAGATGGCGAATAACTGGAAGACACCTGGCGCATCGAATCCGGGGCGTTACAACACTCCTCCACTAACAAGAGATCTCGTCTCGAGATCTTAGGACCGAGACGGAAGGAAAAAGGGATGAGGTGAAACAAAAACTCAAGAGAAAAGAGGCAAAGAATCGAGAGCACTCGAGAAGAAGAGAGGAACGACGAGAATGACGAGAATCGAAAGCTCACAGAATCAGATAGACTATGGAACAACTCGTTCTAACCGGAGTGGTTAGAATGAGAAAAGAAACGAATAAGACTGAAAGATTTAGGCAGCACTCCGGCTAAAACATGGAGGAATAGAACACGAGCTTAAGAAGATGGAATGAAACTTGATGAACTCTTGAAGAATGAATTAAATCATGAAGAACCACCGTGAAGAACTCCGGTAACAAAGGATGATGAGATAGAATGAAGGAAGAAAGAATAAGATGAGCCTTGCGGTGACTTAGATGGAGGTTCCGACGAGATGGCCTAGGAAATTTGAACTCCGGAAAAGAAAAGATGAAAACACTTGGAACTATAATTTATTCATCACGAACAAACTCCAAAAGAAGGGATTATTCGCTTGGATGAAATAAGAATAAGATTTATTGTATGCTTATCCTTCATCAAATTAAATTGATGACAAGCAATGGATTTTGCATATTACTTATTCTTCTTGAAAAGGATTGAGAAGTGACATAACGCAAACTTGAGAAGGTCTTCATGAACCACCGGTAGGTTTGAAAGAAGGAATGGATTAAAATGATAATCAAGGAAAAAGAATCTTGAACGAGCCACCGTAAGAATATTGAGACGAACGAAGGGGCACGGATATAGAATAATTGGGGAATGAATCTGAAAACTTGGAACGAAGCAATATTCTGAAAAGATGGCCTCCGGATGATCGAGACGGCAAAAACAACTCCTGAAATACTCCGGATGGATGAAAAGAATTGCACGAATGGAAACAATTAGATAGGATAACATCGAGCTAGGACCGCGAATCTTTGAGAGAACAGACAAGATTTAGAGGAAAGACTCTTCTTCGGTCTTCAAATGACGACGAGAAACACCACCAAAATTAATGAGATACTCCGGAAGAATGAAAAGCGAATAGGTTGAGCCAACAATGAAATGATTTGGAATCCATCTTGGAAAAGGCATGTGACTGATGTGATCCATTCTTACGTCACACTTGAAAAGAATTGGGATTAGCTCCGGGGAAATTAAAAGAGTCAGGTAAGATCCTGGGAAAAGACCTGTGGGTTAGGGACCACTAAAAGAAAACACCGTTGGAAAGGGATGTTGAACAGATAGATGATGCACCGGAAGAACTGAAATATTTGACTGAGGTGACAACCTCGAATTAATTCACACACAGACGAATCTCCTGAGATGTGTTGAACACTCCGGAAGGATAAACTGGCGAGAGACGAACAAGCAGGGAAAACATTTCGAAGGAAAAGAATATGATTAACCCGAAAAACTTGATTTGAGTGCACCGGAAAAATAAAATGATGAAGAATGACGAACGAGACGAGAATTCACCGGTTAAAATAATTGAGGGAAGGCTGAAGAGACTCCGTACGAATGAAATTGATGGTCGAAATAGACTCAAACTCCGGGAAGAAAAGGGTGGGAGGGCGGGAAAACAAAGACAACTTGGAAGGGGAAATCGACGAATATCTTGAAGAGAAAACACCAGTTGAAATCATTGAGGAAAGAAAGGCAAAGACTTCACACGAGTAGGATGGATACTCGATTACAGGCTCCGGCTTCGAGAAGAAGAAGGGAGGGCGGGCGGGAAAAAACAAGGACAACTTCAGACAAGGAAAAACAACGAAGTCGGAGGAAGAACTGAGGATTGAACTTGGCAAAGATGGAGAGGCTCGAGTCAACTTGACGAGAAATGCACCGGATAAAAAGAGCTGAGGAACAACTACCGGAAAACCAACTGCGTGATCCTAAAGAAAAATTTGAAGGGGAAGAGGAGTAGTTCAAAACACCTACGTCAGGATTTCTCACCAGAGCGACGAAGGGGCTGAGGAGTAAAAAGAATTCCTACTCTCCGATATAACTCGACTCAGAAATCAGTTTTTCTAGACTCGACATCGGCCAAACTACACGATCAATCAAGGGGGGCTTCTAGGGTCGGTCGAGGCTCTGATACCAACTTGTCACGCCCAATATGCGACCCTATCCAAAAGGAACTCGAAGGTCCCACCAAGGATAGACCCGCATATTGAAACACTTTTGCAAGGTGGATATCATTACATCAACATTACATAATAGGTAGGGATACATACATAAGGCACAAATGCCACAAGAATACATCAACATCATATACAAGATCAACATCCGACTACGGATGAAACATAAACGAAACTCAAGCGACATCCATACCTGCTAGCCCAGGCTGCCGACACTGGAACCTATCCCCGATCGAAGAAGAAGCGGAAGGAGAACTCCAAACAAGCAAACATCGCTCTCGCGTCATGATCATCATAAAACCTGTACACTGCAACTGGTGTTGTAGTAATCTGTGAGCCACGAGGACTCGGCAATCCCATTACCATGGGTATCAAGACTAGCAAAGCTTAAAGGGAAAGGAAGGGTTAAAGTGGTGAGGTTGCAGCAGCGGCTAAGCTTATATGGTGGCTAACATACGCAAATGAGGCGAGAAGAGAAACAAAGGAGCGGTCGTCAACTAGTAATGATCAAGAAGTGATCCACGAACTCCTACTTACGTCGGACATAACCCGAAACCGTGTTCTCCTCTCGATCCACCCGAAAAGAGACACTCCGCAGTTACGCTTTACGGTTGGTGTATTTTAGAAGAGTTTACTTCAAGTTTACTACAACCGGATATGATGTACGGGTAAAGCATGACAAAACATGGACACTGAGCTATCTCCAGAAATGACTAGAACATGCTCAAAAGGACATGGCAAGATTGCAAATAATAACAGTTTCACAGACTTAGCAGAATTTACAGGATATGGCAGAAATAACATCAGGTTGCGATATTTAGAGCTATCAAACAACATGCTACAGGAACTTAACATGGCAAACAAAGGCATGGCATGATACTACTAAATGCATAGAACAAAAGTCCTTTACTGACCATAAGCCAAAAAGGATCAGAAAATATGATGGCACCCATGTAAACATGGCAAGTTATATGAAAGATTCATACATGGCAGGAACAACAATAAGTAGGCATATTGGTGAGCTTGAACCACTCACTACAGAGCAATACATGGCATGGCAAGGCAAACAACAGTAAGAAGACATGGCATAGAAGCTATACATGGCAAGAACAACATCATAGCATACAGGTATCAACTACAACAACCTTGGCAAAATTGAATAACATGTAAACAACCTGCTAGGAAACATTTAATAGCAAAAGTAGAGCTCGATTGACTCAAGCTATAGCACTCCATAGTTGCAAACAAGGGCATGGATGGATAGATCATAACCATATGTTCAAAAGATCCTTAATGAAGTATCTCAAAATAAGCATGGATCTCTTGGTAGCATCAAGTTTACATGGCATAAAAATATCAGCAGAACAGGGGCTGAAATCAGTAACATCATGAAGCCTAGTTTGCATGCTTGTGCTAGTCACCACAGAGATCACAAAAATACATGGCATACACCCATGTAAAGATGGCATGGCATTTACAAAACACATGTAGGACTCAAGATCATAGGGTCCACACATCAATCATGGCAAAAATGACAAAAGTGCATGCTCTGATAAGAATCTGAAACTAACATCACATAGCCCTCTTCCAACAGCATTTCGGGCGTCAAGATGAGCTCAAATGAAAATGATGCAATGAGATGAAATGATTTACTCGTCGAGACGAACAATTTGACATATTACACGCACGAAACGGAGCTACGGATGCAGAGATACAATACGATGAACATGCAACAAAATTAATGCAGATTAGGACTTAGACGAAAAACCGGGGAAGAAGTCAACCTCGGATCGGATCGAGGCTCGAGGCGCGGATCGAGGCGGAGGCGGGCTTCGCCTCCGGTGACCGGCGTGGGGACCGGAGAGGCAGGCGGCGGCGTCAGCGGCGTGGCGGCGGAGAACACGGCGGTCTTGAAGGCCTTGGGCGCCATTGACGGCAGCCTTGAAGCCGTGGTCGCCGGGCGACAGGCAGCCAGCGGCGAGGACCAGGCGGTGCGGTGGAGCACGCCGCGGCGGAGATGGGCCCTGAGGGCGGCCTTGGGCCCAGCGGGCAGCGGTGGAGGCGGCGGCAGGCGGCGTGGCAAGCCACGATTAGGCAGAAGCGTGGCGGACTTTGTCCGGCGGCGGGCGGACATGTCCGGTGGTGGCGGGGGAAGAGGCTAGGGTTTGGGGGAAGAATTCATCCGCGAATTTTCGGGGGGAGGGCATATATATAGGTAGAGGGAGCTAGGAGACTCCAAATGAGGTGCGGTTTTCGGCCACGCGATCGTGATCGAACGACTGAGAGCATGGAGGGGATTTTGCTGGGTTTTGGCCACTTTGGAAGGGGTGTTGGGCTGCACACAAAAGAGGGTTTTGCGGTTACCCGGTTAACCGTTGGAGTATCAAACGACCTCCAAATGGCACGAAACTTGACAGGCGGTCTACCGGTGCTATACCAAGGCCGCTTGGCAAACCTCGGTCCATTCGAGACCGTTTAACACCCGCACGAAAAAGAGGCAAAAGAGGCGCCGGAGACATAGGAGTGCGGATTGCAAAAGCGGACAGCGGGAAAATGCTCGGATGCATGAGACGAACACGTATGCAAAATGAAACGCACAGGATGACATGATATGAAATGCAGATGATGACATGGCAAAGTGCAACACGCAAGAAAATGACATGGCAAAGACGGCGAATAACTGGAAGACACCTGGCGCATCGAATCCGGGGCGTTACAGGATGTTGCCGTGCCAACGCCGGCCTCTCCGGATGTGGGAGTTCAATGCAGAGGGTCCGCGGACTGTTAAGCACTTCTTCGGCCTGAAGCTCGAAGGGATGTGTAAATTATTCTTCGGACCACAAGTAGAGTGTCCAGACACCACCGAGGATGCGGGCCTAAGCTGCAATCGCCTAGATAC
Source organism: Aegilops longissima (assembly GCA_021605205.1). Lineage (NCBI taxonomy): Eukaryota > Viridiplantae > Streptophyta > Magnoliopsida > Poales > Poaceae > Aegilops > Aegilops longissima. Next base: position 187,273,725 of record CM038679.1, read on the forward strand.
CCAAGTAAGAAACCTTGATACCTGACACTTTGTTTTATATTGGTCATAGTTGTTATTCTGAAAATCATCCGTGGCCAGGAATGGCTCCGTAAGGCGGAGAGAATTTGGTGTCCGGCGCCACTTCCCGAAGGCTCGCCTAATCCCACCATTGCCAAGATGCTTGACCGGGTGCTCGGCAATATGCCCTCAGGGAAAGACAAGGGGAAGAACGAAGAAACCAAACTTCACACGCTGTGCATCTGAACCGGGGGAATTGTTACCTCCCCTGAGGAGGATAGTCAGGAAGGGGAGGCTAAAGCCTCCTCCCCGCACGGGAAGAAAAGGGCTGCCTCCAAAGACTTGGAGGAGGAGATGCCCAAACCAGGGAAAAAGGTATCCCCAGGGGGCTCTGCCACGACGGGCACCCTCACCGCATCATGCCCGCCAACGGGCCAGCCCTCCACCGAGCTGTAAGTTAATCATTAATTCAAAGGTACTGCGTTTCTCGAGATCAATAACCAGATTAGTCTTTGCAGTCCGGCTAGCAGCTCTTCTCAACAGAGTTCGTCTTCGGGGGATCTTCCTCCGGAGATGATGGAGAGCGAGACCCCACCCACCTCTTCGCCTCATGAAGCGGGCGACACCGAGGTGTCATCACGGAGGAGTCCGGATCTGCCGAAGCCGGAAGCCAATACGTCAGCCGCCCTGAGCCCGGAGCGATTGGCTCCCACGGGGGGCGATAAGAAGGGTCCAGCACAGTTTGATGTCCGGCCGAACATACTGACAGGCCTTCTGGAGCGAGCTGCACTCTCGGAGGAGCACCGCTCATAAATGAGCGCAGTGCTCAAGAAGATTTCATCCGCCACAGGCGGTTTAGATAAACATTCTGAGCCTGCTCGGAGGCTTTGAGGTATGTAGTAAAAATACACTATTGTTTGGCTGTGAGGCGCGCTAGGTGTGCTCCATATGGACAATAGCCCCGAGACTCTGGTTGCCCGTCCTAGGCGGCAAGCGGGGATCATCTGATAATGATTGTCTTTGTGCATATGCGCAGGTATTTAAGGGTCCGGTAGCGGACCACTCCATTGAAGTTGCCGAGCTAAGGAGGCAGATCGGATCCATTGATGTCGATATCACGCTGGTGAACAAGCGGCTGGACGATTCACAAGGTATGTGCTCTGCTTTCCTTATTATGTTGTATAGGGAAATAAGAGATGGGTGTAATATTAATGCAATATGCTTGGACTGCAGATGGTGCTGCTGCCGTGGAAGCCCTAAGGGCGGAACTTGCCCATGCCAAGGAGCAAGCTCGGGTTAGTAGTGCGGCTGCCCTAAAGGCGACCGAAGAATTGAGAGCCGAACAGGCTGCTCATCGCCGAAGCGAGGAAAAGATAGCTGAAATGGCTGTGGAGTTGAAAAACGCCGCCGACCGGTATGAACTCCTTGAAAAGGAGAATAAGGCTAATTCGGCCGACCTGAACAAGGCACTTAATGCCACCAAGGAGATGCGGACCGAGGTCAGGGGTGTGCGGGAGGAGCTTCAACAGGCCGGTAAAATTATGGCTGGGGGCTCCTACTTACTGCGGACGAAAATTTTGGATCCGAAGTATGCTCCCCTTGATGGACACTGGAGTCCTGCAGATGCGTACCTTGGCGAAGAGTTTCGCTGATGCAGCCAAGTTTTTAAAGGATCAAGGTGATAAAGAAGTGGAGAAGCTTTTCTGGTCGCAATTCAATGCTCCCGCGCGTCCGCTACCGTTAAGTGAGAAGATGGCTGCTGTGGCGGAGCTTCACAGTTTGTCCGAGCTTGCAATGCGGTCTGTAATAGACCATCTTTGGCCAAGGCAGCCTAAGCCGGACAGTTACTTTGGTTTGGTGCAGCAGTTCCTTGGGGCCGTGCCTCAGATCGATGCCCTGAGGAGGTCGGCGTGCATAGAGGGTGCACGAATGGCTCTTACCCGCGTTAAAGCATATTGGACGAACATGGAGGCCACCGTTGTAGCGACCAGAATCCGGCGGGAGGGCGGTATCGGTCGAGCACTATTTGGCGCGAGTAACAGAGGTGCCAGCTTAATAGAGGCGCAGATCTTGTGAAAGAATGTGTTATTCGAAAGTGACAGATCGAACCATTGTAAAAACAATGTTATTTTGGCCGTTTATATATATATATATATATATATATATATATATATATATATATATATATATATATATATATATATATATATATATATATATATATATATATATATATATATATATATATGTATATATATATATATATATATATATATATATATATATATATATATATATATATATATATATATATATATATATATATATATATATATATATATATATATATATATATACATCTGGGCTATTCATTACATGCGTGAACTGTCACATCCCTAGTTCTGGTATGACCTAGACTAGCTAGTCATTTGTGCATCATGTTTAAATTCCATTTAAATTGAAATGATGATTTGTGAAACCCTCAGAATCATTTCTGGAAATGACACAGATAAAAATTGCTCCAAAAGGTCCAAGAAAATGCTCATGTTGCCCTCTGAAAATACTGGACAGAGATAAAAATCAAACCAATATTTTTGGGAGCTCATAAGTATTTATTTCGGGCATTTGGAATTAATGCATAATTATTTGCATTGGATATATATGTGTTATATGTCCAAAAATTATGCTACTAGTTGAGGAGCTTTGGAATAATACCACTAGCCCCTACAAAAATTGGCATAAGTAAATAAATTGATTTAGTATTATTACTAAATCAAAACATATGTCAGAAAAATAGAAAAGAAACAAAACCAGAAATGCTTACCTGTGCTCACCTGAGGCCTGGCACTGTGTGGCCCAGCTGGCTGGCCCGGTTCTGTTCTGGCCCAGCACACCAGGGGCATAGCCGTCTTCCTCCTCTTGCCGATGGCGAGGGGAAGCAGTGCCAGTGCCCGTCTTGGCCCGACGCAGCTGCTGCGCTGGCGTCCTTCTCGCCGCTCGAGGCGTCGACGACGCCACGCGCCCCGGACCTCTCACTCTCCCCAATCCTCCCTCTCCTCTCCCTCGCTTTCTCATGCGGCCTTGAACACCACCGTCGCCGCCGCTCGCCGTTGCCATAGCCACCGTCTCCCCCTCGCCCTCTCTTCGTGTCTGCAAGCTTCGCGCCGCCGTCTGCTAATTCTCCGTCGAGCCACGCGACGCGGGAGGCCCTGGAACGCCGCCATCGCCATCGTCTTCGTCACCGGCTGCCCGAGATCACCGACGATGCTCCGGCCGCACCAGTGCTTCCCCGAGCTCGTCGACCCCTCCGCTGGATCCGCCGTGAGCTCTACTTCATTTCCCCCTCCTCCTCGTGCTAGTTTGCCCCGCCTAGCTAGCTCAGCTTCCGCGCCCGAGATCTCATCGCCGCCGGCCTTGGCGCCACCGTGGCCACAGCTGCCACAGCTCGCAACCGAGCTCACCGCCGTTCTCAGCGCCCTCCCGCGCGTCGTTTGCACCCAACCACAACCCCCCTAGTGCCCCGTAGCACCTAACCCGCACGCACCCGACTCCGGCCGCCGCCGCAGCTCTGCTCCGGCGAGCTCCGCCGTTCCACGGCCTCCTGGCCTTGTTGGATGCGCCCGTGCAAAGCTACCGCCGGTGGCCTCCGTGTGCCAAAGCTGGCCTCGGCTCGTTCCGCGAACTTCCGCCGTGGCTCGAGGTCGTCGCCGCGAAACTCCGACGCCCGGCGTGGCGCGTGATTAGCTGCTAACCTGCCACTTAATCCACCCCTAAGCCATCGACTATGGGCCCTGGGCTCGGTCAAACCCTGGTCACTGGGTTAGACTTGGGTTTAACCCGGTGTCAGCGGCGTGTGGCCCCACACGCTAGGTTTGACCCCAGTCAGTCGATTGACTTGTCGACGTCATCTTGACCTCAAGTCGGCGCAATAAATGATTTCGAATTAAAATAAATCAGGAATTTCTAGAAAATGCCCAAAACTTCAAAAAATTCATATAAATTCAACCGTAGCTCAGATTGAAATAATTTATATATGAAAATTATCAGAAAAATGCAATCTATCCATCTGTACCAGTTTCATGCATGATAAAACCACTTATACCTGCTGTATAGGTGAAAACACATGAATGGCATTTATAAGAGCTTATTTTGGAGTTGCATTTGAACCTTTGGTTCAAATGGACTTCAACCTAATGAATGCTAGTTACATTAGATCAAACAGCATCACATCTTCATGCCATGTTCATGCATCATATTGTTGCATATGCTTGTGTATTGATTGTTGGCACCGTTCCTTCTCGATAGGTCCTGCTCCGGAGACCGATCCAGAGTACCTGTCTGAGGAGCAGTGCCCCCCTGTTGGTCTACCAGGCAAGCAAACCCCCTTGTTCATTACGATATAATCCTACTCTCTCGCTCCTGCTCTCAGTTATTGCATTAGGACAACAATGATTCATCTGCTACTTTGTGCTGCGGTAGTTGAACCCATTCCTCTGCATGACCTGTCATTGCCACAGTAAATAGTTGAAACCCACTAGCATGTGTAGGAGTTGATTGACGCCATTGTTGTGTTCCTACCATGCCATGCCTGCTATTGCTTAGAGTTTGTCAGGTCTGATTCATTGGGAATGAATTAGAGTACAGTGCTCTATGTTCTGATGCTGAGAGTGAACGTGTGAACACGATTTGGTAAAGGTAGCGGTGAGAGGCCATGTAGGAGTACATGGTGGGTTGTCTCACTGGAACCGTCCTTAAGCACTAAGTTCTATGTATGTTGTCCAATGACTAGCTACTACCACACATTGGAATGCTTAAGTGCCCCTCTCGACTTATTAACCAACTTGACCTCTGTCCAGGAGTGGCAACTAGTTTCTGGTGTTTGTAGGTAGTGTTAGTAGTCTACCAAGTGGCACCCGGCCAGGTGGGCTTGGGACAGACTAGGCACAAGTGGCACGGTGTACCAAGCGTAGATCCATCCGGTGAGGTGGGCTTGGGAACCCTGCACACATCATTTGGGGCTGTGAGCGATACCCCGGCCGGATCTCCTTGCGGATGGAACCAGAATAGGTGATAAACCTGGATTAGAGTCTTGTGTGGTTAGTCAGGTCGTGGCCGACACCCTCGCCAGGATTCCGCTTGAAGGTTGCCGAGGTACATGACGTGTACATGGTGATAAGTGGTGAGAGCGTGTGTGAAGAAGTACACCCCTGCAGGGTTAACATGATCTATTCGAATAGCCGGGTCCGTGGTTATGGACTTCTTGGATGCTTACGTGGTACATAGACAACTTGAAGTGGATACGCTAAAATGCTCAAGACAAGTGTGAGTTCTATGGATGGCCTTCTCGTATGGAGACGGGAATGAATCCATAGTAGTGTATTGTGTGGTGACTAGTGGACTCGTGTGCGCCATATCACCTCAAGGAAGTTCTGGTAGTCGTAGAACAGGATAGCCACAGAGTCAAAGCTGGCTTGCTGCAACTAAACCCCACATTACCTTCGGATACAAATGCATGTATAATAGGATCTGATGTAAGTCTTCTTTGAGTACCTTTGTACTCACGTTGTTTTATTTATGTTTTTGCAGCGGAGACTTGGTCTTACTAGTGGTTCCGCTTGGACTTGACGAGTAGCTTGTTACCTCAGCTACGATCTTGTACCCTTGGGAGGGTCTTGTAGATAGTCGGGCTTCTCGGTCTTTTCATTTGTAGATATCGTACTCGGACATGTAATGCTTCCGCTTGTTGCTTGTATGTCTCAATGATGGGTCATGTGACCCTGTTTGTATTAATAATATGTGGGTCTTCTGGGCCTTTATCTATATGAGTTTGCGTTATGTTGTGATGCCATGTTGTACAACACATACTTGCATGTTATGCGTACGTGTAACGTGTATTGCTATGTGTAGGATCCGACAACCTATTTGTCTATCCTTGGTAGCCTCTCTTATGGGGAAATGTAGTCTAGTGCTTCCACCGAGCCATGGTAGTCCGCTACAGCCCGGTTTACGGAGTCCTGCTAGCCCAAAGACTCTGCTCGGAACACTTGACTGGCGGCATGTGATTCACGCCGTTCTGTGTCCGTCCTTCGGGAAATGTCACGCGGTGACATCCGAGTCTGCCTAGCCTGCTACAGCCGGGGTTCCCGAGTCCTGTTAGCCCATGCTACAGCCCGGATTCGCCGCAGCCGACCGACATGCTCGATGTTGATTCATGTATGCCTGTCCCCATAAGTTAGTGCCACTTTGGGTTCACGACTAGTCATGTCGGCCGGGTTCTCCGTCATATGGATGCTAGCGACACTATCATATACGTGAGCCAAAAGGCATAAGCGGTCCCGGGCCATGGTAAGGTGACACCGTGGGAATACCGTGCGTGAGGCCGCAAAGTGATATGAGGTGTTACAGGCTAGATCGGTGTGACTTAGAATCGGGTCCCGACAACTTTGGTATCGAGCTTTGACTGCTGTAGGGATTACCAAGCCAACCTGGTCGAAGTTGAGTCTAGAAATTCTTTAGTTATGTAAGGGAATTGATTGTGGGAAGGAACATAAGGCTCTTTTTACTCCTTTACCTCATGGCCTTCTGATCTGAGTCGTCCTATCTTTCCGACGGGGTTAAGGAACTAGGCTTTCGCTTCCTTCTATCAGGATCACATGTTACTACTCCGTAGTCTCTTAGGATTGGTTGATCAGAGTCATATCCCAGCTTGAGTACCTCCGGTGTAGTCTGTTTAGTATTAACCCAGAACCTTGAGTGAAGATGTTGAGTATGTTACTACCCCATTTTAGCAGGATGTCTCATTCTGAGCATTTTACTGCCGTTATGCTGCCGGAATTGCCCTACGAGTCCGAGAGATACTAATTTCCTTGTCCTACAATCTATAGCTTATAGTTGATGCTGATTCCGTCCTTGGTTTCGTTTCTCAGGATGTCATCAGTTAAGCGAAGTTCTGTTGCTCGTAGCCAGAACCATGAAGATGGTGGGGATGAGGGTCCTCCCGACCCACCTTCGTTGGCAGAGTTCATGTTAGAGATGGAGAGAAACAAGCGTGAGTCTAACCGTTTGTTGGCACGTATCGAGGAGAACACCGCACATCAGTTCAAAGGGTCTGTAACCATTCATGACTTCATTCGCTTGCACCCACCTACCTTTCATCATTCCTTCGAGCCACTCGATGCAGATGACTGGCTCCGTAGTATCACACGCAAGCTCCATTATGCGAACGTAGCTGAAAGTGACAAGGTCACCTATGCCGCATATCATCTGGAAGGTCCTGCTAGTCTTTGGTGGCAGAACTATGAGGCTATGCTTCCAGCTGGTCAGATTCCTACCTGGAGAGATTTCACCGAGGCTTTTCGTGAGCATCACATTCCTGAAGCCCTCATCGATCGCAAGAGAGAAGAGTTACGTAGTTTCACCGAGGGTAAGATGGCTGTTGATGCTTCTGTGAGAGAGTTTGAGAACCTTGCCCGCTATGCTTCAGAAGAGGTGTCCACGGACGCTAAGAAGCAGGCTAGGTTCCGGAAGGGTCTCAACCCCAAGTTGCGTCGTGATCTCCACTTGCACCATTGCAATACATTCCAGGCTCTTGTGAACAAGGCCATTAACGCAGAGACAGCTCAGCTCACTTACGAGGAGTCTCATAAGCACACCCGTGAGTTGGGATCTTCTTCCGGTTCGGGCTCGAAGAAGCGCCGGATTTGGGTTCCAAACTCCGCTCTTCCTCCTGGATATACACCGACACCATCTTATGTGGCGCCTCACCCGGTTCACTTATATACACCACCCAGGCCTATTGGTGGACCACCTGCCAATATGGGTCCACGTCCTACCTCCAAGATTTGTTACAAGTGCGGAGAGCCAGGCCACATTGCCCGTATTTGTACTCAGACCAGAGTTGCTCCACCCCAGCCCGAGAAGTCTATTGGCCGTGGTAGTAAGCCATCACGCAAGATGATCAGTGCCAAGTCAGCTCCCACTGAACATGGACGTGTGCATCACGTCTCAGCTACATACGCTCATGATGATGCAGATGTTGTTCTTGGTACACTCCTTGTCAACTGTCATCCAGCTTCGGTTCTATTCGATACTGGAGCATCTCATTCCTTCATTTCTGAAAGCTATGCCCGCTTGCACGACATGTCATTTTGTGATATGCCCTCTCCGCTACTCATTCAAACTCCTGGATCCAAATGGCAAACTTCTTGTGTAAGCCATGGTAACGAAATCCTTGTTGACAGACTTGTATTCCTTGCCTCACTTATAGCTCTCAAGTCTTCAGATATTAACATAATCTTGGGTATGGACTGGATGACAGCTCATCATGCCAAGATTGATTGTTACACTAGGTCTGTTCAGCTCACACACCTCTCAGGCAAGATAGTCACTGTCTCCACTAGAGTTGCAAAGCGTCAGCTCTATTCTCTTAATGCCAGCCCTCTTCCAGACCTTGAAGATATCCCAGTAGTCCATGACTTTTCGGATGTCTTTCAGAGGAACTGCGGTGTTCCACCCGATGAGATGTAGAGTTAAATCATAGATCTTATCCAGAACCGCCCCAATTTCTAGGAGACCTTACAAGATGGCACCCTTAGAACTAGCCGAGCTTAAGAAACAACTTGATGAGTCCTTGCAAAAGGGTTTCATCCGTCCTAGTTCTTCTCCTTGGGCTTGCCCGTCCTCTTTGTCAAGAAGAAGGATGGTACGGATCGGATGGTTGTAGATTATCGTCCCGTTAACTTGGTCAAGATAAAGAACAAATATCCGCTCCCCAGGATCAACGATCTATATGATCAGCTCGCTGGATCCTCAGTCTTTTCCAAGATGGATTTGAGGTTAGGATACCACCAAATCAAGATCGAAACGGGACATCCCCAAGACAACCTTTGTCACTCGTTATGGCGATCGAGTACACCGTCATGTCCTTTGGTCTAACCAATGCTCCAGCTACCTTCTCCGCTTGATGAACTCGATCTTCATGGAGGACTTAGATAAGTTAAATCGTGGTTTACCTCGATGATATCCTCATCTACTCGAAGAACGAGGAAGAGCATGCCGAACATCTTAGACTTGTGCTAGAAAAACTTAGAGAGCACCGCCTTTATGCCAAGTTCTCCAAGTGTGAATTTTGGTTGCCAGAAGTGACCTACCTAGGCCACGTAATCTCTGGTAAGGGCATTGCTGTCAATCCCGAGAGAGTTAAGGTCGTTCTGGATTGGACTCCACCTGAAACAGTTAAACAAGTTAGGAGTTTCCTTGGTCTAGCCAGCTATTGTCGCCGCTTTGTTGAAAACTTCTCCAAAGTAGCCAAACCCCTCACGGAACTTCTCAAGAAAGATAAAAAGTTCGAGTGGTCCCCACAGTGTGAGTATAGTTTTCAGGAACCAAAAAACGCGCGACTTCTGCTCCCATACTTGTGCCACCGGATTTCACGAAGGACTTTGTTATCATTGTGACGCCTCACGACAGGTCTAGGTTGCATTATTATGCGGGATCTTCATGTGATTGCCTATGCATCTCGTGATTGCATCCACATGAGGAGAATTATCCTACACATGATCTAGAGCTTGCAGCCGTAGTCTATGCACTCAAGACCTGGCGACATTACCTTCTTGGTAAACATTGCGAGATCTACACCGATCACCAGAGTCTCAAGTATATCTTCACCCAACCAGATTTGAACCTTAGGCAAAGACTATGGTTGGAGTTGATCTCAGATTATGATCTAGGGATTACCTACACCCCAGGCAAAGCCAATGTCATTGCTGATGCGCTAAGTCGTAAATCTTATTGCAACAATCTCATGTTGCAGCAGGGCCAACCATTTCTCCATGAGGAATTCTGTAAGCTTAACCTTCACATGGCTCCTCACGGATTCCTTCCTACCTTGGTGGCGAAACCTACCCTCGAGGATCAGATCATTTCTGACCAGAAGTTTGATAGGGGTGTTACCCGGATCAAGAGAAACATTGCCAATGGTATTGCTGGTAGTTTCTCTATAGATAATCGAGGTGTCGTTTTCTTTGGGAACCGTCTGGTGGTCCCCAAGAAGCAACATCTTCGAAAATTGATTCTTAAGGAGGCGCATGAATCTCCTCTCACAATTCATCCCGGTAGTACTAAGATGTATCAGGACCTACGCCAGAGGTTCTGGTGGACTAGGATGAAGAGAGAAATTGCTGAGTTCATTGCTAACTGTGATGTTTGTCGTCGCGTTAAGGCAGAGCATCGAGACCTCTTGGCACCCTTCAGCCTTTAGCTATTCCGAGTGGAAATGGGATAAAGTTGGTATGGACTTCATCCTGGCTTTCCCGGGACCAAGAAAGGAATAATGCTATCTTCGTAGTCATTGATCGTCTCTCCAAAGTGGCGCACTTCCTACCTGTTCGAGAGAGTATCACTGCTAGTCAGCTCGCTGACTTATATATCTCTCGAATAGTTTCACTTCATGGTTTCAGACCGTGGCAGTCTTTTCACTTCTCATTTCTGGGAGAGTTTACAAACTGCCATGGGAACCCATCTTTCCTTGATGCCGCTTTCCACCCTCGGTCGGTGGTCGGTGGAAAGGGTCAACCAAATTCTCAAGACATGCTTAGAGCTTGCGTTATCTCATTCGGTATGGATTGGGAGAAATGTCTTCCTTTTGCCGAGTTTGCTTATAACAATAGCTATCAATCCAGTCTCAAGAAAGCTCCTTTTGAGATTCTCTATGGACGAAGATGTCGAACACCTTTAAACTGGTCAGAAACCGGTGAAAGACAATTCTTTGGACCGGACATGATCCAGGAGGCAGAAGAGCAAGTTCGCATCATTCGTGAGAATTTGAAAACAGCCCAATCTCGTCAAAAGAGCCAGTATGACCGTCGTCATAAGGAAGTGGCTTATGAAATTGGCGACAAGGCTTACCTTCGGGTTACTCCTCTAAAGGGTACCCATCGTTTCGGTATCAAGGGCAAGTTGGCTCCTCATTACATTGGTCCTTTTCGCATTCTCGCTAAACGAGGAGAGGTTACCTACCAGTTGGAACTACCCCCACATCTTTCTCGAGTGCATGATGTCTTCCACGTCTCTCAACTCAGGCGTTGCTTCTCGGATCCCATCCGTGGAGTGGACCACAAAACGCTTGATCTCCAAGATAACCTCACATATCGAGAGTACCTGTTCGCATTCTTGATCAAGCGAGGCGTGTTACTCGACGTCGTAACATCAAGTTTCTCAAGGTTCGATGGTCTCATCATTCCGAGAGAAGCTACTTGGGAGCGAGAAGATCGTCTTCGATTGAAGTACCCGCTTTCTTTCCGTCGACCCCGAATCTTGGGACGAGATTCTTTCAAGTGAAGGCGAGTTGTCACATCCCTAGTTCGGTATGACCTAGACTAGCTAGTCATTTGTGCATCATGTTTAAATTCCATTTAAATTGAAATGAGGATTTGTGAAACCCTCGAGAATCATTTCGAAATGACCGAGATAAAAATTGCTCCAAAAGGTCCAAGAAAATGCTCATGTTGCCCTCTGAAAATCTTGGATGAGATAAAAATCAAACCAATATTTTGGGAGCTCATAAGTATTTATTTTGGGCATTTGGAATTAATGCATAATTATTTGCATTGGATATATATATGTTATATGTCCAAAAATTATGCTAGTAGTTGAGGAGCTTTGGAATAATACCACTAGCCCCTACAAAAATTGGCATAAGTAAATAAATTGATTTAGTATTATTACTAAATCAAAACATATGTCAGAAAAATAGAAAAGAAACAAAACCAGAAATGCTTACCAGTGCTCACCGAGGCACGGCCTTTGTCTTGCCCAGCTGGCTGGCCCGGTTCTGTTCTGGCCTAGCACACCAGGGGCAAGCCGTCTTCCTCCTCTTGCCAGTAGGCAGAGGGGAAGCGGTGCCCGGCGCCGTGCGCGCCGGCACGCAGCTGCCTGCCTGGCGTTCTTCTCACCGCCCTGGAGCGTCTGGATGACGCCACGCGCCCCCGGACCCTCTCACTCTCCCCAATCCTTCCCTCTCCTCTCCCTCGCTTTCTCATGTGGCCTGAACACCACCTCGCCGCCGCTGCCGTTGCCATAGCCACCGTCTCCCCTCGCCCTCTCTTCGGTGTACGCAAGCTTCGGCGCCGTCTGCTACCTCTCCGTCGAGCCACGCAGCGCGGGAGGCCCTGGAACGGCGCCATCGCCATCGTCTTCATCACCGGCTGCCCTAGATCGCCGACGATGATCCTGCCGCACCAGTGCTTCCCCGAGCTCGTCGACCCCTCCGCTGGATCCACCGTGAGCTCTACTTCATTTCCCCCTCCTCCCCGTGCTAGTTTGCCCCGCCTAGCTAGCTCAGCTGCCGCGCCCGAGATCTCATCGCCGCCGGCCATGGCGCCACCGTGGCCACAGCTCGCAACCGAGCTCACCGCCGTTCTCAGCGCCCTCCCGCGCGTCGTTTGCACCCAACCGCAACCCCCCTAGTGCCCCGTAGCACCTAACCCGCACGCACCCGACTTCGGCCGCCGCCGCAGCTCTGCTCCTGCGAGCTCCGCCGTTCCCATGGCCTCCTCGGCGGCGGTGGATGCGCCCGCATGGGCTACTCGGCCCGTGGCCTCCGTGTATAAGCGTGGCCTCCGGCTCGTTCGGCGAACTTCCGCCGTGGCTCGAGGTCGTCGCCGGCGAAACTCCGGCGACTGACGTAGCGCGTGATTAGCTGCTAACCTGCCACTTAATCCACCCCCTAAGCCACTGACTATGGGCCCCACGGCTCGGTCAAACCCTCGTCACTGGGTTAGACTTGGTTTAGCCCGGTGTCAGCGACGTAGGGCCCCCACGCCAAAGTTTGACCCGATCAGTCCGAGTTGACTTGCTGACGTCATGCTAACCTCAAGCTGACGCAATAAATGATTTCTGGAATTAAAATAAATCAGGAATTTCCAGAAAATGCCCAAAACTTCAAAAAATTCATATAAATTCATCCGTAGCTCAGATTGAAATAATTTATATATGAAAAATGATCAGAAAAATGCAATCTATCCATCTGTACCAGTTTCATGCATGATAAAACAACTTATACCTGCTGTATAGGTGAAAACACATGAATGGCATTTATAAGAGCTTATTTTGGAGTTGCATTTGAACCTTTGGTTCAAATGGACTTCAACCTAATGAATGCTAGTTACATTAGCTCAAACAGCATCACATTTTGATGCCATGTTCATGCATCATATTGTTGCATATGCTTGTGTATTGATTGTTGGCACCGTTCCTTCTCGATAGGTCCTGCTCCGGAGACCGATCCAGAGTACCTGTCTGAGGAGCAGTGCCCCCCTGTTGGTCTACCAGGAAAGCAAACCCCCTTGTTCATTCCGATATAATCCTACTCACTCGCTCCTGCTCTCAGTTATTGCATTAGGACAACAACGATTCATACGCTACTTTGTGCTGCGGTAGTTGAACCCATTCCTCTGCATGACTGTCATTGCCACGAAGAATAGTTAAAACCCACTAGCATGTGTAGGAGTTGATTGAAGCCATTGTTGTGTTCCTACCATGCCATGCCTGCTATTGCTTAGAGTTTGTCGTGTCTGATTCATTGGGAATGAATTAGAGTCTGATGCTCTATGTTACGATCTTTGAGTGAGCGTGTGAACACGATTTAGTAAAGGTAGCGGTGTGAGGCCATGTAGGAGTACATGGTGGGTTGTCTCACTTTGGAACCGCCCTTAAGCATCGAAGTTCTATGTATGTTGTCCAATGACTAGCTACTACCACACATTGGAATGCTTAAGTGCCCCTCTCGACTTATTAACCAACTCGACCTCTGTCCAGGAGTGGCAACTAGTTTCTGGTGTTTGTAGGTAGTGTTAGTAGCCTACCAAGTGGCACCCGGCCAGGTGGGCTTGGGACAGACTAGGCAGAAGTGGCACGGTATACCAAGCATAGATCCATCCGGCGAGGTGGGCTTGGGAACCCTGCACACATCATTTGGGGCCGTGAGCGACACCGCGGTCGGATCTCCTTGCGGATGGAACCCGAATAGGTGATAAACCTGGATTAGAGTCTTGTGTGGTTAGTCAGGTCGTGGCCGACACCCTCGCCAGGCTTCCTCTTGAAGGTTGCCGAGGTACATGACGTGTACATGGTGATAAGTGGTGAGAGCGTGTGTGAAGAAGTACACCCCTGCAGGGTTAACATGATCTATTCGAATAGCCGGGTCCGCGGTTATGGACTTCTTGGATGCTTACGTGGTACATAGACAACTTGAAGTGGATACACTAAAATGCTCAAGACAAGTGTGAGTGCTATGGATGGCCTTCTCGTATTGAGACGGGAATGAATCCATAGTAGTGTATTGTGTGGTGACTAGTGGACTCGTGTGCCATATCACCTCAAGGAAGTTACGGTAGTCGAGAACAGGATAGCCACAGAGTCAAAGCTGGCTTGCTGCAACTAAACCCCACATTACCTTCTTGATACAAATGCATGTATAATAGGATCTGATGTAAGTCTTGCTGAGTACCTTTGTACTCACGTTGCTTTATTTATGTTTTTGCAGCTGAGACTTCGGGTCTTACAGTGGGTTCCGCTTGGACTTGACGAGTAGCTTGTTACCTCAGCTACGATCTTGTACCCTTGGGAGGGTCTTGTAGATAGTCAGGCTTCTCAGTCTTTTCATTTGTAGATGTCTGTACTCGGACATGTAATGCTTCCGCTTGTTGCTTGTATGCTCTGAATGATGGGTCATGTGACCCCTGTTTGTATTAATGCTATGTGGGTCTTCTGGGCCTTTATCTATATGAGTTTGCGTTATGTTGTGATGCCATGTTGTACAACACATACTTGCATGTTATGCGTACGTGTAACGTGTATTGCTATGTGTGGGATCCGACAACCTAGTTGTCTATCCTTGGTAGCCTCTCTTATGGGGAAATGTAGTCTAGTGCTTCCACCGAGCCATGGTAGTCCGCTACTGACCGGTTTACGGAGTCTCGCTAGCCCAAAGACTACTGCCGGGAACACTTTGGACGACATGTGATTCACTTGCTCTCGTGGTACGTCCTTCGGGAAATGTCACGCGGTGACATCCGAGTCTGCCTAGCCTGCTACAGCCGGGGTTCCCGGAGTCTGTTAGCCAGTGCTACAGCCGGATTCGCATGCTGCTGACCGACATGCTCGATGTTGATTCATGTATGCCTGTCCCCATAAGTTAGTGCCACTTTGGGTTCACGACTAGTCATGTCGGCCCGGGTTCTCTGTCATATGGATGCTAGCGACACTATCATATACGTGAGCCAAAAGGCGTAAACGGTCCCGGGCCATGGTAAGGCGACACCCGTGGGAATACCGTGCGTGAGGCCGCAAAGTGATATGAGGTGTTACAGGCTAGATCGGTGTGACTTAGAATCGGGGTCCAGCGATAACAGAATATTATTCTCATTACCCTTTAGATCTTGGCGTGGTTCACAGTTTGACCGACGTGTTTTCAACAAGAACTGATCTTCCTGCGTGCATGACGGATGAAGCAGGGGATGCAACGTGGAGCTTCCGGTCATTCCCGGTAGCGATCTTTGCGGGCCATTCGTTGCTAGAGGAGACATGTAAGGGGTTCCGCACGTCCGCGCGCTCAGCTGTATGAGTTTTGTGATCTGTAGTCACCGGAGGTGACGGCGTGGGCATTTTGGCGGCGGACGTGATTTTGGGCGTCGGTGTTTACTGTGCTGTTTGTGGTCCTCAAATTACGTCGTGTTTGTCGTTTTTGATGTGAGAATTATCGGTATGTTATAGTTTTTTGAGATTTTTTTCATCTGTAATTTATGATTACAAGTTTTTGTGTTCTTGGTCGTTTTCCACGCCCGCCATTGAAATCTGTTCTTCTTTTTCTGTTGTTTTACTTTCGAATTGGTGTTGGAGGGAGAGATATAAGGACTGTATGAAAAGATTTGCGTTGTCAATTTTGCTTTTTTGAGTTGTTTCTACCCCGGATTCCCATGTTGTTTTGTCGTTGGCGGAGGTTGTGTATGGCGACCGTAAGCTGCGATTTCGGGTAATCTGGTCAAACTGTGTAATTAAGTTGCGTGTTTTCAGTGTTGTTTTGAGTTGATGCCCGTATGTGTAGTTGGACTGCTGTCGTGTCAAAGTTTTGATACTGTGTGTTGACATCGGAGCCGCACCGATGGCTCTGCACTTTGATTATAAAGACCGAGCCCTCTGTCAGTTTCATTCTACGAGCTGCAACCAAAGAAAAGTGAGATGGATCCTGAGCTGGGAGAGGTTACAGAGGAGGAGGGGGATGCCATAGATGTGAGGGCTGCAGTAGCAGAGCAGAGGAGGAGGAGGCGCAGGCAGATGGCGCGACGTGCTACCGAGGAGGAACTGGAGGCAGAGTTCAACAGACGACTTGCACGTGAGGTGATGGATACTTGCAACTCCAATGAATTGGAGCTTCTTTTCCCAGAGGGCAGGGGAAGGAACCATATTCAGATCATTAGTTGGGCTAGGGTGAGAGCAGCCACGGCTCCACATCCATCTACCAGGGCAAAATGGCGTCGTTTCTTTGATCGTTATGACTGAAGTAGTGAATATTATGTTTTTAAGATTTTTGTTGTGAGGGAGCAGATGTTCGAATGATTAAATGAATTCAACTTTGTTTTTTGTCTCTGAATATGTTGTTTTGTCTGCATATGTTCGACATGTGCACCTTTGAACTGCTTGGTTTTCTAAAGTTGAACTGATTTGCGGTCAAATGTTGGATGGCTTGTGTAATAACTATTTCCTACCAGCTGGCTGCCCATCTGCCTATTTATTATTTTTATAGTCTGCGAGTGTCACGACTATAAAGCGTTATCCATCTATGTGTGGTGTGTGGCCAAGTCTTCCCTCCTTTTATTCATTCTTCCGAATCAGATCTAGGTTCCTCTCTCTTCTCTTCGTTGCCTTTTTCTATGTTCCTGTGTGTTCGATGGAGGATTGTTCATGCGGATGCCTGGTAAAGATGGCGCGCATAGCTGACGGCTGTGTGTACGAGTTTGGTTTGGAGCTCACTCGAGACACAACAAGCGTGGGCAACTTTCTTGTTTGTCACGGCAACCATGGGTTTCGTACACCCTATGTTTGTCTCTGACGGATGGTGACTTGAAGGAATCATGGGTATGTGTTTCTATTCGTTTTGTTTTCTACTTTCTTGTTGGTTTCTGTTGAAACCCATCGACTGGATCTGCAGTTTTGTCTTATGAATAGCTTGTCTATATTTTTTTAATTAGGGTTTGTTGGATTTTAACAGCAGGGATTTACGTGTGTATTTGTTCATTACTTAACAGTATTTAAACCATTTTTTGTATAATCCCTGATCTGTTTATGAATAGATGTTTTTTTGTAGGTGTATTGATATGTATATTTTTCAGTTTAGTCAGTTGACATGTCTAGTTAGTTTTGTGTTATTGTTTTGGTTCACATTTTTCCATTTTAGTTTGTTATGCAAATCGTTCCTATATCGTGTAAAAATTCAGTTATGTCGGTGTTCATTTTGTTTTGTACTCCCATGTCCATTTGCAGAAAATGTCACCCGGGATCGGATTGTTGCTCCTAGTTCCGTGTTACAAGATTGAGACTTGAGACAAGAATGGGTATCGTTGATGGATGTTGCCTACCACATCGACTTTGATGGTTGCATCAACCTAACTACTTGGTGGAAGGAGTTTATGCTGAGTCTGGATTTGAGGATGGTGATGTGGTTATGGTTATGTTCTTGAGAGAAGACGACTCTCGACGTTAAGAATTTATGTCTTGTAGGTTTAAATGTGGCAAATGGCCCGGCTTTGAGATTTGTGTATGGTTGATTATGTTGCAGTATTTTTCTTTTAAAACATTTGCATGTGAGATGGTTGAATTGTATTGTTTTATCGAATGGTATGGACCAACCGTAATGTTTTTCCTATTTGTTCTGCTCAATTATAAGTGTTTTATTTATACATTCTTTACATTAATCTTGGAACAATTTCTATAGTTGGTGATGGGCATCCTTTGTTTTGGCTGGTATATTTTTCATGTTCATAACTAGGAGGCGGTGCTATACATCGATGATTTTTTGAACCCTTTTTGTTATTGAGTTTCTTTGAACTTACATTCATTAATGATAGTCTTGCTCTATTTTTAGGCTGTCAATTACCAATCAAATTTGTTTGTTGTATAATTTTTTTCTTACTTTTTACATGAATTTTAGAGCATGTTTTTTTTCTTTTTATATCTGAATATTGATACTTTTGGTATTTTATAAAATAAAAAAATTAATCTTAGCTACTGCAGTACTTTCTTTTTATTTTGTACTTGAACCTTACGAATTGTAGTAGTTGAACTTTTTGTAAATTCGCTTTGAAATTTTTATTTGATCTTATATTTTTTTACTTCTTACCATTGTGATGTGTTTGAACTTTGTTAGAATATTTTGTTTATTAACTGATTTTTCTTGTGAGTTTTTTTTAAAATTATTTTCATTTTTTATTTTTTGTCGTGTGTGATCTACTGGATTTTTGTAATGGGGCGAAGTACTTTGTTGGGCCATCGGCCTGGGTCGTTGTATTCGGCCCGGATAGCTTCTCTCGCGCGGTTGTGCAGCACGACGTGTGCATGAGCTATGTGTTTAGTCCCACCTCGCTAGTCGAGGGGGCTCTAGACTTGTTTATAAGCGCAGCCGACGCTCACCAGTCGAACTCCTCTGAACACTTACCAGAGCGCTTATACACGGCGCTCACTCTCTCTCTCTTGACCTATGGGCCCTGGACGGCAGGCCCTGCGGGTGTGCGGATTACTAGGGTTCGCCCACGGGCTCGAGTTCAAGTATCTAACATTGTCAGGGCCTGCGCCTGTCCTTGGGCGGTCATTTTTTTTTGTTTTTTTGGATCAAGTACTTGACTACACCAGTAACTTGGACTGGTACTTTTTTGTCCTTGTGCTATCAATTTTTTTCTTTTTCTTTTTTTGTTTGTTTGAATATAGTACTGTGGCATGACTTGCCCACGCACCGAACCGTACCAAGGGGCATAGTTGTACTGACACATCTTCCTTGTATGGACTTTGCCCCATTATCTATCTTTTTTAGGGGTGTGGGTGCGTGGGGTGGGGGGAAACAGAATAACCGCTGCGCTTTGTCAAGCGAGCGCATTGCAGCGTTAAGCGCGAGGCCGAGCCCGTGGGGGGGGGGGGGTGGGACCCCTCCCCATCTCGGCGAGGCCGAGCCAGAACGAAAGCGAGCCAAAGCGACGCCGGCGGCGTGCCATGGCGTCGCATCTTGAGGCGAGTCCAAACATGACTTGCCCCATTATCTATCTTAGGGGTGTGGGTGTGTGGGGTGGGGAAGCAGAATAACCGCCTTTGCACGTGTCAAACGAGCGCCTTTGCAGCGTTAGCGAGGCCGAGCCGGGGTGGGGGTGGGACCCCTCCCCATCCGGAGCGAGGCCGAGCCAGAACGAGCCGAGAGGCGAGCATTTACGCGGCGTGCTGCGGCGTCGCATCGGAGGCGAGTCCGTAATATGACTTCGCCCATTATCTTATCTTAGGGGTGTGGGTGCGTGGAAACATGACTTGCCCCACGACCGAACTGCACTCGAGGGGCATAGTTGTCTTGACACATCTTCCTTGTATGGACTTTGCCCCATTATCTATCATAGGGGTGTGGGTGCGTGGGGTGGGGGGAACAGAATAACCGCTTTGCTCTGTCAAAAGAGCGCCTTTGCCGTGTTAGCGCGAGGCCGAGCCGGGGGTTGGGACCCCTCCCCATCCGGCGAGGCCGAGCCAGAACGAGCCATAGTAGGTGACGACGCTGCTGCGTCTTGCAAGGCCGCATGCGAGGCGAGTCCGTAACATGACTTGCCCCATTATCTTATCTTAGGGGGTGTGGGTGCGTGGGGAAACATGACTTGCCCCACGCACGAACCGCATCTCGAGGGCATAGTTGTCTTGACACATCTTCCTTGTATGGACTTTGCCCCATTATCTATCTTAGGGGTGTGGGTGCGTGGGGTGGGGGAACAGAATAACGCCTTTGCGCTGTCAAACGAGCGCCTTGCTGCTGCTAGAAGCGAGGCCGAGGGGGGGGGGGGTGGGACCCCCTCCCCATCTCCGGCGAGGCCGAGCCAGGAATGAGCCGTAGCAGGCGACGACGCTTGGCGTGCATGGCGTCGCATGCGGAGGCGAGTCCGTAACATGACTTGCCCCATTATCTTATCTTGCGGGGGTGTGGGTGCGTGGGGGAAACATGACTTGCCCCACAAACCAAACCGTACCGAGGGGCATAGTTGTACTGACACATCTTCCTTGTATGGAATTTGCCCCATTATCTATCTTTTTAGGGGTGTGGGTGCGTGGGGTGGGGTGGGGAAGCAGAATAACCGCGCTTGACTGGCGTGTCAAACGAGCGCACTACGCGTTAGCGCGAGGCCGAGCGGGGGGGGGGGGGACCCCTCCCCATCCCGGCGAGGCCGAGCCAGAACGAACCGTGTGACGCGACGACGCTGGCGTGCAAGGCCGCATGCGGAGGCAAGTCCAGAATATGACTTACCCCATTATCTATCTTAGGGGTGTGGGTGCATGGGGTGGGAAGCAGAATAACCGCCTTTGCACTGTGAAACAGCGCCTTTGCAGCGTTAGCGAGGCCGAGCCGGGTGGGGGGGGGGGGGTGGACCCCCCTCCCCATCTCCGGCGAGGCCGAGCCAGAACGAGCCAGAGAGGCGACGACGCAGCGTGTCGCGGCGTCGCATGCGGAGGCGAGTCCGTAACATGACTCGCCCCATTATCTTATCTTAGGGGGGTGTGGGTGCGTGGGGGAAACATGACTTGCCCCACGCACCGAACCGTACCGAGGGGCATAGTTGTACTGACACATCTTCCTTGTATGGACTTTGCCCCATTATCTATCTTAGGGGTGTGGGTGCGTGGGGTGGGGGGGAAACAGAATAACGACACTGCGCCTGTCAAACGAACGCACTACAGCGTTAAGCGCGAGGCCGAGCCGGGGAGGGGGTTGGGGCCCCCTTCCCTTCCGGCGAGACCGAGCCAGAACGAAGCCCGAAGCGACGACGGCGGCGTGCCAAGCGGCGTCGCATCTTGAGGCGAGTCCGTAACATGACTTGCCCCATTATCTTATCTTAGGGGGGTGTGGGTGCGTGGGGGAAACATGACTTGCCCCACGCACCGAACCGTACCGAGGAGCATAGTTGTACTGACACATCTTCCTTGTATGGACTTTGCCCCATTATCTATCTTAGGGGTGTGGGTGCGTGGGGTGGGGGAACAGAATAACCGTGACTGCGCTTTGTCAAGCAGCGCCTTTGCAGCGTTAAGCGCGAGGCCGAGGCGGGGGGGTGGGACCCCCTCCCCATCCGGCGAGGCCGAGCCAGGAACGAGCCGTAGCAGGTGACGACGCGGCGTGCTGCGGCGTCGCATGCGGTGGCTAGTCCGTAACATGACTTGCCCCATTATCTTATCTTAGGTGGGTGTGGATGCGTGGGGGAAACATGACTTGCCCCACGCACCGAACCGTACCGAGGGGCATAGTTGTACTGACACATCTTCCTTGTATGGACTTTGCCCCATTATCTATCTTAGGGGTGTGGGTGCGTGGGGTGGGGGGTGAAACAGAATAACCACATCGGCTGTCAAACGGCGCCTTTGCCACGTTAGCGAGGCCGAGCCGGGGGGGGGGTGGGACCCCTCCCCATCTCGGCGAGGCCGAGCCAGGACCGAGCCGTAGCAGGCGACGAGGCAGCGTGTCGCGGCGTCGCATGCGGAGGCGAGTATGTAACATGACTTGCCCCATTATCTTATCTGAGGGGGGTGTGGGTGCATGGGGGAAACATGACTTGCCCCACGACCGAACTGCATCGAGGGGCATAGTTGTCTTGATACATCTTCCTTGTATGGACTTTGCCCCATTATCTATCTTAGGGGTGTGGGTGCGTGGGGTGGGGGAACAGAATAACCGCCTTGCGCTTTGTCAAGCAGCGCCTTTGCAGCGTTAAGCGAGGTCGAAGCCGGGGGCGAGGGTGTGGGACCCTCCCCATCCGGCGAGGCCGAGCCAGGAACGAGCCGTAGTAGGCGACGACGCGGCGTGCCGCTGCGTCGCATCTTGAAGCGAGTCCGTAATATGACTTGCCCCATTATCTTATCTTAGGGGTGCGTGGGTGCGTGGAAACATGACTTGCCCCACGACCGAACTGCATCTTGAGGGCATAGTTGTCTTGACACATCTTCCTTGTATGGACTTTGCCCCATTATCTATCTTAGGGGTGTGGGTGCGTGGGGTGGGGAAATAGAATAACCGCACTTGCGCTGTCAACGCAGCGCCTTTGCAGCGTTAAGCGCGAGGCCGAGCCGGGGGAGGTTGGGACCCCTCTCCCCATCCGGCGAGGCCAGCCAGAACGAGCCGTAGCGGCGATACGGCGTGCGTGGCGTCGCATGCGGAGGCGAGTCCGTAACATGACTTGCCCCATTATCTTATCTTAGGGGGGTGTGGGTGCGTGGGGGAAACATGACTTGCCCCAGTGGTGGAGGTCCGGGTGTTCTGTTTTGTTCTTTTTGCTCTGCCATTGACTTTGCTTGCGTCCTCTTATGTTCAGATTTTCTCTCTATTTCTAATCTCTTGCTCTCTTTGCTGTCCCAGGCTGCACTCGCTAGGGTTCCTTTGCTGTTGAGCGAGCGTTTGGTGGCAGTGAGACTGGATTGCGTGGCGGATTTTGTGTTTGCTGGTAAGAGTTTTGCTTTTGTATGGCGTGCTTCGTTCCTGAAATAGTTCAAATCCCTAATTTTTGTTCATGTGTCTTGCAGATCTGGTTCGGCAGATTTTAGGACTGTAGATCTCAATGGGTACATCATCCGGTCCGGACAAATTAAATGCAAGTGATTTTCCCTGTATTTTGGATGATGTTTTAATAGATCTGGTTTTATGTTGTACGCTTGTTGTCGATCGACTTTATAAGTTGTATGTATTTTGATATGTGTTAATTTTGTCCTGGATTGTATGGCGTGTATGGTTTAGGCAGTTGATGCAACCTGTAGACAGGATGTAGTACTTATCACCATGTGTATTTTGAACTGCTGTCCTGGCATTTGAATAGGTTGTAGTAGTCAATGAAGAACTAGTATGGTGTTGAAAGAGTTGTGTTTTCTGAAGTTTGTTCTGCAAGTGGTGGGTTCATATTTGTTTTATTCGGTGAACTTGTAGTGTTCACATAGTTGAACTGATTGATTGTTCTTGTACTTTTTTGCTAATTATGATGTTGTTGCAGATGTTGGAGTGCCGGTGCCTCCTGATTCTGACAAATCAGAACGCTTTCAAGATCTTGTGAATGTTATTTTTGAGACACCAAATCCTCTAGAAGAACTTGCGAATGTTGCTAGTGTTTCCCTTATATTTGCTCTATTTTATCAGCCTTTAATACATATATATGCTTAGTTATATCAGTTGTTCCGTTTTGTTTTGTGTCTGATGCTATGCGCTTTATTTATCTTTGTGTCTGCAATGTTATTTGTGTTTTAATTTTTTTTGTGTGTGGTTATGTTATTGGTTTATGCAGTTAATGATAGCCATGGTGTTCCAGAGGACATTGCTAATGTTGTTAAAGATATTAATGATGGAATGTATTCACTTAACGTTGATGATGGTGATGGCAGCTTGCAGTTGTTTGTTACTCAGTATCAAAGTGTTGATGGCACTGAGCCTGTTACCCAAGCTGAGGATGTTCCTATGCAGTTACAGCTCGAGGACGAAAGGATAAGAAAGAAGAAGTATGAATTCCAGAAGAGAAAGGAATTGGAACTGCGTCAAAAGGCTGCCTGTGTGCCAGAAAGTGATGTTGATGTTGCTCAAGCTCCTAAAGGTGTAGGCGATGAAGGTGGTACGCGGGTTTTTCAACTGTTCATGTCGGATCTCATGGCAGTCACATGCCTGTGAAGACAAACTTGATGCAAAATCGTTTGACGCAAGTGTTTGATCGTGATGGAGTTAAGGAGAAGAAAGCTGTTTTAAAGAGGAAGATGTTAGATCGAAATCCTGATGGCACACAGAGGCGTAGTCCACGTGTGAAAGCTATTTCCCAACCTGGTAATAGCAAAGCTGATGCGGATAGTGTTGCTGTGAAAATTGGTCCAAGCAAACTTGGTGGCTCCTCTGTTCGTTGGAGTCCACGAGGTTTGACAAATAAGAAGCCTTCTTCGTCTCCTCTTCAAGAGCGGTCTTTGTTGAAAGAAAATAAGAAGCGTAAAGTTCATCCTGCAAAAGTGAACAAAGGTGTGAAGAAGCATGCTCGTGTTGAAGTGAAGATCTTTGATCTGAAGAAGATGATATTGAAGTTGATTCGAGAAGATGAATTTGCAGTGGTATGTGTTTTGTATCGCATGTGTCTTGCTAGTTGTACTTGCAATGATTTAATTGCGTTTGGGCTGGTATCTGGCGTGTGAGGCTGGTCATTGTTTTGCATCTATTTTGATTGTGGTACTGATGTTGTTTTAATAGTTGAACTTGTGCAAACTTTTCTTTGTTTTACTTGCCTTCATATGCTTGTTTTGTTTCCTATATTCATTGTTTGCAGTGGTATGTGTTTTGTTGTGCATGTGACTTACTAATTGTAATTGTAATGATTTAATTTGTGTTTGGGGTGGTATGCTGGCCAGGTGAGGCTTGTCATTGTATTCATTAATTGAGGGTGGTACTGATGTTGTTTTAATAGTTGAACTTGTGCAATCTTTCTTTTACTTACATTCGTATGCTTGTTTTGTTTTCTATATTCATTGTTTGCAGTGGTTTGTGTTTTGTACTGCATGTGATTTACTAGTTGTACTTTCAATGATTTAATTGTGTTTCGGCTGGTATTGCGGCTAGGTTAGGCTGATCATTGTTTGCATCAATTGAGGGGTGGTACTGATGTTGTTTTAATAGTTGAACTTGTGCAATCTTTTGTTTTTCTTTTTACTTGCATTCATATGCTTTTGTTGTTTTCTATATTCATTTTTTAAGGTTTGGCTTTTTTGTTTTCATTTACAGCCTGTTAGCGTTATGAGCCCGGTCAAGCCGGTGGGAGGCAATGCCGGAAAAGTTTCCTTGGACGAAGGTGACCAACGGAAATTGAACTTAACTGTGCGATGTTCGTTGAGAGAGGTTGAAGATTGTGCTAAATTGCTCGAGAGTCGGCATGTGGCTAGGGTTCATGCATCTGGTTTTGGTTCTATCTTCAGGTGGAGGGTGAAGTCTAACATTTCCCGCCCTCTGATGGGAGTTTTGTACTTGAGGATAGATCCTGATACAATGCCTCTTGACAGGGGTGGGGCTAATAAGAAGCTTCGCATCACTAGCGATGGTATACAACAATTATTTGGTTTCCCTCGTGGTGGTCGTTCTGCGCCAAGGCCGTCAGAGGACGAATATGACGACGCTCTGATGAAGTTAAGATCAGAGCTTGACATTAGCAGGGACAAAGATATCAAGACAAAGGATTTGAGGAATAAGCTCAAGGTGCTCGTCAAGGATCCTAGCAAAGATGACCTTGCTCTGAAAGTGTTCTTCATTATTGTGTTTATGAAGGTTGTGTTGCCTGGTGCCGCCCCGCGTGTTTCCAAAGAGGCAGCAATGTTTGAGGGTCTCGTCTTTGAGGACATGGCAAATATGGATTATTGCCAGCTGATGGTTGATGAGCTTAGAAGGGCTGTTTCCAAGTACCAAAGTGGTCATACCATGGGGAAGGCAATCATAGGCTGTGCCATAGGGCCTGTACTAATGTACCTTGACTGCCTTATCCGTGGCAAAACTGCGGAGCCTGACATGTGAGTCCCCCGCATATGTTACATGGATCCTGCCAAGCTTTTCGATCTGGTTGATGCAGATTTGATAAAAAGGCAATGCAGATCCAAAGACTTGGGTGTTTGGGAAGCTGCCGTGAGTTTTGTTTGTTTTGTGTCTTGCGACCTTTTTTTATTTTTAGGTATAGCTATTTTTCTTTGTAGTGGACATGTGTACCGTTGAGTTATGCATTTATATTTTGTATGGTTTAGGTATGGTTTTTAATCTTTGTTGTTTCGTGTGTTGTTGAACTGAATAACTTTGTTCAACTGGCCTGTTGGTAAATACTAACAAATTGGCAATGATAGTTAAAGTTTTATTAGTGGTGTTGATTTTAAATCTGTTAATATCATGATTTATTTTTCCCTATGTGTTGCATTGATTGATTAACTATTTTTCCCTTTTGTTTGTAGTGGAAAACTCAAGAGGAGGTTGTTTTTTTCCGAGTGTATAAACGGCCAGTCCTGGAGATGCCGTCGTCTCAGGTTCCGAAGTTTTCATATCTGCCCGATGAGTTGAGGGATGGCCGTGGTGTTGAGGGTTCTGGTTATGCCCTGGCCCTAGTAATGCTAGTGCTTCATGAGGCAGGGTTTTGGTATTGATGTTGCTGTTTCAGCGTTGGAGCGTCTTGAGCATATCTTAAGTAATGTGTGTTCGAGTGCAAAAGGTCCCAACGACAGTTGAGCGTTTGAGCTGTATCAATGGTATCCTTCCTGAAGGTCATCAATTTAACGCCGAGGAAGCTGTTGACTACATTGAGATGGAGAGGATTTTAATCGGTGATATGCGCGACGGTGCCGCTAATCTAGTTCAGAGCTCAGTTTGTCTGTTGAACAACATGAAGCGTTTCAGAACTACGCAAAACTCTCGCTGCAAGCCATATGAAGAAAGTGCAAATGTTGTTATCAAGCAGTTTGAGCAGGATGAGGCTGCTGCCACCGACAACAGGGCTGGTGATGGTACTGAGGCTAATGTTTTTGATCACGAAATGAATGATGTTGGCTTTGAGCGTCCTGATGTTGATGTGACTCAGTCGTTGGTGTTTGCAATTTTTATGTTGTTGTCCTGATGTCAGTGTTGTAGTTGAACTTCCTCATGTTCATCCATTTATTAATAATTTTCTTTCATGCAGATTGATCACGATGAGGCTGCTGGCACCGACAGCAGGGCTGATGATGGTACTGAGGCTAATGTTTCTGATCAGCATACGAACGATGTTGGCTCGTAGCACCCTGTTGTTGATGTGAGTCAGTCCTCGTTGTTTGTATGTTTTTACTATGTTGTTCTCATTGTCGAGATTGTAGTTGAACTTCCGATCTACATCTGTTTATTAATTTTTCTTTTCATGCAGGAGACCAATCATAATGTTGAGGGTTACATTGGCGGTGGAGTTAATGATCTATCCACCGATAAGTGCAAGGTTATTTTATTTTCATTGTGTTTATTAATATTTTCTTAAAATTTCATGCGCACCGATGTGTCTTGCTTGTTCATTTTTCTATCCCACACCGTTTATTGTTGCTCATAATAGCATTGTTTTTTTTTGTCTCATTACATTTGAATCAGGGTCCTATTGTTGGCGATGAGCCTTGTTTGCCTGTTGGTGATGTCACTTTGAATGTTAGCAGCAGCAAGTTCGATGATGTTGTTGTGAATGCTTCCAAGGTTTATTTTTACGTGCACCTATTGGTAGCTTATTTTTATTGTTAGTTTTGTTCATATTATTCACTTTTTCTGAATTTTTATTTTCATCGATTCTCGATGTTGGCGTGAGTTGTCCTTAGTGGTGGAGATGATGCTCATGATGTTCCATTGAGTAGTGGGCGCAATGTTGGTACCAAAGTTGCTGATGAGGATTGTGGTGCTGCCAACATACTTGATGCCAAATCGCCTGGTGTTGGTATTGCTGGGAATGAAAATGTTACTGGTTGTGAAGATTTGCCGCCGGAGAATTTCCCGCCTGGAGGTCTTGATTACGGTGATGCATTGCAAGATGCTTCTAGCGTGGAGGAGGTGCCATCCGAGGATGATGATTTAATTCTGTCAATTTCTTCCGACCCCTTGACGCAGGAAGCGCTCTTGTCGTCCCAGGATTTTCTTTCTACAGACCCTGAAAGCGCATCAATATTGGTGTCCTCTCAAGATGTCCCATCGTCAAACCCTGAAACCTGGAGGCATAATGGTCTCATCACAGGAACTACCGTCATCGTCAAACCACGATAGTCCGTAAGGACTTGTAAATGGGGTGTACTTCTCAATTTTGGCATTTTGGACATGTTCTCTTGTAGTTGTTGAACTTATTATTTTCATCATTTTCGCAAGCGAAAGTGGTAATGTTATTAAGGTTGATCGTTTTTCTTATTTATTACGAGGTTGCATACGAACCGTCTGAAATGGTTAGTTTGGGATTTTGCCGTACCATTTTTGTCTCTTTTCTTTCTCTAGTTTGATTATTGTTGTTGTTGCAGTAGTTTTAATTCATGTAATCTTTTGTGTTTTTCTAGTCACAAGCCGATGTTTCAAAATAAAGAATGTGATGCCAGTGTTGGTTGTATTGCTAAAGCGTTTGTCCCCACTGGCATGCTCAACTCAGACAATGCTGATGTTGTTTTATATTCTCTACGTCAGAAGTACCGAGACACTGACAAGTTGATAGTTCCCAGATGGGTGACGGTCAGTATTTTGTTTTTTTAAATAGGATTATAACTTTTTTTGCCAATTTTCTAACTATTGTTGTTCTTTTTTTACAACAGACCAAGATCCGTGATGGAAATATTGATTCCAATGTGCTAAATTGGTTCACAAGATCAGGTGCTGATGGTTTTGACCAAGTAGGTGAACTTGGAATTTTTGTACTCATTAACTAGAACTGCCATGTTTTCTTTGCAGTTTTGGGATGTGGGGGGAATGAACTTGATATGTGCTTCTTTTATTAAAGCTGCACTTATTGTTGCAAGGAATTGAAGTGATATGATTGTTCATCAATTTTGGCGGTGGATATAATTTCTTTATGATTATGTGATTTTTTGTTTGTACTTATGAATTTCAATTTCCCTCTTTTATTTTATTGTTTGGAGGCTGAATTTTTTGTTTCATTATGATTTGGTAAATTCATTTTTCTCCTGCGATTTTTTTCAGCTTCTTTTCCCTAAATTTGATCCGCCGTCATTTGTGGCTGCCATGAAGCCTAGTGAAGAATCTGGGAATTGGTGCTTGGTTGTTCTGAATTTGAAGTTCCGTCGTTTCGAGTGTCTTGATTCACTCCGTGATGAAACCTGGGGTGATGCAATTAGATTCTTAAGGAATATGACAGATAATATAAAGAAGCTTTGGAGGGAGTCCAGTGTAGACAGGGCCAAACCGTTCTCACCGGCGCATATTGATGGTTTCTCTTGCGAGTTTGTGCGTGTGCCTCAACAGGAAAACACGTGAGTATCCGTTTTTAATGACTTTTGCTGGTTGTTTTTGTTGCCGGAGGATGTTGTTCCTGTATTTTTTGGATTTTGTGTTGTACCATTTTTTGATTTTTCCTTTGTTTACAGGCATGATTGTGGATTCTTTATGCTACAAAACTGCAAGACCTATTATTGCCGGGAGGATGGTGTAATTTAAATGGTCAATTACAGCCATGAAGACATTTTGGACATTACGAAGACATTGCTGTATACCTGCGCAACTAGCGATTTGTTTGATGTTGACTTCGGGGGTTTGTTTGGCATCGAACCCTGTACGTGTGCATGGACTTTTGTAATTTTTTTTGCAGCTTGTACTTCTCTATTAGTACTGTCATGAAATATGTATTTGAACTTACGATTTGTGCGGTCTTTTTTTTTTCCAGGTGAGTGGCTGGATCTTGGTGAGCATGACTACAGGTTCTTTGGTAGCCAGTTCTTGGAGCTCGAGCGCGTAGCTATTGATCTTAGCCAGGGGCGTTCTCCTGAAAAGACAAGATCTGGTGTTATGAAGGGGCGGTTGGGATCTCTGAGAGGTTTTACGGGTGCTTGTGCAGATAGCCCTACTACACCCAAGAATCCCATTGTGGAATTGATAGACAGCGATGATGATGTGTTTGACAAGATTGCTGGCGTTGGAAGAGTCACGAGAAGCGTTGCTGCCAAAGGTTTATCTCCCCTTGCTGGAATAGTGGCTCGTAGAGCTGGTGGTGCTAGGAAAGATCCCCCTTTGGATTCTGGCAATGTTGTAAGCACGAAGCGTGCGCCCAGAGCTCCTATAAAGTTTTGCTCCCCTGTGCAGCAGCTTCACCCTTATAAATTCCCTCACCTGGACAAGGCTCGCAGGTTGTATAATCTGTTGCTTAGTGATGAATGGCGTGAGAAGTATGCCGAGTGAGTATCTGCTAGATAAATATGGCCTGAACTATTCCTTTTTATACAACTCGAACTGCTATGAATGCCTTATCTTGCTTCTCCTTCTTTTTGTTCTTGTGTGTGCTGCAGGAATACATTCTCAATGATACCTCAGCCTGATGGAAACGTAACTAACTTCCTTTGGGAATCGCATCTGGGAAGTTTTTTCACCTGGGCAAATGATGGAGGGTGATGTAATGGACTTCATCATTGATGATTGGAAGCAAGATCCCGATAGAAATGCTGATTTCGCATATGGGAAAAGGATATTGCTGAGTCCATATTTCATCACGGTAATCAATCAGATCGGTTTCTTTATGTTGAACAAGACTGCCTATTGTTTTTACGAGTTTTAATAATACTTTGCTTGTTGATTCTTTTCCGTTGTCTATTTTATATTTTGGCTTTTTTGCAGGTTGTGCTTGACTGTTTGTTTTACGAGGATGAAAATAAAGTGTTTAATGTGGAGAGTGCAGCGAGAGATTTCAAGAGCTATGTTAAAGCTAATGAAGACTTGCTCAGTGCCGACCTTGTGAGATCTACTAGCTGATTTTTGCTTTTTATTTGTTTGTTTTGATGCTGGTTTTTACTTTGAATATTTAACATCTCTTTTTTGGTCATTTGTTTTTAGATCATGATGCCTCTATTCAAGCCTATGGTTTTATCAAAGGATCGGAAAGTGAGCCACTATTCCTTATATGTCATGAATCGGTACCGAAGTAGCGTTGACATCCTTGAATATTAACCTTATCCGAAGAACCACCGTCCTTCGAAGAACACCTATCACAAAGACTGCGAGAAGATTGTGAGTGACATTTATTATCTGTACTGGATTAATATTTCTGCATCTTTGTTTCTGCTGTTTCTGAGACCTAAAACTGTGTGGGTTGTTTTGTTTTTTTACAAATTTCTAGATTGGTCAAAGTAATGAAGGCTATGTATGGTTGTCGGTGTCAAAACCGGCGGATCTCGGGTAGGGGGTCCCGAACTGTGCGTCTAGGCGGATGGTAACAGGAGACAAGGGACACGATGTTTTTACCCAGGTTTGGGCCCTCTCGATGGAGGTAATACCCTACTCCTGCTTGATTAATATTGATGATATGGGTAGTACAAGAGTGGATCTACCACGAGATCAAGGAGGCTAAACCCTAGAAGCTAGCCTATGGTATGATTGTTGTTAGTCCTCACGGACTAAAACCCTCCGGTTTATATAGACACGGATAGGTTAGGGTTACACAGAGTCGGTTACAATGATAGGAGATCTACATATCCGTATCGCCAAGCTTGCCTTCCACGCCAAGGAAAGTCCCATCCGGACACGGACGAAGTCTTCAATCTTGTATCTTCATAGTCTTGGAGTCCGGCCAAGATGATAGTTCGCTATCCGGATACCCCTAGTCCGGGACTCCTCAAGTAGCCCACGAACCAGGCTTCAATGACGACGAGTCCGGCGCATATTGTCTTGGCATTGCAAGGCGGGTTCCTCCTCCGAATACTTCATAGAAGATTTTGAACACCAGGATAGTGTCCGGCTCTGCAAAACAAGTTCCACATACCACCGTAGAGAGAATAATTCTTGCACAGATCTGCTGACGTATTCCGCGGCGTGACATCACACCACGACCAAGACTTTATACGAATCGTTTTTTTACTGTTCCACCTTAGCGCGTTTAGCGAGGTGGTTTCCTTGGCACGTCTTTATCAAAGCGTAGATCGCGCCCCCTTATTCCGGGATTGTCATCAAATACGGATGTGGGTAACCCAACCGTGCCTGTTGGCACGCCTCCTCTACCGAAGGTGAGTCCTAATCGACCACGGGGAGGGCTCTTGGTATTCAACCTCTTTATAATGAGACCAAAGCCCTCTTCTTTTTACACCCTCCATCGAGTTCGCCTCGCGCTTCGAGTTCTAACACCCAAAGCTTCAGATTTAGGCGCTTCGGACCTTCGACGATGTCCGGCTCCGACCAGCACGGCCGATGGATGTATTCTTCCGTCAGAGAAGAAGATGTGCAAAAGCTGCGAGATGCCAGGTATCTAACCGGCGAGATTTCGCATAGGCTGCCTACTCCAGGGCAGGTCATTCCCACTCCCGAGCCCGGCGAGAGCGTGGTGTTCGTGTCACACTTCCTTCGGGGTTTAGGCTTCTGACAGATCCCTTTGTGCGGGGGCTCATGTTTTATTATGGGCTGGATTTCCATGACTTGAATCCGGAGTCCATCCTCCATATCTCGTCATTCATTGTCGTATGTGAGGCCTTCCTCGATATTACCCCTCACTTCGGATTATGGCTCAAGACCTTCAAGGTGGAGCGAAGATGATCGAGGGCAACAAGCGAGTGTGGAGGGGCGGTCATAAGTAAGTGTCTTGATGCTCCGTGGCGAGGGCTCTTTTCAAGAGGAGCTTGGTTTGTGGCAGCGGGAGTGGTTTTATATTACCGCTCTGGGGGCACCAAATGGGTGGCGCTTCGCCTTCCGCTCAGTCCACCACAGCGGCTGGCGTCATGGGTCAACAAGGGGCTCGGCTGGGGCCGTCCAAGGGCGTTCCTCATTGCAGGGCCGTATTCGAGACCTCAGAAAGAGATCAATCTGGTCGTAGTGGCACAGGTCATGTTGATTCGGCACCTTCTGCCCTGCAAACGTCGCCCCCTCCGTCTGTGGGAATTTAATCCGGAGGGACCACGAGCTCTCCAACATTTTATGGGTACGACGCCCATGGAGATGTACAAACTGTTCTTCGGATCACAAGAGAAGTGTCCGGACCTGAGTGAGGACGCAGGACTAAGCTGCAATCGCCCAGATACTCAAGTAGTCCTGTACCCGGACATGCCATCCGTTCATTTATCGTAAACTTGCCCTTAAAGGAGCTATTTCTTGAACAGGAGTGGACAGCGAAGGCAAAGTTGATAAGGTGTCCGGCTCCCCTCCCACAGACCACGCCGGATCCAATGCTGACCAAGATGTTGGAGGCCGCGCCTTTTAAAAGCGAAGCGGGGGGAGGGAAGCAACTGCCTCCTCGAAGGAGGCCTTTGAGGAAGGAGGGATCAAAAGTCCCACCCTCCAAGGAGAGAAGAGGACCGCTTCAGAAGATCCGGAGGTCAAGGCCTCGAATAGGGGAAAGAAATCTTCGTCAGAGAGTCCGGCGCTGGGAAGTACCCCAGCCGCACTGTTTCCCCAAGTCCGGCGGGGCCGGAAGGTCCGGCGCCAACTGGCGTGCGGTCGGAGGAGCTGAAGGATCTGCTCGGGCTAGCGGCTATCTCAGGAGATCACCGTGTTGAAAGAATTGCATCCGCTGAGAGCGGATTGCATGAAGCCGCCAGAAGTTTACTGACGGGGTTTTAGGTACGCAAAAATGATGTACCTTCCGGCGTTATGCATATAGAATGCGCCTGTATAGATAGTAGCCCTCGAGACTCGATGCGTTGTCAAAATTGACAGCGGCTTGAGGATCATAATCTCGATTATAACATATCGCGCTCCTAAATAGGTGGCGGGCGTCCGATGCCAGCCGGATGATGAATATGCCGAACTAAAGCGGGAACTTGACGAGGCGGATGCGGACATCGCGCTGGTCAATAAACGGTTTGACGTGTCACAAGGTATGCGACTTCTACGTGGACACCGGTAAGGAGCTTGGCGCCCATGCCTTACTACTTGTATGCTTAATGCAGGTGGTGCCGCTGTTGTGGAGGAGCTGCATGGCGGAACTCGCCCGAGCTAAAGAGCAAGCCAGAAATAGTAATGCGGCCGCTTTAAGGGCGGCCGAAGAGCTAAAAGCCGAGCGGGCTGCTCACTGCCGAAGCAAAGAGGAAATGGCCGATATGGCTAGAAAGTTGAAGAATACTACCGACCGCTGCGATGTCCTTGAAAAAGAACGTCAAGCAGAGCAAGAGGGCCTGAAAAAGGCCACCGCCGAATCCAAGGATGCCCGTTCCGCTTTGAAAGCTGCCAAGGAGGAGCTTAGTCAGGCCGGGGATATTGCGGCTGGAAAACCGTTTCTGCTGCGGAGGAAATATACGGATCCAAAGTATGCTCTGCTGGACAAGTTGTGGAGTTCGGAGGATGCTTATCTAGACTTAGCGGCAAGCGCTGCAGACGCGATTGAGCACTTCTGAGGCCAGAAGGGGCACAGAAGGGAAGAGCTATATTGGTCGCAATTCCATAGTCCGGGCGTCCTCTTGATTGACCGATCGGTTGGCGAATGGGCGAGCTGAATCGATTATCCGGACTTGCCATGAAGCATGTCATGACTCATTTGTGGCCAGGCGGACCCCAGCCGAAGAGCTATTTTGGTTTAGTGCAGCAGTTCCTTGGTGCGGTACCACGTATCGACGCAATGAAGCGGTCGACATGTATTGAGGGAGCGTGGATGGCTCTGGCCCGTGTCAAGACATACTGGGCGGAGATGAAGGCCACCGACGTTGCATCCCAAGATTCGGACAGAAGCCGAGTACCTGCCGAGCACTATTTTGAGGAAGTCCTGCAGGGCGCTCGTTTAATAGAGACGCAGTGCTCAAAGGATATTATGTTTAAATGACATGTATGATTTCTGAAAACAATGTTTCAATATAATATAAGAGCTTTTTATACTTGTGCGATCAAGTGGTAAACTACTCCTTGTGCGGCCGTTGATGTATATGTATATATAACTCGAAAGATGCAGTCCTTGGTTTCAGCCCCACGCACATGGTGCGGGGTGTTTACAAAGAAGGCGCTTTTCACACTTAACCCAACGTCTTGGTCCTATTAAGGAGGTGATAGCGTAGCAAACTAGGCAACGGACTATAATGCTTTATCACTTTCACTTAGCCATAGGAGTTCGAGGTGGGGCTCTTTATATAGCCCATGGGGCACCGCATTCTCCGAATTGGAGTGCGATGTGCTCTGATCGAAAAGCGGTCCTTCGTTAATGCGGAGGAATTCTAAACATTCCGTGAGTCATCGAGTGGTTGACCAGTCTCTCGCTATATCATGACGATCAGTTTTCGGCTTTCTCTCTTGAGGTGCTCGCATGGCGGCGAACCGGGCACAATCGCAGCAGTTCTCCACGGTGCGCGTTAGCCGATAGAACGGAGCGTAAGGCAGCAAAACACAGGAGCCGGGCAAACCCAACATTTGACCAAAGACATGATTCGAGCTGATGCATATAAGGCCTAACTTTCGAGGCGCGAACACTCCCTAAGGTATTCGGTCTTTATAAAAGCGGGCAGAATAATGCCCTAAGCCCCAGTGTCAGTGCACGCAAAAATTCTGGTGCGGCCAATGCCAAAACGCCAGCCTCCTCCTCGGTTATAGTAAGAAACCGGGGGATGTATATCAACAAGAGACAGTAAAAAAGGTTTACGCAAGGTCTTAATCTGAAAAGAATCCTTGCAACGGGTCCCTATTGCACGTCTGCGTCTGTGTCTCCGTTGTGCCGTATCCTGGACGGGTGTAGCACGTTGTTCATCTGTAAAAGAGAGGAACTTAGTTTAAAAGAAAAGAAAGATCGTGCGAAAAATGTACTTTATATTAAATAAACGGAGTACGATTCGAAGAAGTGAATAAAATTGAGCTTTATTGTCTCTTGTTGTACATGCGTGCAGCCCCTTGTATGGGGGCATGCTGCTAGTAGGCGCCGAACTCGTCTAGCCGTGTCCGGGGTTTGAATGACCTATTCAGGTTCTTTGATTAGCAGAGCCGGATAGGTGTGGGGCTGTCAAGGCAGTCTCACGTTCTTCCGTGCTCGAGTAACACTTAATACTCCCTTTTAATGAGATGATGCCGCGTGGGCCGGGCATTTTAAGTGTAAGAGACGCGTAATGCGGTATTGCGTTAAAGCGCGAAGCTTCACATGATGGTGCTTGATAGCTACTATCGAATGGGGCGATGTGGAAGGTTAACTTTTCATGGCGGAAGTTGTCGGGTGAGCGAACACAACTTCTAATAGAAGGAGCCGTACAATGGGCATACGGGCTGGCATTACCCTTTGAAGGAGGTGTTGCTATGGCGAATTTTGGTTGGGTCTATCCCCATCTGCGGATTGCGTCACGATATATCAGGTTTATGTCCTTGCCGCCATCCATGAGGACTTGTGTAAATTGGAATCCGTCAATTATAGGATCCAATATCAAGGCAGTCCATCCTGCGTTCGGATACTTCGGAATAGTCACGATGGTCGAAGGTGATTGGTTTTGACAACCGGTGTTGGTACTCCGCTAGGGTAGTTGGTGCGGCGCGCATTTTAGTGGGCGCCGCTCTGTTTTTCCTTTGATCACGTGAAGTGAGTTTACTGTTTTAACCTCTTGTGGGAAATTCTTTTGTTTTCGGGGCTCGCTTGTGGTGCTCGTCATCATCTTCACTTGGTGTGTCGAGCCCTTGTGTTCGGCGTTGAGTCTGCGGACTGTTTGAAGACCCAACAATCTCTGTGCGTATGGTTTGCGGGCCTCCCGAAGTCTGTGGATTTGACATATCTTGTCCAAGATTTTGTTTAAGTTGGATAGCTCATCGCAATTGTCCTTAAGGGCAGTTTTTTATTGTTCTGCCGTGAGCTTTTGAATCCGTGTTGACTGCCGCGCTCTTTGGACCGTTCGCCTTAATGCGGCGCTGGTCCTTGTTGCGCCGTGGTTTCCCATTTCCATCCCTGACTTCAGATGTACTTGGGTCGCTGGTGCTGCATCTTGCTAGCCAGCTATCCTCTTCCGCGCAAAAGCGGGTCAGGAGGCTTGTTAATGCGGCCATGGTTTTCGGCTTCTCTTGGCGAGGTGTCCGCGAGCCATTCGTCTCGGACGTTGTGTTTGAAAGCTGCTAAGACTTGGCGTCCGGACGATCGACTATTTGGTTCTTTTGGTGAGGAACCTGTTCGAGAATTTGCGGGCTGACTCTCGGGTTGTTGAGTTATATGACTTAAATCGTCTCGCATCCGGAGGGCGGACATAAGTCCCTTGAAAATTTGCCGAAAAGCATCCTGGAGCTCTTCCCAACTTCCAATGGTATTTTCGTGGAGGCCTTTGAGCAATGCGGGCTGGCCCTTTGAGCTTGAGGGTAAGTATTTTATGGCGTGGAGATCATCTCCTCTAGCCATGTGTATGTGGAGGATATAATCCTCAATCCAGACTCGAGTTTCTGTGGTTCCGTCGTATGCCTCTATGTTTACGGGTTTGAATCCGCTGGAATTCGTGATCCAAAGACCTCATCGGTGAAACACGGGGGTGTCTGGCGCCCTATATTTGGGTGTGCCGTGATGTTCGGATATTTGGCGTGTTGCATTGCTTTGAAGAGCTTGCTTTCTCGGCCCATAGATGGACCTAACTGGGCCATCCTTTTGATGTGAATCCTTATGCGGATCGCGTACCGACTTGTGTGCGGCGCCATTTGCCGCTCTCTTTTTGCCGTGGGGTCGTCCATCCAACCGGGTGGCCTTCTTACTTTTTGATTGTGGGGGATCTATGGCCTCCTCATCAAATTCGGGCAGTAGTTTTCTCTTTGGGTAGCTCTTTGTTCGGCGACTGTCGCCATATTTGTCTGCGGTGTTGAATACTTTGCTCCATCTGATTCTGAGTGCATCTTCCGCTGTTTTGAGCTTCCGCTTCTGCTTTTTCAAGCTACGTGCAGTGGCGACGAGCCTTTTGTGGAGGTTATTCTGCTCCAACAATTTGTCCGGCGTGAGATCGTCCGGACTGTTATCTTCACCGGGGACGGGTTGTTTATCCAAGTTGTCTTGTTCGGACGATTGCTCGATAGCATGTTCGTCGTCCACCGGTTCGCCCTGCTCTATGGCTGGGTCTTTGTTGAGGCGGGACTTGGTTCGGCATTTACGTTGCCGTTTTGACTGCTTTTCGAGGGATTTATCCTTCGTAGCGTCCTGTTGTTCCTCGTCTTCATTTCCTTTAGGTGTATCCACCATGTATACATCATGGGATGAGGTGGTTGTCCAGCATCCTATAGGCGCTGGTTCATGGTTTTCTCCTACATCGTCGTCCATACCGTCTATGTCTTCGGAGTCGAAATCGAGCACGTCGTGTATGCTTTTGACAGTGGCCACGAAGTGGGTGGTGGGTGGGCGTTGAATTTATTCGTCGTCCGCATCCCAACCTTCCTGACCGTAGTCCGGCCATGGCTCTCCGGATAAAGAGAGAGACTTTAGTGAATTCAGGATGTCGCCAAAGGGCGAGTCTTTGAAAGATGTCTGCGATGAACTCCATGACCGGCGCCCGATCGGATTCGATTGGCAGGGGCGCGGAGGGTTCGGAGCCCGGAGAGGAGTCCAGCACCTGGGAGTCACGGTCTTCGCAAAGGACAGGGATTGTGTTCAATTTAATCGCCGTAGAGATTTCAGCCCCGAGGTGGTGTCCAACCAACCATCCTCGATCGGCGAGATCGGCTCGAATCAATGTTCGGAGCGGACACTAATCTTGACCTCGGACCTTTGTTCGCGGCAGAGTTAGATCATGCCCATCGAGACAGTGTGGCGGCGCTTGGCTGTGGCTCGAATCCGTCGAAGATCAAGTCCCGCGGATGTCGCCTTATAATTCAAGCTTCCAAATCTGACACGATGGCGGGGCGTAGCTTCGATCTGCTCCGGATGGCTAAGTGAATTGCCCTTGAGCAAAGCGGCCGAATACAAAGATCTGTCCGGGAGAAAAGTCTCACCTGGACCGCGTCGTTATTGATGATCGGAAGGAGCCATCGGGCCTATCGATGGCGATACGAGGAACTCTCAATGAAAGCACCAATGTCGGTGTCAAACCGGCGGATCTCGGTAGGGGGTTCCGAACTGTGCGTCTAAGGCGATGGTAACGGGAGACAAGGGACACGATGTTTTACCCAGGTTGGGCCCTCTCGATGGAGGTAATACCCTACTCCTGCTTGATTAATATTGATGATATGGGTAGTACAAGAGTGGATCTACCACGAGATCAAGGAGGCTAAACCCTAGAAGCTAGCCTATGGTATGATTGTTGTTCGTCCTATGGACTAAAACCCTACGGTTTATATAGACACCGGATAGGTTAGGGTTACATAGAGTCGGTTACAATGGTAGGAGATCTACATATCTGTATCGCCAAGCTTTCCTTCCACGCCAAGGAAAGTCCCATCCGGACACGGGACGAAGTCTTCAATCTTGTATCTTCATAGTCTTGGAGTCCGGCCAAAGATGATAGTTCGGCTATCCGGACACCCCCTAGTCCAGGACTCCCTCAATGGTGATGCTCAGTACAATGCCAGCAAGCAGCCGAATTAGGAGCTGTTTGCAAAGAAACCAACGTTTGTCAAGGTTCCACTTCAAGGGAAAAATGAATGTGGCCATTATACTGTGAAGTATGCGGGATGCTATGATGGTGAAAAGATCGTTGAGAACATTCAAAATAATGACGTGGGTTTCTTGTTGAGCTTTTCAATTTCTATTTTTGGCTTATTGTGGATCCTTTTTTTTATGTGTCATGATTTTTGATAATTTGTTTTATTGTTTTGCAGCCACGCATTATTGATTGGAACGCTGAGGATCTGTATAGAGTTGTGTTCAACCGGAATAACCATCTTATGGTGACGGAGCTTCCCAAGGAGGTTCAGGCTTTGGCTCCTGATGCATAGGATAAATGGTCATCATTTGCATAGTGAATTGGATAGTTGTGTGATATATCTCTTGAAAACATTGTAGGCTCTATTTTGAAGTGTTTGATGTCTTGTCGAGTACTATGTAATAACTAGTATATTTTGTGTTGTGTTTTAAGTGTGGCACAATGTTTCATCGGGAATTCGTTTTGGTTAAGTTTTTTTTTGTACTGAAGACTTATATAGTAGTTGAACTGAAAACAATTTTTTTTCAAGTGTATTTTCGCGTTGTTGCTCAGAAAGTGAGATTTATTTTATTTTTATGTGATTCCATCCTAACTTGGACCTTTATAGTTTCTGTACTCTCGTTTTCTTGTACTTATGATATAGTTCTGTTAGTACTGATTTGTAGTCTCATTCAGCGTAAGGCTTTCAAAATTTTAGTGCCAAATTTCTTTTTGAACTTCTTGAACTTTAGTAGTTCAACTTCATAGTAAAAGTTAAATTACTGGTTTAAATTAGCTACGTTTAAGAGATAGTCCTATTAAGTTCAAAACTATTTCTTCTCAATGCATTAATTGGTATCATCATAGCACTTACCTAATAAACTTAGTTGTCTTGAGATTCCAATTGTGCTAGTACTTTTGATTAATTATTTATTGTTTGTGTTGTTTGATGCTAGTATGTCTTACGTTGTGTTTCTTGTGATTTTCTCTTTGTCTAACTTATATCTTTTGATTAAGTTATTGGCCTTCTTCTTTTTTCTAGGCTGTGGTTCCTCTCAAGGCAATGTTTGGTATAATCCTAGCACTTCCTGTATAGACTAGGTTGTACTGAGATTTCAGTTGTATTGCCACTATTAATTCTTAGTATGTCACTGTTTTAAGGAATGCGAACTGAAGCTTCCCATTCCTTTTTATATATTTGTAGAATGAACGTACTGCAGTGTGTTCAACTGCATGCGAACTTTTCAGTCCTAGGATGCTAGTGACTAGGAAATACGTCTTGGTGTTTCTTTGCTTTTTCGATGCAAGATTTAGTGAATTTCTAACTACTTTTTACCACGATGCTTTTTAGTCTTGAATGTTGTCCTCGGCTGAAACTTAGTCTTTTTAGTGTTAAATGCGAAACTAAAACTGATTTTTAGCGTGATAGTACTTCCGTTCATGTCTAAGCTGTACTGAGCGTCTAAGGCTACTATTTGCTTTTGGCCTTTGTTTAGTCTGCCACTTTTTTTTGCGAAAATATTCATGTGTTATTTTTTTCTACATGACTAGTGCTGCTGCGTGGCAGCCATCAAGTTTCAACTTCAACCTACTTCAACTTCAAATGATGGATGAACAAAATAGGAAGCTAGCAAATTTGTTGGACGACATAAGCAAACGATGTACTTGATAGCCATAGGCAAACTTGTTCAAACCCTGACACACATAGCATAAGGTAGGTGGTTCAACATAACGAAAGGAAATTACAAATCTGAAACAACAATACTAAGGACACACAGAGCATAAGGTATCTGGTTCAACATAACAAATGCAAACTTTCATGCATCTTCATCCGCGAAGTTGCAGTGGTAGTATGGGTCAGCCTCCTGCTCTTTTGAACTATCCCAACCTGTCACGGTGTTGTCGATTGTCTTCCATGACTTTGCGTTATGTGACGCATCTATTCCTGCGCGACGTGATGAGGTTGTCGGCAGCGGGCTGTTCCCCACAGTTTGTGGTCTTCCCTGTTCATCTTCTTCTTCATGCCTTTGTAGAATGGGTGGATGACGCCGCCTGCAACATCGGCCAAGGAGTCGTAGTATTTGTTGGTCTTTGGATCTTTCCACTTGCGCTGCATGTCGATGAAGTTGTTGGGGTTGATTTCCAAACCAGACTTCTCCAGCATCCGCTTGTCACCTCCAATGCTGAAACCAACAAATGTGTACAATTTCTCCTCCTGCAGGAAGTCTTTGAGGCGCTTGGGCCTACAAGGGGGGAGACACACATTTATAGATTAGTCTTCTTTTTTGAGGATTTAATTCTTCTGCTTTTTTTTGTTCTACAAGTAATAATCCATGAGGTAGGTACTTATATATTATGAGTCATGCATGAATGTAATTCAGAAACTAGTACACAAAGTCCTGAAATTAAATTCAACTACACCGTGTTATTTTTTCTTTTTTGCTATCTTCTTTGTTTTACCAAATGCTTCACCAAATTAGAGAATCATTTTACCGAGTCAATGATATATCTTTGCTTGATTCAAGTTTAGTTTTCTTTTTTGTTGAATAAAAGACCTATACCAGTGCTTGATACATCTTTGTGCATTAATTCTATATCAAGTTCAAAAATTAGTTTGAGAAACATGTGCATCAAGATATGGACCTATACCACTTCACCAAAGATCTTTTAATACATCAATTCTATAAACTATACTAGTGCATCAAGATCAGAATCTATGCTAGTTCATGAAGTTCAGAAATTAATTTGGTGCATAAAGTTCAGAATGCTATAAACTTTTTTTCAGATGCTAATCTGGTGAAACAATCCACTTCACAGTTTCAGAAATGCATGTAAGTTGATAAACATGTAATCGTGCATCCACTTCATAGACTAAATTAGTTCATCTAGTTGGGAATCAATTTTTAATTAAGTTTTTAGTGACTAGTACTGGTACAACAGATGAATGAACATTAGTATGAGTTACAATGGATGAATGTACTTCAAAAACTGGTAAAGAAAGTTCTAAAATTAAATTAAGTACATCATGTTATTCTTCTTCTTGGATTATACATAGTTTCAGTAAATGTTGTATGTTCTTCATTGGTACTAGTTTAGTCTACTTTTGTTGAAATGGGATAACACAGAACCAGTGCTTCACCAAGTCCTTAGTTTATTTTCTTACGAAAATAACATTAGATCAAATTCAAAAAATACTTCACTACATCAAGTTCAGAAACATCTTTTTAAATACATCAAGTACATAGACTACTCTATTGTATCAACTTCATAAACTACACCAGTCGATCAACTTCAGAATTTAATCTAGTTGGGAAACAAGTGTGATTAAATTTTCAGGATGCAGTACTAATAAAACAGATAAACCATATGCAGGGCAAATGAGTAGGATTGCTCACCATTTTGTGGCCGCTGCGATGTGGTACACCAAGGAGAGTTCCTCGACGCACAACTGTAGGACTGCCGCCATCTGTGGAGGTTTTTCGTCGTCGGTCTACTCCACATCAACTCCGATGAAGCTCGGATACAAGCCGCCGCCCTTCCTCCTGAGCCTACTTATCACCTCGTCGGCCTTGTCTGGTTCGCTGGTGCAGACGATCTCCAGCGTCTCCTTGCCGTGGAGCTCAACCCCTTTGAGCGTTCTGGTGTAGTCGAGCTTCTCGCCGGGGACTTTAATGTCGACGAGGTTGCTCCTCTTCTCCGACGTCTGGGCATGATGACGCTTGGCGGACGGTTCCTCCACCATGGCCTTCCTCCGGCGACTTTGGACTTTGGTGAGAGACGCTGGAGGTTTGTGTGCAGTGGAAATGGAAGCGGCAATGGTGGTTTGTGGGAACGAGGGAGAGATGGAAGACAATGGGGTATTTTTGCGGTCTTGCCAAGCGGTGGTGTGTGGGAGGCGGTTCGTCGGGGCGTGTGTGTAGTGGTCATGGGGGGTCGCCGTTTGCAGTGCGTCGTGGCAACCGCCCAGTGGGTGGCGCGGGTGGTGGCGTGGAAGAACTAACCGTCCAAGACAAATGTTTTTCTTGGCGCCTTTGTTTAGTCTTGTCAAGCTGTACTTACGATCTGCTAAATCCCACTTGCACGTCTCTGCGGTGGTGATGATGGCATTTTACTGTGGCACCGATTCGTGTAGTCAAGCTGTACTTATGGATCTGTGATGTTTTTCGTGTGGATATTTAAGTATTGTTTTTCTATTGAAGCCTTTATACA
The DNA here is from genome assembly GCA_021605205.1 of Aegilops longissima. NCBI lineage: Eukaryota > Viridiplantae > Streptophyta > Magnoliopsida > Poales > Poaceae > Aegilops > Aegilops longissima. Next base: position 187,317,366 of record CM038679.1, read on the forward strand.
CTAGTGTATGTCAAAATATTTTTTCAGTGCCCTGGGAGTTGTTGCTCATAAATTGTACTTATTTTATTTTCATCTGTACCAACCTAAGTTAGGCCTTTATAGTTTTTGTATTCTCATTTTTAGTGTACTTATGTTTTAGTATTGTGTGAACTGAATTATAATTTCAAACAGCGCATGGGTTTGAAATTTGATGTCAGAGGGTGCGAGTGGCCTTACTGATCCTGATGTTTTAGTACTGATGTTGTCTGTATGTTTGAACTGATTTTTTTTATAACTTAGGTTGGGGGTGGGGGTTTGAGATTATTTTACGACCATATCGTTCGTTGTGGCGTGGATAGATTATATATAAATAATAGATTTATCAGAATTGACAAATAAATTCTATTTGAATTTTTTGAATTTTAGTAGTTGAACTTGTCAGATTTTATATAAATAGGAATTTTAGCATAATTGACAAACATTATATGTTTGAACTTTTAGTTTTTTAGTAGTTGAACTTGTCAGCTTTTTCTATAAATAAGAATTTTAGCATAGTTGACAAACATTATATGTTTGAACTTTTTGAGCTTTAGTAGTTGAACTTGTCGGTTTTTATATAAATAAGAATTTTAGCATAATTGACAAACATTTTATGTTTTGAACTTTTTAGTTTTAGTAGTTGAACTTGTCGTTTTTATATAAATAAGAATTTTAGCATAATTGACAAACATTTTATGTTTTGAACTTTTTAGTTTTAGTAGTTGAACTTGAAAGTAATATTTCATTCTGTTTTTTAAATTATGTACATTTAATGAGAAAGGCTATTAAGTTTTGTTCTTTTAAGAGGTTCATTGTTTTTGTATCATATTTTTTCCTTTTTTCTTGTAGAGGTTAATTGACAAACATTTTTCTTGTGGTTTATATTTCTTTGTCCCGCCCTGGTTTGTATACCGGGCTTATTTGGTGGGGTGTTTTGTTGTGATGTAGGCTATTGGGCTGTTTTCCGGCCCAGATAGCTCGTCTAGCTGCCTCAAGAAGCGTCGTCTTGGCGCTCTGGGTTTATTACAACCTTGCTAGTCGAGGGGGCTCCGGACCTATTTATAAACGCAGCCGACACTCACAAGTCGAACTCCTCTGAACACTTACCTGAGCGCTTATACACGGCGCTCGCTCTCTCTTGACACAGGCCCTGGTCGGCGGGTCTGCGCAGTCGGATTACTAGGATTCGCCACGGCCTTGAGTTCAAGTATCTAGCATTGTCGAGGCTGCGCTGACCTTGGGCGGTCAATTTTTTTGTTTGTTTGAATCTAGTACTTGACTCCTCCAGTAACTTGGACTGATACTTTTTGTTCTAGTTCTTGTCAGTTTTGTGTGAGTGTAATCTTTTTTTAATTTGAGTTTTTTGCCTTGTTTTTTGTGTTTGTTTTATCTAGCATTGTGAGGGCATGCGCCTGACCTTGGGCGGTCAATTTTTTTGTTTGTTTGAATCTAGTACTTGACTCCTCCAATAACTCGGAGTGATACCTTTTGTTCTAGTTCTTGTCAGTTTTGTGTGAGTGTAATCTTCTTTTCATTTGATTTTTCTGCCTTCTTTTTTGTGTTTGTTTTTGTGATTATTATCAAGTGTCTTCTGGTGTCATTTTCAGAACTATGATACTTGCGTGTAGACTGAGTTGTACTGATAGTGCATTCATAGTAGCGCTTACGGACTGATGCTTCTTTGTACTTTTTATTGTAGTAAGTATGTAATGTCAGATCAAGTGTACTGAGTTGTGCTGACATGGAACAACGTTGTGTGATTAGTTGCATCATAACTAGTACTTTAGAGCAACGACAACGTTCCATTTAGAAGCTACTTTTCAATTTTGAAATGATGGATTAACAACATACGAAGCTACCAAACCAAACTTATATAATGAGATAAGCAAAACATTGTACTTGATGACATAACTAAACTTGTTCAAACATGACAAGCACGACATAATCATACTGGTTCAACCCAACAAGAGCAAACTACTAATTTGAAACAACAAGATAAAAGGCAAGCACAAGCGGAAGTAAAACGAAGGCAGGCTCTGATGTATCTTCATCACTAAAAGGGGCAATAGGGGTGGTCGTAGAAGTTGTTAGCCTCCCGCTCTTTTGCAAATTCTGAACCATCTGTGATGTAGTCGATCATGAAGCATGACTTGTACACGGTGTACGCATCTACTCGTGCGTACTCGATGAGGGTGTCTGGCAGCTCGCTTGTGCCCCACAGTTTGTAGTCTTCCTGCGTGTTGATCTTGTTCTTCATGCCTTTCTAGAATGGGTGGATGACGCTGGCTGCAACATCAGTCAAGGAGTCGTACGCTTTCCCGGTGTATGGAACTCTCCACTTGCGCTGAATGTCGATGAACTTGTTGGGGTTGATATCCATACCGGACAACTTCAGCTTCTCTTTGTCGCTTTCAATGCTGAAACCGGCAAATGTGAACAACTTGTCATGCTGCAGCATGTCGGTCAGGCGCTTGGGCCTGCAAGGGCAGAGACATTTTGAATATTAGCATTACTTTGATGTTTGAATTATCCATTTTTGTTTTGTTTTACAAGTGATGAATCCATGAAGTAGTTGTTTATGTAGGACAAACAATGGATGAATGTACTTAAAAAACTAGTAAAGAAAGTTCTGAAATTAAATTAAGTACATCATGTTATTCTTCTTCTTGGATTATACATAGTTTCAGTAAATGTTGCATGTTCTGCATTGGTACTAGTTTAGTCTACTTTTGTTGAAATAGGATAACACAGAACTAGTGCTTCACCAAGTCCTTAGTTTATTTTCTTACGAAAATAACATTACATCAAATTCAGAAAATACTTCACTACATCAAGTTCAGAAATATCTTTTTTAATACATCGAGTACATAGACTACTCTATTGTATCAACTTCATAAACTACACCAGTCGATCAACTTCAGAATTTAATCTTCCGCAAAATTTTCCAAATAGTAATCCAGTGCATCAGGTTCAAAAATACATTTATAGTATATCTACTTGAGAAAATGCAGTAGTGCATCCACTTTTCACAAACCACACTAGTACATCTAGTTGGGAAACAAGTGTGATTAATTTTTCAGGATACAGTACTAATAAAACAGATAAACCATATGCAGGGCAAATGAGTAGGATTGCTCACCATTTTGTGGCCGCGGCGATGTGGTACACCAAGAAGAGTTCGTCGACGCACAACTGCAGGACTGCCGCCATCTGGGGAGGTTCATCTTTGTTGCTGTAGTGCACACCAACGCCGACGATCCTACGAAACCTGCCGCCAAGCTTCCTCCAGAGCCTGGAGATCACCTCGTCGACCTTGTCTGGTTCGCTGGTGCAGACGATCTCCAGTGTCTCCTTGCCATGTAGCTCAACCCCTTTGAGCGTTCTGGTGTATTTGCGCTTCTCGCCGGGGACTTCAATGTCGACGAGGTTGCTCCTCTTGTCCGACGTCTCGGCATGATGACGCTTGGCGGACGGTTCCTCCGCCATGGCCTTCCTCCGGTGACTTTGGGCTTTGGAGAGAGACGCTGGAGGTTTGTGTGCAGTGGAAATGGAAACGGCAATGGTGGTTTGTGGGAACGCGGGAGAGATGGAAGACAATGGGGTATTTTTTCAGTGCGCCGACGGTGGTGTGTGGGAGGCGGTTCGTCGGGGGCGTGTGTGTAGTTGGTGTTGTGGCGTGGGGTCGCCGTTTTGCAGTGCGTCGTGGCAACCGCCCAGTGGGTGGCGCTGGTGGTGGCTTCGAAGAACTAACCGTCCAATTTAAATGGTTTTTACTGGTGCACTGTTTAGTCTTGTCAAGCTGTACTTACGACCTGCAAAATCCCACTTGCACGTCTCTGCGGTGGTGATGATGGCATTTTACTGTGGCACCGATTTGTATAGTCAAGCTGTACTTATCAGCTGCTTATCCCACTTGCACATGTCAGCGTCGGTGTTGGTGGAGGTCTGAACTCCTCTACTGTCGTACTCGGACTTGTGATTGAAGTGTAATTGAACGTACCAATTACCAGCGACACTATGTGTGGTGCTAATGTTTTTTAAAACAATTTTCGTATTTTTTAAGGATTGTTTATATCAAGATAACATGTGAGTGTTTTTTACAGATAAATTAGATTTTCACCAGTACAGGATGTATTATATTCGCATTTTGCTTGAGGTAATTATTTTTATGTCTTGATAGTCTTTACGAATTGGGAATGGCAGAGCAGCATAGCTTTGTTTTTTCAAACGATTTTTTTTCAGTCGTTCACTCGTGTGTTTGTTATTACTATGCCTTTTGTAATCACTGATGAGAGTTATCGATCTTGATGTAATACAAGAGTTTAAATTTTTCCTTGACATTTTTTTGCTGAGTTACTGGTTCGCAGTAGCGTTTTGCGTCAGATATATCAAGATAAGTTTTTTCAATTTTATTTTTGACTGCAATCAAAATGATTATCAAATGGTTTAAATAATAATGTCACTGCTTCAGCGGGAACAAATCAGAAATTATATCAGCACTGATGTGTACTCCGCCTTGTACTGACGAATGAGAGTTATCAGTACTGATGTGCTACAAGAGTTTAAAATTTTCCTTGACATATTTTTTCCCTGAGTTACTGGTTCACAACAGCGTTTTGCGTCGGATATATCCAGATAAGTTTTTTCAAATGTATTTTGTGACTGCATTCAAAATGATTATAAAATGGTTTACAAAATAATGTCACTGCTCCAGCGAGCACAAATCAGAAACTAAAAAATAACTTTAGTTCTGATCGAGAAATCGACGATAAAGCTAAATAAGTTTTGGTAATGACAGTGTTTTGTGAAATGCTTCCTCATTGTGTGCTGATGCAACTGAGACTACAAGGTTATTTTTTAGTTGATGCAGCAGGATAACCACTATGTATTGTTCAGTCTTGAGCTTCTCCTAACTGTCCCCGAATGTTGTGCCTTGCCGGCGCTCTTTCCAGGTTGAGCCTTGGCAGCTTCATCGTCAGTTTCAGTTTCCTCGCCCCCGACACTGTCATCTTCATTGTCTTCGTCTGATTGGCCGTCATTCTCATCAAACTCTTCTTCTTCATCGTCTTCATTTGATTGCTTGGAACTCTGTACCTTGCCCTGTTTATGTTCAGCTCCACTGACCTCCTTGCCCACTTTGCACGTCCGGGCATTATGCCCGTCAGTTCCGCCACACTTGCGGCAAGTGTAGCTGTTATGTTTGTTGTCTCCATTGGTAGAAAGCTGGGTGGCTCCAATCTGCTTGTTCTTGTTGACAGTGGCATGTGTGCGGAGTGGGCATGTGCGGTAGTTATGGTTGCTCACGACGTTGCAGAATCCGCATGCCCTTACCCCGAGGGGTTTGCCGTCCGGGCCAAATTCCACGCGCTTGATGGGGCGTGGTGGCTTTTTGGCTGCTGCTTTCGCAGCTTTCGCTGCTTGCGTCTTGCTCTTCCTCCCCTTTGTGTTTGAGGATATTGGGGGTTTAATCACCCTTTCCTGCTGCTGCTGGTAGGATGTGCTATTGCATGTCGTTCGCCTACAGCACCATCGAGCTCATGATCTCGCATGTGAGTTTGTCAGTGCTCTTGAGTGTGCACACGGCAAGCTCCGGTTGCTGCTGCTCATCTTCCTCGTTCTCAAATGGGTCAATAGCTCCCATATGGTTCATCTCGGATAACATTGTAGCAATATCCTGCTCAATGGCTTCATTGTCCGCGACACCTCCATTTTCAGCAGAATGCATGGCGTCGAGTTCTTGTTCAAGTTTGTCCATGACGACTCGCGTCCTTGCCATTTGCTCTTGGCTTCTCAAGCTTTTTCTGTGCACCCTCATGTTCAGCGTCAGCAGTGAGCTTTCAATGCAGTATTGGGATGCCTTGTTTGACGCTACTGTCCTCAAGTCATTTCTGTCAAATGTTGGCTGGATGTTGGGCGCTTGGTGTATCTCCCGAGTATGTATTTCTGGGAACGCTTTCAGTTTTAATTATCTCGTGATCATGCACAGGACATGGGACGAAAAAGACCTCTATTTGTTTTTGGAAGAGGTGCAAGTTTTTGCTTATTTCATTTGAACAAAAACTTTGCAAAGAAAGTAGTACAAGATGTAACATCTTTTTGTAGTCCTTACTGTGTGGTCCCATAGCCCTTTTCGCACTCATATGTTTCTCCCATGGGTCTGCAACCACAGGCAGCGTCTTTGAGCCCACATGCATAGTTTTTGCGGGTGGTTGTAGCGCACTAGGTACTTTGTGGGCTCTTCCGCTCTGTCGCCGTGAAGAGAGTGCTCAGTATTAGCCTATCTTCGATCTCGCTGTACACAGCTCAAGCGTGTACAGCTTTGCCATCTGGTGTCAAACCCATAGAAGGTCAAGTGTTCTGTTCCTTCCGCAGATGCAAGAATGATGACCAAATTGTTAGTTTTCTTGCAGGAAAAACTTCTAATAAAGTTTTTTACTTTAGTAAGCATGTAATTTTTTGTCTTAGGACAAGTGATAGAGCTATACCCGGTTACCCATTGTCTCCTGGTTCTCTGTCTGCCTCCTGGTTTTGACGCAGGAGTTTACCTGGCTGACAAACGGTGTAGGTTATGTCTCTCATTTACGTAGTTCTTCTTGAGCACATAGTTCATGCTCTCACTTCGTTGTGTGGATGTCATTTTGGGGCAGAAAAGTTCTTTGAAGTAGGCTGATATCCATTTCTCACGCTCGTTCCACATGCCCACCATTGTGGCATCATCATGGAGGTTGTACTTATCCATCAATCTTTTCCAGGCATACTCAAACTCAGTTGGCATGAGGGGCCAGTTGAGAATTGATGTGAATTCATCTTTAAAGTCCTCGTGCAGGATATACAGGCACGTGAGGTGTTCCCTGTACTTCTTCATAATGTGCCAGCGGCATAGCTTATGTACTGTGTTTTTGAAAACATCTGCGATCGCCAAAGCCATTGCGGGCAATCGGTGCGGTAATGAGAAAATAGACTCGGAGTGGTCGGTAGATGGTTGTGCGTATATACCAATAGAACTGACACGACATTTTTATTGTGTTACTTTCCTTTTCCTTTTTGGAAGGGGGTGGTGGTTGGGGGTGGTTTTAGCGGGTGTACCTGTGAGGATGCATGTAGGAGCCTTCCTTCTCATGCACCTTAAAAATGTCTTGAACAACCACTTGAATGAATCTGCATCCTCATCTCTTATCAGGGAAAAACCAAAGAATGTAGTCTGCAAGTGGTTGTTAGTTCCGACAAACACCCCAAGTGGCATATGGTACTTGTTGGTCTTATATGTTGTGTCAAACATTACGCAGTCCCCGAAGTCCTGATACGCCCCTCGGCAGCTTGCGTTCGCCCAGAATATGTTCTTAACTCTGTCGGACTCATCGAGTTGCATGTCACAGAAGAATTCCCTGTTTATAGCTTTCATCTCCCTAAAGAAGTTGGCAGTCTTTAGGACATCGTCCACATCATCAATCCTCGAATTCTTTGCTTTCCTGCATATTAAAAGTTCATTGAAAAATGCATGTTGAACTGGCGTCAGGTCATGCGTTGCGTGATATGTTTGTCTTGACAGAGGAAAAAGACGAGGCGGTTTAGGGAGGAGACCAAGATTGTACTTACAAAGTTAATCAGGTCTTTGGCATTCATTTCGAGGAAGTAGCTACCGGGGTCATCACCGCCTGAATGCTCATGATTTGCGTGTTCAATGCCTTTGAACTGCAAGTACTTGACGTACTCCAAGATTGTTTTGTCAAAGTTTTTGTGGGAGTGCAAGAAGACAAGCATTTCTACGGTGAGTTGTAGCCTGTGGTTGTGTTCCCATACTATCTCTTTTACGACAAATGTTCCATCCTTTTCCTTCTTGACCTCATTTTAGCCCATGATTAGTTCTGGCTGTCGTCTTGTTACGCTGCCTATTTGCTTCAGACACCTTTGATTCATAAACTCCATGGCACGTGCAATAAAGGTAGGCTCTGGTCTTAAACTTGGGGCCTTCCCTGACAGCAAAACCAGCGTGCTTTGCATATACGTTGTAGAAGTTCTTACTTTCTTCGAAAGTTTCAAACCTCATCTCTAGCCTTGGCAGAACATAAGCTTCAATGTCAGGTGGCTGCACACAACAGTGACCAAACAAAAATGTTAGATGGGGTGGTCACAGCACCATGGTATGGACTGTGCTTGTATTTTTTTTCTATATGGATACTTACATGTGTATAGCTCTGCGCTGCCTCTGGTGTTTGTTGTTCTCCCTGGTTTATGGGCGCCGGTGGTGTCACCCTTGGCACATGCAGCAATGCATCTCTTGGAGGGAGCAACGATGACGAAGATCTCCGTCTCTCGTTGTACGGACGTCTCTCCTCAGATTCATTGTGATGTTGCTCCTGTCTATATGGCTCATATCTTGTACTTTTGAACCTGCTAGAGTGGCCAAAATTTCTGTCTTTTTGCCCTGGTCTTCCCGTCGCAACTGCTTTTGCAGCCAGATGATTGATGTTGACGGGCGTGGTGGAAGCCTTCTTGCAACCCATCCACGGCTTCTGTTCTTGGCTTTTTGCATCTGTTGGGAAGGAAAAGCGTTTGTTGTTGGTGATATTGTTGGCCTAGTTGCAACCCAGCAGCGGCAAAGCTTGCATTCCCAGACATTGCTGTTTGCTGTATAGAAGGACCTGTCCGTGCTTCTGATGATTGCGGTGTATCTTCAAATCTGCCTGTACTGTTGAAATATCCAGGCAGTATTTTACCCAACCAGGTGGTGCCCCATATCTGTTTTGCTCATCAAATGCTTGCTGCGTGCGCCGCCTTGCATGCTTCTGCAAACAACATTCAATTTTTTTTGTGATTAATCTGGTTTCGTTTTCAGTCGAACTGATGAACGTTCATGTCCAAAACAGGGATGTACTGATGCTCTTTTTTTAGCACTGTTTTTGTAAACTGGACATTGAACTCATGCATGACTTCTCCTCTGTTCTTCTGTAACTTATGCAACTACACTAGAAGTACTCCTAGTTTATGTATCATTGAACTTACTGTGTAACTATGGCACTCTCTCGTCACTATCTACCCGGACTGACGCTGATGTTTAATTTTTTTAACTTGAACTGAAGATAGCATATTAGATGCACTGACAGTAACCTCGACATCCTAATCGTGCATCAATGCATATACATTACAAGTACTGCTAGCTTATGTATCACTAAACTTATTGTGTAGCAATTATATATATTTTTTGGTAAGAATTTTGTTACTCGTTCGAACTGACGCAATTAGATGACTTGTACTCTTAGGAATAACAACATACAACTCTCAACGGTAGCTGAACCTTGTCACTATACCTGGACTGACGCATATGTTTAAAATTTTTTTAACTTGAAGTGACGCAATGCATATTAGATGCACTGACAGTAACCTCGACATCCTAATCATGCATCAAGTGGCAGGGGTGTCAATGAACTGATGCTAGCATTTGCAATGTACCATTGGGTTCTTCTTCATAGCAGGACTGACGAATTGATGGAGTGACACAAACGTGGTGAGCAGACATTACCTCCAGTGTACTATCTTCTTCTTCTACCTCTCGTGGGCGTCTTACGGGCATGTTCTTGCAAGGCGGCACCATTGACGCAGAACCTGCTTGTGGTGGACGTCTGGCGAAGAGGTTCATTGAGGAAGCACCTTGCGGGGATAACTGCCCCGGAGAAGGAGACCCGGCGACGGAGGGAGGCAGGAGGCGGGGATGACAGCTCCGACGATGGATCCGGCGACGGAGGGAGGCAGGAGGCGGGGATGATGGCTCCGATGATGGACCCGGCGACGGAGAGAGGCATGAGACGGGGATCACGGCCTTGTCGATGGATCCTGCGGCGGAGCGAGACAGGAGGCCGGGATCATGACCCCGACGATGGATCCGGCGACGGAGGGAGGCAGGAGGCGGGGATGACGACCCCGACGATGGATCTGGCGACAGAAGGAAGGAGGAGGCGGCGGAGGATCCGTCGCCGGCCAATCACAGCGCCGCGGGCTCCCTCGCTCCGGCTGCCGCCGTCGCTCGCCCGCGACGGCTGCCTCCGGCGGTAGGAAGCAAGTCGGATTGGGGCTGGGTCGATCGTGGACGATCGCGCCTTATAGGGGCGAGGTAGCAGAATATTACATTACTGTAATGCAGAATAGTCAGCCCTATATATATATATATATATATATATATATATATATATATATATATATATATATATATATATATATATATATATATATATATATATAGTCAATGATAAAAACGACGGAAACCGTGAAGACAACGCAAAGTTGAAGAACATGAACAACTGAGGAATTTCAAAACTGAGGAAAAACTCAAATTGAAGGTTTTCAACTTTGGTGGTGGTGTGACCCACCGTATAAGAATGATGATTTCAGACACCGCATACAATTGTCGTAGGGATCCGAGAATCAAATTCTTCGTTAATTTCTTCACACTTAGAGTGTTATTCTTCATTGATTGAAGAAAAACTTTTCTTCATGTGGTGCACATCTAAGTCATGAATTTTTGCATAAGTGTTAGGATGAGTGTCCTTTTCAAAGAACATTCGAACCGAAACTTTCTAAATCTCTTCTCATCCAAGGGCTTTGTGAAGATAGCGGCTAGCTGTTCTTCAGTCTTCACATGCTCAATAGAAATGTTGCCCTTCAACACATGATCACGAAGAAAATGATGATCAATCTGAATGTGCTTTGTCTTCGAGTGCTGAACTGGGTTGTGAGCAATCTTGATGGCACTCTCATTGTCACAGAAGAGAGGCACATTCTTCACGTTGACGCGATAGTCCTTGAGAGTTTGATTCATCCACAGTAATTGAGCACAGCAAGAACCAGTAGCAATGTACTCAGCTTCAGTAGTAGATAGTGATACGCAGTTCTGTTTCTTCGAGGACCAACGGACTAAAGATCGTCCGAGGAAATGACATGTACCAGATGTTGACTTGCGGTCCACACGATCAGCAACACAGTCAGAGTCAGAATATCCAATGAGATCAAAAGCCGAGCCCTTGGAGTACCATAATCCAAGTATTGGTGTGTGAGCTAGATATCGAAGAATATGTTTCACAGCCTTATGGTGTGATTCCTTCGGTGTAGCTTCAAATCGGGGACACATGCAAACACTAAGCATAATATCTGGCCTAGATACACATAAATACAATAAAGAGCCAATCATGGAGTGGTATACCTTTTGATCGAAGTCAATACCATTTTCATCAGTGCATAGATGCCCATTTGTGGGCATAGGAATTTTGACGCCTTTGCAATCTTGCATGCCGAATTTCCTCAGTACATCCTTGAGGTATTTCTCCTGAGATATGAATATGCCATTGCGTTGTTGACGAATTTGAAGACCTAAGAAGAATTTCAATTCTCCCATCATAGACATTTGATATTCTTCACTCCTCATATAGGAAAATTCATCACTGTAACATTGGTCAGTACAGCCAAAGATAATATCATCAACATATATTTGGCACACAAATAATTCACCATCATAAGACTTAGTGAAAAGAGTAGGATCAAGTGAACCGTGTTTGAAGTCTTCCTTCATGAGGAATTCCTTCAAAGTAACATACCACGCCTGAGGCGCCTGCTTGAGGCCATAGAGGGCCTTATTGAGTCTGAAGACTTTGTCAGGATTCTTTGGATCTTCAAAACCTGGGGGTTGAGCAACATATACTTCTTCCTCAAGCTTACCATTGAGGAATGCACTTTTCACATCCATTTGATATAAAGTGATATCATGATGGTTAGCATAAGCAAGTAATAAGCGAATAGCCTCAAGTCTAGCAACAGGTGCAAAAGTTTCATTGAAATCAATTCCTTCAACCTGTGTGTAGCCTTGAGCTACAAGTCGTGCCTTATTCCTCACCACAAGGCTATTTTCATCTTGCTTGTTGCGGTAGATCCACTTTGTACCAATGATATTGTGCTTGCGAGGATCTGGGCGTTTCACCAGTTCCCAGATGTAGTTGAGCTCGAACTGATGTAATTCTTCTTGCATGGCCTGAATCCACTCAGGCTCAAGAAATGCTTCATCTACCTTAGCGGGCTCTATGATAGAGACAAAAGCAAAGTGCCCACAAAAGTTAGATAAATGTGAAGCTCTTAAGGGTGTGAGAGGACCTGGTGCTTCAATTTTATCGATGATCTTCTAAATTTGCACTTCTTTTTCAACGCGAGGATGAGCTGGTTGTCGTCGAGGAATTTGATTAGCATTTTCTTCAGCACCAGTTTCTTCAGGTGCCTCAGCTCGACATTCTTCACGTTCTGGAATGAATTCTTCAGCAGATTCTTCGGTAGGAATGACATCCTCAGTAGCCTTGAACTTGATAGATTCCTTAGGTGCTGGTTCATCGATCACAGAAGGTAGGTGCTCTCTTTGCGAGCCATTAGTTTCATCGAACCGCACATCTACAGTTTCAACAACCTTGTGAAGAATGTTGTTGAAGACTCTGTAGGTGTGAGAGTCCTTTCCGTAACCAAGCATAAAACCTTCATGTGCTTTCGGTGGAAATTTAGAGTTGTGATGAGGATCTCTAATCCAGCATTTGGCACGGAAGACTTTGAAATAACTCACATTGGGTTTCTTGCCAGTAAGGAGTTCACAGGAAGTCTTCTTGAAGAATTTGTGAAGATATACTATACTGATGATGTTGCACGTAGTATCAATTGCATCAATCTAGAAACGACGAGGCGTTTTTATTCATCAAGCATAGTGCGAGCCATCTCAGCAAGAGTCCTGTTCTTGCGCTCCACGACGCCATTCTGCTGAGGAGTATAAGGAGCAGATAACTCATGAGTAATACCAAGTTTATCAAGATAGTCATCAAGACCAGAATTCTTGAACTCAGTTCCATTGTCACTTCTGATGTGCTTGATATTCACACCAAAGTTGGTTGAAGCCCTCGAGGAAAATCGTTTGAAGATTTCCTGCACTTCATGTTTGTAAGTAACAATGTGTACCCATGTGTAACGAGAGTAATCATCAACAATAACAAAGCCATATTGAGATGCATCATTTGAAACCGCGGAATAATGGTTAGGACCAAAGAGATCCATGTGAAGCAATTCAAATGGTCGAGTAGTGGTCATGATAGTCTTTGCTGGATGCTTGGCCTTGGTCATCTTTCCAGCTTCACAGGCTCCGCATAAGTGATCCTTGAGGAATTTGACATTCTCAATGCCAATGACATGCTTCTTCTTTGCAAGCGTGTGCAAATTCCTCATGCCTGCATGACCAAGTCATCGATGCCATAGCCAGCCTTCTGAAGCTTTTGCAAGTAGGTACACGGCTGATTGTGGTCCTGTAGAGAAAACAACGATATACAAGTCTCCTCTCCTAAAGCCTTCGAAGACTTTGGAATTGTCAGCTTCCATGATCACAACACAACGATACTTGCCAAAGACAACAACCATATCAAGATCGCAAAGCATTGAGACAGACATGATGTTGTATGCTAAGGACTCGACAAGCATGACTTTGTCCATGTGTCGATCCTTTGAGATCGCAACCTTACCTAGACCCAATACCTGACTTTTTCCTTTGTCAGCGAAGATGATATGCTTCAGATGCAACGGAGATAAGGGAGCATCAATCAATATATTCTTTTTACCAGTCATGTGATTTGTGCATCCACTATCGAGGACCCACTCTTTGGCTTTGGGTTGATCATCCTGCAGATGAATTAGTGAAACTTACGAACTCATATACTTCATCAGTGAAGAATATGTCATTAATTCATCAGATCAATTTCATCAAGCAATGCAACCGATAATGCAGTATGAGGATGTGAGAAATGAAAGTTCATTTCTTCATGATTGGCCTGCGTCCTATCAGGCACTTTTCAGGTCTCCAGCAAATTCTTCAGATGTTTGAGCACGTCTGGAGACCTGACCCTGCGGAAGAGATTAATTCCTTTTCTTCACCACCCACATCTGAAGGGGTGGCAAAGAGTTCATCACTCTGCGAGCTCCATACGAGAATGGTGGCACAGAAGCCAGCCCATTTCGTTTGACATAAGAGCAGTTAGGATAAGCATATGAATAAGCAGAGAAATTCTTCGAGGACTTATGAACATAATGGGTAGAAGAGTAATGCTCATATTCATAGCCCTTAGCTCTTCCCTGCGAAACAGAGGTGTTAGCATGATGATAATCATATGAGGACTTTGATCCTTTTGAGGAATATGATCCACGTGAGGAATTTGGTCCGTATGAGGACTTGGATCCATATGAAGGATTTGGTCTATATGAAGAATTTGATCTGGGGTTCCTATTCTTCATAGGTGGTGTCATGAGGACATTCACCTGAAGACTTTCAAGGCATCTTTTGGGAACCCAGATTTTCTTCATAGGGGAACCGTTCCTGCAGTTAGTGCCAACATATCTAGCAAATACTTCACCATTCTAATTTTTGAACAGTTTATAGTTGGAGTCAAATGACTCATCAGAAGAATGAGGAGATTCACATCTAAAGCCAGATAGATTAGATGGATCTACTGGAGGTCCCTTTGCAGCAACCCATGAGGTTTTGGGGTACTGCTCAGGCTTCCAATAAGTACATCAGCATTGTGTTTCCTCTCAAAGGCAATACCCTCTTTCCTAGGGTTCCTGTTCAGAATATGCTTTTTAAGCACATCACAAAGAGTCTGATGCCCTTTGAGGCTTTTGTACATGCCTGTCATGTACAATTCCTTCAACCCTGCATCATCAGTGATACTAGAAATGTCCTCAGATGAGGAATTAGTGATAGCAGAGATAGTTGAAGAATCTGTAGCATTAGAAGCATTTGAGCATTCAGGTGATGAATTAGCAGATTCACGTTCAATGCACTTCAAACATGGAGGAACAAATTCTTCCTGAGCAGCGCTGATTTGTTGAGCTAGCAATGATTCACACTCCTTCTGAAGATCTTCATAACTCACTCTTAGCTTTTCAAGATCTTGCTTTCTTTGAAGAAATTCATAAGAAAGCTTCTCATGATCAGACAAGAGAGTGTTATGATGACCTTGAAGGTTGTCAAACCTAGTCTGGAGTCTCTGAAGATTTTCAGTCAAGGTTTTAGTGCGATCCATTTCTTCACCCAACATATCATCACTTCTGTCTAGCATGTTTTGAACCCTTTCAAAAGCCTTTTGTTGTTTCACAGCAATCTTAGCAAGTTTAGAGTAGCTGGGCTTGAGGTTTTCATCAGATTCATTCTCACTTGATTCAGAGGAGGTGTATTTGAGTACCTTGGCACCCTTTGCCATGAAGCAATAGGTGGGAGCGTAGTCATCATTGCCTTCATCAGCCTTGTTGGTGAATCCATTTTCTTCAGAGTTGAAGATAGACTTGCTGACGAATACAGTAGCGAGAGCTAGACTCACCACGCCAGACTCGGACTCCTCAGATGCATCCGCTTCCTCATGTTCCTCAGATTCAGCCTCAGAGTCCATTTCCTTGCCAATGAATGCCCGAGCCTTTTTGGAGCTGCTCTTCCTGTGAGATGAAGATTTTGAGTATTTTGATGAAGAAGACTTTGAAGATTTCTTCTTCTTCTTCGCATCATCAGAACTGTAATCCTTGTATTTCTTCTTCTTTGATTCCTTTTCCCACTGAGGACAATCTTGAATGTAGTGACCAGGCTTCTTGCATTTGTGGCATAGCCTCTTCTTGTAGTCACTGGATGAGGAATCATTGCTCCTTGAGGATTTTCCAAAGCGACCACGTCTTGAGAACCTTTGGAATTTCTTCACGAGCAGTGCTAGCTCCTGCCTCAGTTCTTCAGGATCACTAAGGCTAGTACCAGAATCTTCACCTTTAGATTCAGAGACGACCTTGGCCTTCAGGGCACGTGATCTGCCATAGCTCGAACCATAGAGATCTCTTCTCGAAGTGGAACTCATGAGTATTTAGCCTCTCTAGGATATCAGTGGGATGAAGTGACTTGTAATCAAGCACGTTCTTGTATCATCAATGCCAGAGTATCAAATGAGGAATCAAGCGATCTCAGCAATTTCTTCACCACCTCATGGTTGGTGATGTCAGTGGCACCAAGTGCTTGAAGCTCATTTGAGATGTCAGTGAGGTGATCGAAGGTTTGTTGGACATTTTCATTGTCGAGTCTTTTGAAGCGGTTGAAGAGATTGCGAAGAACATCAACTCGAGAGTCACGCTGTGTTGAGACTCCTTCATTGACTTTGGACAGCCTATCCCAGATAAGCTTAGCAGTTTCCAAAGCACTCACTCTTCCATACCGCCCTTTGCTCAGATGGCCACATATGATATTCTTCGCTTGAGAATCGAGTTGCTTGAATCTCTTCACATCAGCAGCATTCAGATAAGGTGTGACTGAGGGAACACCATTTTCCACAACATACCAGAGATCGTTATCAATTGTCTCAAGATGCATTCGCATCTTATTCTTCCAGTAGGGGTAGTCCGTCCCATCGAAGGTAGGACACCCAGCGGAGACCTTGATCATACCTGCGGTCGACATAACTAAAACTCGAGGCGGTTAAACCAAAATCACACAGAACAAGGGAGTACCATGCTCCGATACCAATTGAAAGTGCGTTATATCGACTAGAGGGGGGTGAATAGGCGATTTTTATGAAGTCTTCACTGAGTAATTTGCCGGTGAGGAAATTCCTTAGCGAAGAATTACTAGTAGTGGAATAAGTACTCAAAAGTAAACATAACAGAACACAAGCATGGTCATCATGATGAAATGAAGACAAGCACAGAGTACAGAAAGCGTAATCACAGGATAACACAGGATGAAGACAAACAGACTGAAGAAACTGAACTGAGGAAATTGAGAAAATATTTAGCCAAAGTCTTCAAACACAGATATGAACAGGCACACAACACAGTTATGAGGAAATGAAAGAGTTGAGGAAATAGAACCAGTAAGCTTGGTGAAGACAATGATTTGGTAGACCAGTTCCAACTGCTGTCTCAGTTGTGCATCTGGTTGGAGCGGCTAGGTATTTAAACCTGAGGACACACAGTCCTCACCATATTCTCCTTGAGCTAAGGTCACACAGACCTCGCCCAATCACTCGTGGTAAGTCTTTAGGTGACTTCCAAACCTTCACAAACTCGGTCACTCGGCGATCCACAATTCCTCTTGGATGCTCTAGACCATGATGCCTAACTATCTGGAAGAAGCACAGTCTTCAAAGGTAACATGCGTCGGATCCACGCAGGATCAATCTCTTTAGTGATGCTCAATCACTATGGGTTTGTAGGTGTTTGGGTTTGGGTTTTCCTCACTCGATGATTTTTGCTCAAAGTCCTCGGAGGATGGGATGCTCTCAAATGACAAGTGTCAGTTTCTCTCGGAGCAGCCAACCAGCTAGTGGTTGTAGGGGGCGGCTATTTATAGCCTAGGGAGCAGCCCGACATGATAAGACATAAATGACCTTCAGTGATATGACCGTTAGGTGGGTAGATATTTTGGGACAGCTGGCGCGTAGCACAACAACGGTCGGATATTTGAGGCTCAAATTCCTCAGGGCTATCATGTTCCTCACTTGTAGGCAATCCGCACTGGCGAATTCCTAACTCCTCAGTCAGAGCAAATTCCTCAGAGAACAGAAGAACTTCATCTCTATCACTGAAGAATATGACTGAATTGTATGAGATTTCCAATGGCTTCACTCGAAGGGATTGGTAGGTGTCGGATTTTGAGTTGAGCATCACATGGAAATTTTTCCTTAGTATTTCCTCGGCCCTTTTGAACAGTGCGGTGTTTCCTATGACTCAAGAAAGAGAAAATGAAACTACGAAAACAAAAGTCTTCACGCTTCATGTTCCTCGAATGAATACCAAGTCTTCAAGGTCACACCAATTTCTTCACTTTCAAAGTCTTCAGAAATCCAAAGTCTTCAGTCGAAGAACTTCATTTTTAGGGGTCGACTTTCTCTATAAATATCAAACTCCTCATAGACTTATAGACCTGTGTACACTCATAAACACATTAGACCCTTAACCTATAAGTCTTCAATACACCAAAATCACTAAGGGGCACTAGATGCACTTACAGTTAATACCAAGCTTGATTTGATCGTAAGATCATCGTGTGATGTCCGTGGTGGTAAGTGATGCAAGTGATGGTTACGAGGTAACCCGAGCAGAGTAAGTTGGTGCATGATAGTTTCATCATGTTGCATGCTAGTCTCATCCTGTTTATATGTTTATGCCATGCTCGTATTGTTCTAGCTGTATCATGTTGTACATGCCATGTTGTTCTGATAGTATCGTGTTCATCATTGCTTAATAATCTTTAATTGCCATGCTATTGTTTGTCTTGATTGCTTTGTTTGCTGTGAGCTTGCAAGTACATTGAATGTACTGACCTGGCGTGTCATGCAAGTCTACAGGTCATGCCAGATTTGATTGCTTGTTTGCCGTGGATTCCTTGTTTGCGAGCTAGGATAAGTGTTCCAGCTAGAGTCCCTGCAGAGTGGAGTTCACCACCGCCGACGTTGTTCCGCTGCCAGGAGTTGTTCCGCTGCATCGTGTTGTTCTGCTGCTTGCATGGAGCAACCATGGCAGGCGTAGTGTCGCCGTGCCGATGTAATCCCCTGGTACCCAATATAGCTTGCAATAAAGATATGATTTGTTCTATGCTAAGCAGTGGCGTATTCCAGAAGACTTCTCCTCGATATCTGGGCTAGAATACGGGGTGTTCCGGTTTCTCTGAGCCGGGGTGCCACAGGGGCTGCGATGCTTATGTGAAAAAGCTTCAACCTTATAAGCTCGAACCCAAATCGGAGAAACGTGTCTTCATAGGATACCCAATGGAGACTGTTGGGTACACCTTCTATCATTGATCCGAAGGCAAGATATTCATTGCTAAGAATGGATCCTTTCTAGAGAAGGAGTTTCTCTCGAAAGAAGTGAGTGGGAGGAAAGTAGAACTTGATCAGGTAATTGTACATGCTCCCTTATTGGAAAGTAGTCCATCACAGAAATCAGTTCCAGTTATTCCTACACCAATTAATGAGGAAGCTAATGATGATGATCATGAAACTTCTGATCAAGTTACTACCGAACCTCGTAGGTCAACCAGAGTAAGATCCACACCAGAGTGGTACGGTAATCCTATTCTGGAAGTCATGTTACTTGACCATGACGAATCTACGAACTATGAGGAAGCGATGATGAGCCCAGATTTCGTGAAATGGCTTGAGGCAACAAAATCTGAGATGGGATCCATGTATGAGAAAAAGTGTGGACTTTGGTTGACTTGCCGGATGATCGGCAAGCCATAGAGAATAAATGGATCTTCAAGAAGAAGACATACGCTGACGGTAATGTTACTGTCTACAAAGCTCGACTTGTTGCGAAATGTTTTCGACAAGTTCAAGGAGTTGACTACGATGAGACCTTCTCACCCATAGCGATGCTGAAGTCCGTCCAAATCATGTTAGCAATTGCCGCATTTTATGATTATGAAATTTGGCAAGTGGATGTCAAAACTGCATTCCTTAATGGATATCTTAAAGAAGAGTTATATATGATGCAACCAGAAGGTTTTGTCGATCCAAAAGGTGCTAACAAAGTGTGCAAGCTCCAGCGATCCATTTATGGACTGGTGCAAGCATCACGAAGTTGGAAATATGTTTTGATAGTGTGATCAAAGCATATGGTTTTATACAGACTTTTGGAGAATCCTGTATTTACAAGAAAGTGAGTGGGAGCTCTATAGCATTTCTGATATTATATGTGGATGACATATTGTTGATCGGAAATGATACTGAATTTCTGGATAGCATAAAAGGATACTTGAATAAGAATTTTTCAATGAAAGACCTCGGTGAAGCTACTTATATATTGGGCATCAAGATCTGTAGAGATAGATCAAGATGCTTAATTCGACTTTCACAAAGCACATACCTTGGTAAAGTTTTGAAGAAGTTCAAAATGGTTCAAGCAAAGAAAGGGTTGTTGTGTGTTACAAGGTGTGAAGTTGAGTCAGACTCAATGCCCGACCACTTCAGAAGATAGAGAGAAAATGAAAGTCATTCCCTATGCTCCAGCCATAGGTTCTATCATGTATGCAATGCTGTGTACCAGACCTGATGTGTGCCTTGCTATTAGTTTAGCAGGGAGGTACCAAAGTAATACAAGAGTGGATCACTGGACAATGGTCAAGACCATCTTGAAATACCCGAGAAGGACTAAGGATATGTTTCTCTTTTATGGAGGTGATAAAGAGCTCGTCTAAAGGGTTACATCGATGCAAGCTTTGACACTGATCCAGATGACTTTGAGTCAAAAACCGGATACATATTTATATTGAATGGTGGAGGTGTCAGTTGGTGTAGTTCCAAACAGAGCGTCGTGGCGGGATCTACGTGTGAAGCGGAGTACATAGCTGCTTCGGAAGCAACAAATGAAGGAGTCTGGATGAAGGAGTTCATATCCATAGTATATCGGGTCCAATGAAAATCTTTTGTGACAATACTGGTGCAATTTCCTTGGCAAAGGAATCCAGATTTCACAAGAGAACCAAGCACATCAAGAGACGCTTCAATTCCATCCGCGATCAAGTCAAGGAGGGAGACATAGAGATTTGCAAGATACATACGGATCTGAATATTGCAGAACCGTTGACTAAGCCTCACTCACGAGCAAAACATGATCAGCACCAAGACTCCATGGGTGTTAGAATCATTACTATGAAATCTAGATTATTGACTCTAGTTCAAGTGGGAGACTGAAGGAAATATGCCCTAGAGAGAATAATAAAGTTGTTATTTATATTTCCATTTATCATGATAAATGTTTATTATTCATGCTAGAATTGTATTAACCGGAAACTTAATACATGTGTGAATACATAGACAAACATGGTGTCCCTAGTATGCCTCTACTAGACTAGCTCGTTAATCAAAGATGGTTAAGTTTCCTAGCCATAGACATGTGTTGTCATTTGATGAACGGGATCACATCATTAGAGAATGATGTGATGGACAAGACCCATCCGTTAGCTTAGCACTATGATCGTTTAGTTTATTGCTATTGCTTTCTTCATGACTTATACATGTTCCTATGACTATGAGATTATGCAACTCCTGAATATCGGAGGAACACTTAGTGTGCTATCAAACGTCACAACGTAACTGGGTGATTATAAAGATGCTCTACTGGGTCTCCGTGGTGTTTGTTGAGTTGGCATAGATCGAGATTAGGATTCATCACTCCGATTGTCGGAGAGGTATCTCTGGGCCTCTCGGTAATGCACATCACCATAAGCCTTGCAAGCAATGTGTCTAATGAGTTAGTTGCGGGATGATGCATTACGGAATGAGTAAAGAGAATTGCCGGTAATGAGATTGAACTAGGTATGATGATACCGACGATCGAATCTCGTGCAAGTAACATACCGATGACAAAGGGAACAACGTATGTTGTTGTGCGGTTTGACCGATAAAGATCTTCGTAAAATATGTAGCAGCCAATATGAGCATCCAGGTTCCGTTGTTGACTATTGATCGGAGATGTGTCTCAGTCATGTCTACATAATTCTTGAACCGATAGGGTCCGCACGCTTAACGTTCGATGACGATTTGTATTAGGAGTTATGTGATTTGATGTACCAAAGGTTGTTCGGAGTCCCGGATGAGCTCATAGACATGACGAGGAGTCTCAAAATGGTCGAGACATAAATATTCATATATTGGAAGGTTACATTCGGACACCATAATGGTTTGGGTCGTTTCGGATAAGTTTCGGAGTACCGGGGGTTCCCGTAACCCCTCGGGAAGTTATTGGGCATCATGGGCCTAGTGGTGGAAGAGAGGAGGCAGGACAAGGAGTGGCGCGCGCCCCCCTAGCCCAAACTGAATTGGACTAGGGCTAGGGGGCCGGCCCCCCTTTCCTTCTCTTCTCCTCCTCCTTCCCCCCTTCTCCTTGTGGGAGTAGGAAGGGGGGGGGGCGAATCCTACTTGGAGTAGGACTCCACCCCCCTTGGGCGCGCCACCCTTGGCCAGCCTCCTCCTCCCTCCCTCCTTTATATACGTAGGGAGGGGGCACCCTCGAACACACAAGTTGATCTTTAGCCGTGTGCGGTGCCCCCCTCCACTGTTTTACACCTCGGTCATATTGTCGTATTGCTTAGGCGAAGCCCTGCACCGGTAACTTCATCATCACCGTCACCACGCCGTCGTGCTGACGAAACTCTCCCTTGGCCTCAACTAGATCAAGAGTTCGAGGGACGTCACCGAGCTAAACGTGTGCAGATCGCGGAGGTGCCATGTGTTCGGTACTTGATCGGTTGGATCACGTAGACGTTCGACTACATCAACCGCGTTACTAAACACTCCCTCTTTTGGTCTACGACGGTACATGGACACACTCTCTCCGCTCCTTGCTATGCTTCTCCTAGATAGATCTTGCGTGATTGTAGGAATTTTTTTAAATACTACGTTCCCCAATAGTTCCCCCCCGACTGCTGGGACCCACCAGCTACATCTTCGCACGCAAGGGAGTGTGTCCATATTACGGGCAAAAAAATGATTCGCCCCCTGACTGCTGGGACCCACCAGCTACATCTTCGCATGCAAGGAAGTGCCTGACAGTCAGGACCCACCTGGTCGAAGCGTATGTAGTGTTGTCATTCTGGTTGCGAACGTGTACGTACATACTGGTCGATCGGTCTATCTGCAGGCTGCAGCAATGAAGCATGGCCGAGTAAGGAAGGGCACGTGTCGTAGTAGAGGCGCACACGTAGCATGTACACGTACGTAAAACCAGGGTGCAAGAAAGTAAATACGGCCACGTACGTACATACGGTTGGGGTCTCGAACGCCTAGTCGCGCATACATATGGCCAGGGCTCGTGTACATGGCTGGGTCGGAACGGAGAAACTGCGTCGTCGTGTTCATCGGAAGCCAACCGGCTTGGACGGAATAGCCGATCGAACCGAGGCATGGCATACCGCAGAACACAGGAAACGGCCTTGTGTTCGACAAACCACGGTCGAAACGGGATCCTGTTCATCGGGAGGGGTTTGGAATACCGCAAAACAGAGGAAACAGACTTCTCTTCGACCTCCTACGGTTGAAACGGGGTCCTTTTGATCGGGTGGGGTGTGCCGTACCGCAAAACAGAGGAAACAGACTTGTGTTGGAGCGCTACGTTCAAAACGGAGGCCCTGTTCATCGGGAGGGGTGTGGCGTACCGTAAAAAGGGACTCCACGAGATACTGTTCATCTCCACCGTCGACCTCCTCCAGCCTCCACAGGCTACTGTTCATCCACTGTCGACCTCCTCCAGCCTCCACCTGCGACTGTTTATCCACAGGCTCCTGTTCATCCAGCCTCCGCTGCTCCTGCACCGGCTACTGTTCAACCAGCCATCTCCACAGGGTCCTGTTCAACCACCCCTCCGTGGGCTACTGTTCATCCAGCCCTCCACTGGCTACTGTTCAACCAGCCCTCCACGGGGTCCTGTTCATCCAGCCCTCCACGGGGTCATGTTCATCCACCCCCAACCGTCTCGATCGGGGTCCTGTTCATCCGACCCCCCACCTTGAACTGTTCATCCAAACCCCCCAACAACACTGTTCATCAAGGGAAGGAGGCAGCAGGGTTCGATCGGCTTCAGTTAGCAGTAGTAGCGAAGGAATCGCTCGATCAGGTTCAGTTAACACCCAAGGATCGATCGATTGCTCGGGTTCAGTAACGCATAGCCTGAAGTGCAATCGCTCGGGTTCAGTAGGCGAATGCCTCACTCGGGTTCAGTTAGAGCCCAACGCCTCGCACCCACGCGCGTGTGTGTATGAGAGAAACGCGTATCGCTCATCCACCGACCACCCACCGTAATCGGGATCTCCCCGATATTTTCCTCACCCTCGCTTCTACCACAGTTTTTTCTGTCATGGACGGCCCAAAGAATGTGATGCAGCTGCGTCTCCGTCCCACCCAGGACAAAAAGCCCATTTTCTGTCATGATTTTTTGGCATAGAAGTAGGAGCCCACCACATCTATGACGATACCGGTTTTTGTCACAATTATCTTCATAGAAGTGTGATAAGCATGACAGGAAAAAAATTCGTTCAGCCCAAAATGTCACGGATGTGTGTTTTTTCTGTAGTAAAAGAAGATGTTTGTCATGGCCTCCCTGGCGGATGTTGGCGAGGTTGAAGCCATTCATCCCGACCTATCGATCACGGAGCAACACCTCGCCACGGAAGCCGGCGTGGGCGTTGACTATGTTGAAATGCCGAAGGCTTCATGTCAGCGGCTAGCATATTACTGTATCTGAGGAAAGCTGGCTACGATATCAAGCTCATCGACAGTGATGGCTTCACGCGGGCCATGTCATAGGTTAAGTGGTCCATCCCCAATCCCTCTGGTTCAACCGACATCGATCTCTTCGACGGCCCTGCCGCTAATCTCCTCCGCCATGCAGTCAAGGATTTGCGATCCTTGTACGCCATCGAGCCCATTTTTTCATTTATGAAGAACACGTCCTACGATGGCGGATTGGGATCCACAATTCCAAGTCAGATCTCATCGACCACGAGCACGAGGAGGGCACCAAAAAGGTTCTTCCAAGGTGAAACAACCCATCTGCGACATGAGAAAGTGCACCATGGGTCTGTGCTCTTCCAACTGGAAGGATCCCGTCCATGACATGTGAGGCAACATCTTATCAGAAAATCATACCTTTTCTAGCTTGCCAACCCGTACCCTTTGTTGTCGTAGCTTTTGCCATCCGGTGTTTTAACTGTGTCGTGTTTAATTATTTCAGTTATGCAAAAATGTAATGTTCAATAGGTCTATGTGATGTTTAAGTATGAATTGTCCACTTCAGTTTCACGAATGGCTATATTTGGTTGTTTATAATGAGTAGATGCCTAGTTTATCTGTATTTGGTTGTTAGGTTGGTTGCAGTGAGAATTTGTCCAGTTATCAGGCAGATGCCTAATTTATCTGTATTTGGTTGTTAGGTTCGTTGTGCTACTTCTTGAGCTTGTGTTGGTTTTTCCCTTGAAGAGGAAAGGGTGATGCAGCAAAGTAGAGATAAGTATTTCCCTTAGTTTGAGAACCAAGGTATCAATCCAGTAGCAGACAACGCACAAATCACCAATACCTACACAAACAATCAAACAACTTGCACCCAATGCGATAAAGGGGTTGTCAATCCCTTCAGAGTTACTTGCAAAAGTGAGATCTGATAGATATAGATGAAATTAAACAAACGATAAAGTAAATATTTTTGGTATTTTTGGTTTATAGATCGAAAAGTAAAGGATTGCAAAATAGTAGATCGGAAACTTATATGATGGAAAATAGACCCGGGGGCCATAGGTTTCACTAGAGGCTTCTCTCAAGATAGAAAATAATATGGTGGGTGAACAAATTACTGTCGAGCAACTGATAGAAAAGCGCAAAGTTATGACGATATCTAAGGCAATGATTATGAAATATAGGCATCACGTCCGTGTCAAGTAGACCAAAAATGATTTTGCATCTACTACTATTACTCCACACATCGACTGACTCCTGCCTGCATCTAGAGTATTAAGTTCCTGAAGAACAAAGTAACACATTAAGTAACATAACATGATGTAGAGGAATAAACTCAAGCAATATGATGTAAACCCCATCTTTTTGTCGTCAATGGCAACAATACAATACGTAACTTGCTGCCCCTACTGTCACTAGGAAAGGACACCGCAAGATTGAACCCAAATCTAAGCACTTCTCCCATTGCAAGAAAAACCAATCTAGTTGGGCAAACCAAACCGATAGTTCAAAGAGAATTACAGAGATACCAAATCATGCATAAAAGAATTCAGAAAAGATTCAATAAATCCATAATTCATCTGATCTCGACAAACACATCGCAAAAGAAGATTACATCGGATAGATCTCCAAGAACATCGAGGAGAACATGGTATTGAGAATCAAAGAGAGAGAAGAAGCCATCTAGCTACTTTCTATGGACCCATAGGTCTGTGGTGAACTACTCATGCTTCATCGAAAGGGCTATAGAGTTGATGTAGAAGCCCTCCGTGATCGAATCCCCCTCCGGCAGGATGCCAGAAAAGGCCCCAAGATGGAATCTCACGGGTACAGAAGGTTGCAGTGGTGGAGAAGTATTTTCGTGGATACTTCTGGTGGTTTGGGTATATTTGGGAATATATAGGCCGATGAATTAGGTCAGGGGTGTCACGAGGGGCCCACAAAGCAGGGGGCGCGCCCTACCACCTAGGTGTGCCCTCCCCCTTGTGGCCGCATCGTGGATCTTCCGACTTGATCTCCAAGTCTTTGGATGTCTTTTGGTCCAAGAAAAATCATCGCGAAAGTTTTTATTCCGTTTGGACTCCATTTGTATAGCTTTTCTGCGAAACTCAGAAACAAGGAAAAAACAGGAACTGACACTTGGCTCTAGGTTACTAGGTTGGTTCCCAAAATAATATGAAATAGCATATTAATGCATATAAAACATCCCAAACAGATAATATAATAGCATGGAACAATCAAAAATTATAGATACGTTGGAGACGTATCAAGCATCCCCAAGCTCAATTCCTGCTCATCCTCGAGTAGGTAGATGACAAAAACAGAATTTTCTATGTGGAATGCTACCTAACATATTTATTCGTGTAATTCTCTTTATTGTGGCATGAGTTTTCAGATCCATAAGATTCAAAATGAAAGTTTAATATTGACATAAAAACAATAATACTTCAAGCATACTAACAAGGCAATTATGTCTTCTCAAAATAACATGGCCAACGGAAGCTTATCCCTACAAAATCATATAGTCTGGCTATGCTCCATTTTCATCACATGAAATATTCAAATCATGCACAACCCCGATGACAAGCCAGACAATTGTTTCATACTTTTGATGTTCTCAAAATTTTTCAACTTTCACACAATACATGAGCGTGAGCCATGGACATAGCACTATAGGTGGAATAGAATATGGTGGTTGTGGAGAAGACAAAAAGAAGGATATAGTCTCAAATCAACTAGGCGTATCAACGGGCTATGGAGATGCCCATCAATAGATATCAATGTGAGTGAGTAGGGATTGCCATGCAACGGGTGCACTAGAGCTATGAGTTCATGAAAGCTCAAAAAGAAAACTAAGTGGGTGTGCATCCAACTTGCTTGCTCAAAAAGAAAACTAAGTGGGTGTGCATCCAACAGGAAGCCCATCATTGGAATATACAAGCCAAGTTCTATAATGAAAAATTCCCACTAGCATATGAAAGTGACAACATAGGAGACTCTCTATCATGAAGATCACGGTGCTACTTTGAAGCATAGGTGTGGAAAAAGGATAGCAACATTGCCCCTTCTCTCTTTTTCTCTCCTTTTTTTGTTTGGCTTCTTTGGCCACCCTTTATTAGGCTTAATTGGACTCTTTATTTATTTATTTCCTCACATGGGAAAATGCTCTAATAATGATGATATCACACTTTTATTTACTTACAACTCAAGATTTACAACTTGATATCTAGAACAAAATATGACTCTATATGAATGCCTCTGGCGGTGTACCGGGATGTGCAATGACTCAAGAGTGACATGTATGGAAGGATTGTGAATGGTGGCTTTGCCACAAATGAGATGTCAACTACATGATCATGCAAAGCAATATGACAATGATGGAACGTTTCATAATAAAACGGAATAGTGGAAAGTTGCATGGCAATATATCTCGGAATGGCTATGGAAATGCCATAATAGGTAGGTATGGTGGCTGTTTTGAGGAAGGTATATGGTGGGTGTATGGTACCGGCAAAAGTTGCGCGGTACTAGAGAGACTAGCAATGGTGGAGAGGTGAGAGTGCATATAATCAATGGACTCAACATTAGTCATAAATAACTCACATACTTATTGCAAAAATTATTAGTTATCGAAACAAAGTACTACGCGCATGCTCCTAGGGGGATATATTGGTAGGAAAAGACCATCGCTCGTCCCCGACCGCCACTCATAAGGAAGACAATCAATAAATAAATCATGCTTCAACTTTGTTACAAAATGTTTCACCATACGTGCATGCTACGGGAATCACAAACCTTAACACAAGTATTTCTCCAATTCACAATTACTCACTAGCATGACTCTAATATCGCCATCTTTATATCTCAAAACAATCATCAGGAAGCAAACTTCTCATAGTATTCAATGCACTTTATATGAAAGTTTTTATTATATCCCTCTTGAATGTCTATCATATTAGGACTAGATTTATAACCAAAGCAAATTACCATGCTGTTTAGACACTCTCAAAATAATATAAGTGAAGCCTGAGAATTCAATAATTTCTATAAAGCCACCGCCGTGCTCTAAAAAGTTTTCTATGAAGTATTAGAGCAAAATTGCCTAGCTCAAAAGATATAAGTGAAGCATAGAGATAAATCACGATTTATGCGTGTCCCTCTCAAAAGGTGTGTACATCAAGGATGATTGTGGCAAACTAAAAAGTAAAGACTCATATCATACAAGACGCTTCAAGCAAAACACATATCATGTGGTGAATAAAAATATAGCCTCAAGTAAAGTTACCGATAGACGAAGACAAAAGAGGGGATGCCTTCCAGGGCATTCCCATGCTTAAGCTCTTGGTTGTCCTTGAATATTACCTTGGGGTGCCTTGGGAATCCCCAATATTAGGCTCTTGCCACCCTGTATTCCATAGTCCATCAAATCCTTACCCAAAACTTGAAAACTTCACAACACAAAACTCAACAAAAAATATCATAAGCTCCGTTAGTATAAGAAAATAAATCACCACCTTTGGTACTGTTGTGAACTCATTCTTTATTTATATTTGTGTAATATCTATTGTATTCCAACTTTTCCATGGTTCATACCCCCCAATACTACCCATAGATTCATCAAAATAAGCAAACAACACATAGAAAACATAATCTGTCAAAAACAGAACAGTCTGTAGTAATATGGATAGTTAGAATACTTTTGTAACTCCAAACATTATGATAAACTAGGAGAACAGAGGAAATTTGTATCTCAATCTTTTGTAAAAAATCAGAATTTTATCACTCTTCTGTGATTTTTAAAAATTCCGGGACTGGGTGCAAAAGTTTCTGTTTTTCAGCAAGATCAAATCAACTATCACTGTAAGCCATCCCAAAGTTCTTACTTGGCACAACACTAACTAACACAAAACCAAATCTAACCAGAGGCTAGATGAGTTATATATTGCAAAACAGAACCAAAAAGCAAAGAACAAAAATAAAATTGGGTTGCCTCCCAACAAGCGCTATTGCTTAACACCCTTAGCTAGGCATAAAAAAAACATATAGATTTAGGTATTGCCATCTTTGGTATGAAATCCATATGTATCTCTCATAATAATTCATATGGAAATTTAATTTATTTCTTGGAAAGTGTTCCATGCCCTTCATTAATAGAAATTGAAATCTAATGTTTCCTTCTTTCATATCAATAGTTGCACCAATTGTTCTAAGGAAAGGTCTACCAAGAATAATAAGACCTGTAGGATTGCAATCTATATCAAGAAAAGGAAATCTACGGGCACATAATTCCTATTTGCAACAATAAGAACATCATTAATCCTTCCGATTGGGTTCTTAATAGTGGAATCCGTGATACGTCTCCAACGTATCTATAATTTTTTATTGTTCCATGCTATTATATTATCTGTTTTGGATGTTTTATATGCATTAAGATGCTATTTCATATGATTTTTGGGACTAACCTATCTTACATTCTTAAGAAGTTGATCCCGACTAGAACCAATTTTCTCAACATGCACACTGTCCACATCATCATCATGCCATGTCACCATTCTGTTTGCAAATCCTATATATATATATATATATATATGTATGTATATATATATATATATATATATATATATATATATATATATATATATATATATATATATATATATATATATATATATATATATATATAGCTAAGAGACTCATCCCACCTATCCTTTTTATCTTAAATGCAACCTATCCACCTCGAAACATTGCCACGTTAGCATCTCTCAACAACATTTTACCTCGGAAAGAATGGCACAGGCAAGCTACAAGAAAACTAAATGCACACAAATGGAGTAACCGAACCAGGTTTATAATTAGCAAGCACATGCAGCTCATGCATTAAGCTAGCCCACATGCGTCCCATTATTAAGTTCTCATCAAATCCACGAGAGGTGACACAGAAAACTAACTGATGGGAGCATAAGGGACTACAATTTGTTCCATCTTCTCACCTTCTTATTCCAGTGGCACACACATCTTTTCCGCTTCCTTGCATCTTCTTTTTCCCTTATATATACTCCATATGATGAATCCCTTGCCCATCCAAGTCCTCCTAATTCCTTGCTCAGCATGTACAAGCCATCAATACACGCCACTGTCGCCATGGCTCAACAAGATGATCTTCTCCCCACCGTCACCTCACCGTGGATACATGCCATTGTCGCTTGCCGGACGACATTGATGGAGTGGTGAGTTATCCTCCCATGATTTGGTTTATCTTTCTTTTCTTTTTCTTTTTTTTGTAGGTGGTTTATCCATATTTTCATTTGTAAGGATTGAGGATTTGCAAGATTGACTACAACTCTCCCTGTTGCTTTATTTATTTCATTTCATTGTGAAAACAGAGAGTTGGGCTTCGAACTCATGGAAA
Organism: Aegilops longissima; assembly: GCA_021605205.1. Lineage (NCBI taxonomy): Eukaryota > Viridiplantae > Streptophyta > Magnoliopsida > Poales > Poaceae > Aegilops > Aegilops longissima. The sequence goes on from CM038679.1 coordinate 187,348,053, forward strand.
TCAAATTTGGTATATACCACTACAATTCCTCCTAGAGCACTCATGCTTCTCCCATGTTGTTTAGAAGTTTGGAATATGGAAACTACTCTTGGGTCTCTGATTTTTCTTTTGCCAGTTTGATTTCTTCACTTAAATTTAAGACTGAACTGTACCTAAGAACAGAGACTGGCCATTTTGAAGTCACTTTCAACCGGTACAGTGTCCGCCCCTTAATATGCACGAGTACATAATTATTTTAATGGTCTAGCTTGCATCCGTATCGTCATAGATATAATGTGTTTATTATTATTTTTACCGATTAGATATCATAAATTCAAGGCGGCATATTCATATTTTGGTGTACATTGGATACTCATCACACACATGAGAATTGCGAACTATGGGATTGTTCGTGTAGATTGTGGGGAGCTAGGTAAATTATATTTTATCTATTTTAACACATATATCTAGCTATAGAATGCCATCCACTCTACTATAGAACGCCATCCACTCTACCATAGAATGCTTTCATAAGGTGACGACAAAACTGTTAGTTTTGGCTGGCTGTGATCGGCAAACACACCATATTAGTTCCAACATTCTGTACATGTTATTCCGTACCATTGCCAACTGAGATGTTTTTGCTCTCTAGAAGATAATGAAGTGCATACATGGTATTTCAGGAACTTTTAGAGTTGAGGAAAAAATAGCAAATATCCATTTGTTATTCCAAAGGGTTTTATTCTGTCACAACAGATAAGTATAGAGTTGAGGTAAGATTATTATACTTTTCCTTAAGGTTTCTTGGTTCCTACTGCATATATTGTTTCTTACATAATGATTTTCTCTATCTACACAATTCCACATGTACATTATACACTGATGTAATACAAATGGACACACTGTTTTGTATTATTCTCCCTTCAACTTCCGTTGGCAATTATACAAATATTCATTGTGGAGTCACTTGGTTCTCCTGGGGACCAAGACAAAATTCTACACGAAGGACCAAGAATAAAATATACTTGCCCATATCTTGGTATATGTTTGTATTTCTGTACCACTCACTGCCAATTTTGGATATTTCAGAGTATGTAGAATTCATGATTTATCATATAATTCCTTTATTTGTTTTGTCTGACTATGGATGGGAAAGCAGAATAACAAACAAAATATTGTAACACCAACATGCTACTTAGTACTATGTTCTTCAGTAGAGAGATCCATTTAGTATATATACAAATGATTTTGTACAATTACATAAATCTTATGGGTTGTTACATGAGTTTTAGTGGATACACCCTGCATGGTGGAGAAGAAGTAAATGCTGCAAATTAGCAGACTTCTTTATACAACCGGATCTGCCAACCTGTCAACTTTCGTTTTCGTGCAATATATGATACAATAATTATGAATTGTGTTATATGGAACATGTCACATGTACTTCATATTTGGGAAAATTTTGTTTTTGCCACTCTAGATTTTGCCAATTTTCCTTATGCCACTCTAGATTTTGACATTTCACTTTTGCCACTCTTAGTTTTTGACAATTATCACAATTTCCATTCAGTGGCAAAGCAAAATAATTTTATTTTGTTTCTGCCACTCTTAGCTTTTGACAATTATCACAATTGCCATTCAGTGGCACAGCAAAATAATTTTATTTTGTTTCTGCCACTCTTAGCTTTTGACAATTATCACAATTGCCACTTTGAAATTTTTTCTTTTGCCACGGGAATGGAAATTGTGATAATTATCAAAAACTAAGAGTGGTAAAAGTGAAATGTCAAAATCTAGAGTGGAATAAGGAAAATTGGCAAAATCTAGAGTGGCAAAAACAAAATTTTCCCTTCATATTTGGTACTACACCATCATAACAGTTGTAGTTAATCTACTTCTGTAAGTCTTTCTCAATAAGCATATGTTTGTCATCAATTGAAATTTTTATTATCTCATTTTTCTGCTGCAACGCGCGGGGTATCATCTAGTTAACCTAGAGCCTAGTGCCAGTTCAGGTTTTTCCTTGTTTTAGAATTTCGCAGAAAAGGAATACCAAAGGGAGTCGAAAGGGAATGAAACTTTCACGATGATTTTTCTTGGACCAAAAGACATCCACAGGGCTTGGAGTGCACGTCAGGAAAGACACGAGGCGGCCACAAGGTCAGGAGGCACGTCCAGGGGGTAGGGCGTGCCCCCACCCTTGTGGGCCCCTCGTGACTCAACCGACCTATTTCTTCCGCCTATATATTTTCAAATATCCCAAAAACTTCCAAGGGAGACACGAAACCACTTTTCCACCGCCACAACCTTCTATACCCGTGAGATCCCATATAGGGGCCTTTTCCGGCGTCCTGCCAGAGGGGGATTCAATCACGAAGGGCTTCTACATCAACACCATTGCCTCTCCGATGAAGCATGAGTAGTTTACCATAGACCTACATGTCCATAGCTGTTAGCTAGATGGCTTCTCTCTCTTTGATTCTCAATACAAAGTTCTCCTCAATGTTCTTGGAGATCTATTCGATGTAATACTCTTTGCGGTGTGTTTGCCGAGATCCGATGAATTGTGAATTTATGATCAGCTTATCTATGAAAATTATTTGAATCTCCTCTGAATTCTTTTATGCATGATTTTATATCTTTGCAAGTCTCTTCGAACTATCGATTCGGTTTGGCCTACTTGATTGGTTTTTCTTGCAATGGGAGAAGTGCTTAGCTTTGGGTTCAATCTTGCGGTTCTCGATCCTTGTGACAGAAGGGGAACCGACTGGTATTATATTGTTGCCATCGATGATAAAAAGATGGGGTTTTCATCATATTGCTTGAGTTAATTCCTCTACATCATGTCATCTTTCTTAATGCGTTACTCTGTTCTTTATGAACTTAATACTCTAGATGCATGCTGGATAGTGGTCGATGTGTGGAGTAATAGTAGTAGATGCAGGCAGGAGTCGATCTACTTGACACGGACGTGATGCCTATATTTATGATCATTGTCTTAGATATTGTCATAACTTTGCACTTTTTTATCAATTTCTCAGCAGTAATTTGTTCACCCACCGTAATATTTTCTATCTTGAGGGAAGCATCTAGTGAAACCTACGACCCCTGGGTCTACTTTCCATCATATAAGTTTCCGAGCTACAATTTTAGTTTCCTATTTACTTTCTTTGCAATCTTTTAGTTTCCGTTCCATATACCAAAAATACCAAAAAATACTTTACCGTTTATCCATCTATATCATATTTCACTTTGGAAATAACTGTGAAGGGATTGACAACCCCTTTGTCGCGTTGGGTGCAAGTTGGTGTTTGTTTGTGCAGGTATTCGGTGGCTTGCGTGTTGTCTCCTACTGGATTAATACCTTGGTTCTAAAAATTGAGGGAAATACTTACTCTACTTTGCTGCATCACCCTTTCCTCTTCAAGGGAAAAACCAACACAAACTCCAGAGGTACCAGGAAGAATTTCTGGCGCCATTGCCGGGAGATCTACGCCAAGCCGAGACATACCAAGTACCCATCATAAACTCTCATCCCTCTCATCACATTATTTGCCATTCACCTCTCATTTTCCTCTCCCCCACTTCTAAAACGATTTTCGAAAAGATTCGCCTTTTCTTCGCCCCTCTTCCATTCGTCTTCTTCGCTTGCTTTTTGTGTGCTCGTGTGTTGGATTGCTTGCTTTGTCATGATGAATCAAGATAATACCAAATTGTGTGACTTCTCCAACACCAACAATAATGATTTTATTAGTACTCCGATTGCTCCCGCTACTAATGTGGAATCTTGTGAAATTAATACCGCTTTGTTGAATCTTGTTATGAAAGAACAATTTTCCGGCCTTCCCAATGAAGATGCCGCATCCCATCTTAATAATTTCATTGATATGTGTGATACGCAAAAGAAAAAACATGTGGATAATTATATTGTTAAATTTAAGCTATTTCTGTTCTCACTACAAGATCGTGCTAAAACTTGGTTTTCGCCTTTGCCTAAAAATAGTATTGATTCATGAAAAAATAGTAAAGATGCTTTTATCTCCAAGTATTTTCCTCCCGCTAAGATCATCTCCCTTAGGAATGATATTATGAATTTTAAGCAACTTGATCATTAAGATGTTGCGCAATCTTGGGAGAGGATGAAATTGATGATACGAAATTACCCCGCTCATGCTTTGAATTTGTGGATGATTATACAAAAAAATTATGCCGAATTGAACTTTGCTTCTAGAAATCTTTTAGATTCGGCCGCGGGAGGCACTTTTTGGAAATTACTTTAGGAGAGGCTCATAAACTCCTAGATAATATTATGGTTAATTATTCTCAACGGCATACCGAAAGATCTTCCACTAGTAAAAAAAGTGCATGCCATTGAAGAGATTAATGTTTTGAGTGGAAAGATGGATGAACTTATGAAATTATTTGCTAGAAAGAGTGGTCCTATTGATCCTAGTGATATGCCTTTGTCTACTTTGATTGAAAATAATAATGAATCTATGGATGTGAATTTTGTTGGTAGGAACAAATTTGGTAATAACGCGTATAGAGGTAATTTTAATCCTAGGTCGTTTCCTAGTAATTCCTCTAATAATTATGGTAATTCCTACAACAATTCTTATGGAAATTATAATAAGATGCCCTCTAAATTTGGTAATAGTGTTAAATAATTTATAAGTTCGCAAAAGAATTTCAATGCTTTGATTGAAGAAAAATTGCTTAAGATTGATGATTTGTCTAGAAACGTGGATAGAATTTCTCTTGATGTTGATTCTTTGAAACTGAGATCTATTCCACCTAAGCATGATATCAAAGCGTGCAAAAAAATAATTTGTCTAGAACCGCTAAGATGCATGCAAAAAAAGATTGGTTTATAAAAGCGTGTTCTTCTAGTTTGCATGAAAATAAGGATGAAGATCATAAAGTGATTGATGTGATTCCTATTGAATCTTTGTTTTCCAATGTAAATCTTGATAAAGATGGGACTAGAGATGAGTCAACTTTAGCTAAAAGGCGTCCCAATGATTCTGAGTTTTTAGATCTTGATGCGAAAATTGATAAAAGTGGGATTGGAGAGGTCAAAACTTTAAATATCAATGAACCCACTCTGTTGGATTTCAAGGAATTTAGTTATGATAATTGTTCTTCAATATATTGTATTTCCTTGTTGCAATCCACGTTGAATTCTCCTCATGCTTATAATTAAAACAAAGCTTTTACTAAACATATCGTTGATGCTATCTCTCAAAAACTTTATGATGAATGGAACCTACTATTAAGATTAAGATTAAAGATTATGAATGACATGCTTGGTGTGATTTGGGTGCTAGTGTTTCTACGATTCCAAAAACTTTATGTGATGTATTAGGTTTCCATGAATTTGATGATTGTTCTTTAAATTTGCATCTTGCGGATTCCACTATTAAGAAACCTATGGGAAGGATTAATGATGTTCTTATTGTTGCAAATAGGAATTATGTGCCTGTAGATTTCATTGTTCTTGATATAGATTGCAATCCTACATGTCCTATTATTCTTGGTAGACCTTTCCTTAGAATGATTGGTGCAGTTATTGATATGAAAGACGGAAACATTATATTTCAATTTCCGTTAAGAAAAGGCATGGAACACTTCCCTAGAAAGAAAAATAAATTTCCTTATGAATCTATTATGAGAGCCACTTATGGATTGCATGCCAAAGATGATAACACTTAGATCTATTCGTGTTTTACGCCTAGCTAAGGGTGTTAAACAATAGCGCTTGTTGGGAGGCAACCCAACTTTATTTTTGTTTTTGCTTTTTAGGTTCTATTTTGCAATAAATATTTCATCTAGCCTCTGGTTAGATGTGGTTTTGCGTTTTAATTAGTGTTTGTGCCAAGTAAAACCTTTGGGATAGCTTATGCTAATAGTTGATTCGATCTTGCTGAAAAAACAGAAACTTATGCACTCAGTCCTAGAACTTATAAAAATTGAAGAAGCGTCGAAAAATGCTGAATTTTTTTACAGTAAATTTATATACAAATTTCTTAGGACGTCCTAATTTTTCAAGATTTTTGGAGTTACAGAAGTATGCGAACTATCCAGATTACTACAGACTATTCTATTTTTGACAGATTCTGTTTTTCGCGTGTTGTTTGCTTATTTTGATGAAACTATGGCTTGAACCATGGAAAAGTTGCAATACAGTATATATTACATCAATATAAATAAAGAAGGAGTTCACAACAGTACCAAAAGTGGTGATTTATTTTCTTATACTAACGGAGCTTATGAGATTTTCTGTTGAGTTTTGTGTTGTGAAGTTTTCAAGTTTTGGGTAAGGATTTGAAGGACTATGGAATAAGGAGTGGCAAGAGCCTAAGCTTGGGGATGCCCAAGGCACCGCAAGATAATATTCAAGGATACCAAGAGCCTAATCTTGGGGATGCCTCGGGAAGGCATCCCCTCTTTCGTCTTCATCTATCGGTAACTTTACTTGAGGCTATATTTTTATTCACCACATGATATGTGTTTTTCTTGGAGCGTCTTGTATGATTTGAGTCTTTGCTTTTTAGTTTGCGACAATCATCCTTGCTGTACACACCTTTTGGGAGAGACACGCACGAATTGTGATTTATTACAATACTCTATGTGCTTCAGTTATATCCTTTGAGCTAGGCAATTTTGCGCTAGTGCTTAACCTATATCTTTTCAGAGCACGGCGGTGGTTTTATTTTATAGAAATTTTTGAAATCTCGTACTTTACTTATATTATTTTTAGAGTCTTTAGAAACAGCATGATAATTTTCTTTGGTTATAAATTTAGTCCTAATATGATAGACATCCAAGAGGGATATAATAAAAAAATTCATATAAAGTGCATTGAATACTATAAGAAGTTTGATTCCTTATGATTGTTTTGAAATATGAAGATGGTGATATTAAAGTCATGCTAGTGAGTAGTTGTTAAATCGAGAAATACTTGTGTTAAAGTTTGTGAGTCCCGTAGCATGCGCGTATGGTGAAATCGGAGCATGATTTATTTATTGATTGTCTTCCTTATGAGTGGCGGTCGGGGACGAGCGATGTTCTTTTCCTACCAATCTATCCCCCTAGGAGCATGCGCGTAGTACTTTTTTCGATGACTAATAGATTTTGGCAATAAGTATATGAGTTCTTTATGACTAATGTTGAGTCCATGGATTATATGCACTCTCACCTTTCCGCCATTGCTAGCCTCTCTTGTACCGCACAACTTTCTCCGGTACCATACACCTTATACCTTCCCCAAAACAGCCACCATACCTACCTAATATGGCATTTCCATAGCCATTCCGAGATATATTGCCATGCAACTTTCTACCGTTCCGTTTATATGACACGCTCCATCATTCTCATATTGCTTTGCATGATCATGTAGTTGACATCGTATTTGTGGCAAAGCCACCGTTCATCATTTTTTATACATGTCGCTCTTGATTCATTGCACATCCCGGTACACCGACGGAGGCATTCACATAGAGTCATATTTTGTTCTACGAATCGAGTTGTAATTCTTGAGTTGTAAGTACATAAAAGTGTGACGATCTTCATTTTTAGAGCATTGTCCCTTGTGAGGAAAGGATGATGGAGACTATGATTCCCCCACAAGTCGGGATGAGACTCTAGATGAAAAAAAAGAGGCCAAAAAATGAGAGAAGGCCCAAATAAAAAAAATGAGAGAAAAGAGAGAAGGGGCAATGTTACTATCCTTTTACCAGACTTGTGCTTCAATGTAGCACCATGATCTTCATGATAGAGAGTCTCCTATGATATCACTTTCATATACTAGTGGGAATTTTCATTATAGAACTTGGCTTATATATTCCAATTATGGGCTTCCTCAAATTTCCCTAGGTATTCGTGAGCAAGCGAGTTGGAGGGACACCCACTTAGTTTTTGTTTTGAGCTTTCATAAACTTATAGCTCTAGTGCATCCGTTGCATGGCAATCCCTACTCGCTCACATTGATATCTATTGATGGGCATCTCCATAGCCCGTTGATACGCCTAATTGATGTGAGACTGTCTCTTTCTTTTTGTATTCTCCACAACCACCGTCTATACCACCTATAGTGCTATGTCCATGTCTCATGCTCTTGTATTGCATGAAAGTTTAAAAAGTTTGAGAACGCCAAAAGTATGAAACAATTGCTTGGCTTGTCATCAAGGTTGTGCATGATTTGAATATTTTGTGTGATGAAGATGGATCATAGCCAGAGTATATGATTTTGTAGGGATAAGCTTTCTTTGGCCATGTTATTTTGAGAAGACATCATTATTTTGTTAGTATGTTTGAAGTATTATTGTTTTTATGTCAAGATTAAACTTTTGTTTTGAATCTTACAGATCTGAAAATTCATGCCACAATAAATAGAATTACATGGATAAATATGTTAGGTAGCATTCCACATCAAAAATTCTATTTTTATCATTAACCTACTCGAGGACGAGCAGGAATTAAGCTTGGGGATGCTTGATAGATCTCCAATGCATCTATAATTTTTTATTGTTCCATGATATTACATTATCTGTTTTGAATGTTTTATATGCATTAATATGCTATTTTATATGATTTTTTGGACTAACCTATTAACCTAGAGCCCAGTGCCAGTTCCTGTTTTTCCCTTGTTTTAGAGTTTCGCAGAAAAGGAATACCAAACGGAGTCCAAATGGAATGGAACTTTCGTGATGATTTTTCTTGGATCAGAAGACATCCAGAGGGCTTAGAGTGCACGTCAGGTAAGCCACGAGGCGGCCACAAGGTCGAGAGGCTCGCCCCCCTTGTGGGCCCCTCGTGACTCCACTGACTTATTTCTTCCGCCTATATATTCTCAAATATCCCAAAAACTTTCAAGGGAGCCACGAAACCACTTTTCCACCGCCGCAACCTTCTGTACCCATGAAATAGCATCTAGGGGACTTTTTCGACGTCCTGCCAGAGGGCGATTCAATCATGGAGGGCTTCTACATCAACACTCTTGCCTCTCCGATGAAGTGTGAGTAGTTTACCACAGACCTACGGGTCCATAGCTAGTAGCTAGACGGCTTCTTGTCTCTCTTTGATTCTCAATACAATGTTCTCCTCGATGTTCTTGGAGATCTATTCGATGTAATACTCTTTTGCGGCGTGTTTGCTGAGATCCGATGAGCTGTGGATTTATGATCAGTTTATCTATGTATATTATTTGTATCTTTCTGAATTCTTTTATGCATGATTTGATATCTTTGCAAGTCTCTATGAACTATCGATTTGGTTTGGCCTACTAGATTAGTTTTTCTTGCAATGGGATAAGTGATTAGCTTTGGGTTCAATCTTGCGGTGCTCGATCCTAGTGACAGAAGGGGAACCGACACGTATTGTATTGTCGCCATTGAGGATAAAAATATGGGGTTTTCATCATATTGCTTGAATTAATTGTCGGATGTGGGGTTCCGGCAAACCCTTAAGGTTCGACCACTGGGGTGCGCGCGAAGTCTTTCCCCCCTACCGTTCTACGCTGTAGCTCACTAAGATCTTGCGGACGAACTCGACGAACTCACAACACAGAAAGAGACACTGGGTTTATACTGGCTCGGGCCATCGTTGTGGTGTAATACCCTACTCCAATGTGGTGGTGGTGGATTGTCTCTTGGGCTGATGATAAATCATACAAGAGAAGAACAGCCTCCTGAGGTTGAGGTGTTCTTGTGCGTGTGTTGGCTTGTCGATCTGTTCGAGTCGTACCTCGGTTCAGCCTCTCGCCTACTGTGGTGGCTAGCTCTACTTATATAGGCCCTGGTCCTCTTCCCAAATGTTGAGCAGGAAGGGAGCCAACAACGGCGGGAAAATTTGGAGGGGGACAACTAGTACAAGCTATCCTGACAAAAGCAGTCTTCACCTGCGAAAAGCCCTGGGATGACGCCGTCTTGGGCTCCATGATAACCTCCGCCTTGCCGTCCCCCTGGTCTTGGTCTTGTTGCACCAATATGGCAACCTTTGCCTGATGCCTCGGTACTCTTCGTCTGCGCTTGCCTCCTTAGCACCAAAGAGGAAATGTGGATGCTGCGCGTACTAGCGCCCGCCTGGCACCAGCCTGGCACCATTCGTCATGGATTATGTCATGAGTCCCTCGTGAGGTTTGCCCCGCCTTGATATCTCTGCTCCTCGTGAGGCCGCCTGGCTAGGCCACTCCAGAGGAAGCCTTGAGTCGTTCGCCTCATGAGGCTTGGACCCTCGCGGGGGTCTTGGATGCCTTGTTGATGAAGATGGGCCATACGGTCCATTGCTTAGCCACGCTGTGGGCCGCAGGCAGGCAAGTCTGGGGACCCCCTTTCTCAGAACGCCGACAGTAGCCCCCGGGCCCAAGGTGCGCTCGGGCTTGGCTTCGCGGCGAAGCCAAGGGTCAAGTTCGGAGTGCCGCGGGCCCCAAAAGCCTGCGGCCTTGGTCGACGCGTGGCGGTTGATTGGGCGTGGGCGTATCCGCTTCCCCACGCTGCCTCGGCAACTGCATGATTTGACGAGTCCCTGCTACATGCAAGGAAAACCATCATAACCTGCGATCGTGGGAGACGCCGGTTGGCCTTCTCTTGCTATAAATGGGGAGGGGGCAGAGCCCCCGTTGCCCATATCTTCCTTGCTCGCGTGCTTCATCCTCCTTGCTCCCCTGCTGACAGCAATGGCGCCCATTAGAAGGTTTTCGGCCGAAGAGAAAGGGAAAGCTCCCCGCGATGAGCCGGAGCCTCTTCCGCCGAAGAAACGGTCGATCCACCGCCGTGACGAGGCGGCAATGCAAGTGGTGACGAGGCGTTGGTGCGAGCGGCCCCCACCGGGGTACCCGCTACCCTTGTCCGCTCGAGCCGAGGGCTTGAGAGGACGGAGATACGAACAGCGCCGCCCGTGCCACGGCGTTGCGCGCTGTCGCCCCTGGGGTCCACGCCGCCGACTCCTCGCACGAGTTGGTGCCGGGAGCGCCGATGCCACCAAGCTCCTGGATCCGCTTCCAGCGGTTCTTCTCCCACGTGGTGCCGCCGAAGGGGCCACTCTAGCTCTGGCTGCAGCACGCAGACTGCAGTGCTCCGGCGACCGGAGCGGAGATCGAAGCGGTCCCTACTAGCAAGATCTTCATGACTCGCGGCTGGGGCGAGATCGCGCGGGTTTGCCGTGTGAGGGGGCCCTCGCGATCCACTTCGAGTACGACGGTGCCTCCACGCTCTTCTTCAAGGTCTTCGACGCCGAGGGTCGCCCCTTGGAGTGCTACCCTGGAGAGGAGCGCCAGGCCGTCGTGCACTCCTATCGCGAGCACTCCAGCAGCAGCAGCCCTTGGGAGTCCAGCAGCTCTCCCGAGCTTTACGAGACTCCGGAGACGAGCGATGACAGCTACGTCTGAGGGAGTCCTGGACTAGGGGGTGTCCGGATAGCCGAACTATCATCACGGCCGGACTGCAAGACTATGAAGATACAAGATTGAAGACGTCGTCCCGTGTCCGGATGGGACTTTCCTTGGCGTGGAAGGCAAGCTTGGCGATACGGATATGTAGATCTCCTACCATTGTAACCGACTCTGTGTAACCCTAACCTATCCGGTGTCTATATAAACCGGAAGGGTTTTAGTCCGTAGGACGAACAACAATCATACCATAGGCTAGCTTCTAGGGTTTAGCCTCCTTGATCTCGTGGTATATCTACTCTTGTACTACCCATATCATCAATATTAATCAAGCAGGAGTAGGGTATTACCTCCATCGAGAGGGCCCGAACCTGGGTAAAAACATCGTGTCCCTTGTCTCCTGTTACCATCCGCCTAGACGCACAGTTCGGGACCCCTACCCGAGATCCGCCGGTTTTGACACCGACATTGGTGCTTTCACGAGAGTTCCTCTCGTGTCGCCACCGATAGGCCCGATGGCTCCTTCGATCATCAACAACGACGCGGTCCAGGGTGAGACTTTTCTCCCGGATAGATCTTCAGATTCGGGCGGCTTTGCACCGCCGCCAATTCGCCAGCCATCTGGAGCAGATCGAAAGCTACGCCCCTGGCCATCAGGCCAGATTTGGAAGTTTGAACTATACGGCCGATGTCCGCGGAGACTTGATCTTCGAAGGATTTGAGCCACAGCCGAGCGTGCCGCACTGTCTCGATGGGTATGATCTAGCTCTGTCGCCGAACAGTGCCCTGGAGGCTGCACCAGCATCCGCTCCGACCCTTAATCTGGAGCCAGATTCCCCGATCGAGGACGAGTGGTTGGACAAAGCCTCGGGGGCTACGATCTCTACGGCGATTGAGCCAAACTCCATCCCTGTCCTTTGCGAAGACCTTGACTCCAGGGTGCCGGACTCCTCTCCGGACTCCGAACCCTGCGCGCCCTTCCAATCGAATCCGATTGGGCGCCGGTCATGGAGTTCACCGCCATGACATCACAAGACTCGCCCTTTGGCGACATCCTGAATTCACTAAAGTCTCTCTCTTTATCCGGAGAGCCTGGCGGACTACGGACGGGAAGGTTGGGATACGGACGACGAAGAAATTCAATGCCCACCCACCACCCACTTTGTAGCCACTATCGATGATTTAACCGACATGCTCGACTTCGACCAAGACATCGACGGTATGGACGACGATGCGGAGGCGACCAAGACCCAGCGCCTACACAGGCAATCGGAAGGCCACCTCGTCATACGACATATACATGGTGGACATCCCAAAAGATGGGAACGGCGATGGAACAACGGAGGATGACCCCTCCAAGAAGCAACCAAAGCGCCGACGTCAGCGGCGCCGCTCTAAATCCCGCCACAGCAAAAACGGTGATTCCGACACGGGAAATAATAACACCCCGGACAGTGCCGAAGACAACCCCCTCCAGCAGGACTCAGCGCAGGAGGAGGGAGAATCAAGTCCGCACGACAGTGCGGCAGAAAGAGAGGTCGAGGACGATAATTATGCGCCTCCCTGCGAAGATGAGGCAAGCCTCGACGACGACGAATTTGTCGTGCCCGAGGATCCCGCCGAACATGAGCGTTTCAAACGCAGGCTTATAGCCACGGCAAGCAGCCTCAAGAAAAAGAAGCAACAGCTTAGAGCTGACCAAGACCTGCTAGCAGACAGATGGACTGAAGTCCTTGCAGGCGAAGTGTATGAACTCGAACGCCCCTCCAAAAGCTACCCCAAACGCAGGCCATTGCCTCGATCAGAGGAGGAAGCACCCAAGTCACCAGCGCACGACATGGCAGACCGGCCACCCCGTGGCCGCGACAGAGAAGCCTCTCGGCCCTCCGCTCAAGCCGCACCCCGATGCCGCTCAAAAAGTACCAAGGCACGGGAAAATGCGCCGGACTTGCGAGATATATTGGAGGATAAGGCAAAACATACAAGATCGATCTACGGATTGCGTGGGCGCCCAATGACTTGGGATGATTACCGTCGCGCCGGATACTGTTGGAAATATGCCCTAGAGGCAATAATAAAAGCATTATTATTATATTTCCTTGTTCATGATAATTGTCTTTTATTCATGCTATAACTGTATTACACGTGTGAATACATAGACTACAATACGTCCCTAGTAAGCCTCTAGTAGACTAGCTCGTTGGTCAAGAGATAGTCATGGTTTCCTGACTATGGACATCAGATGTCGTTGACAACGGGATCACTTCATTAGGAGAATGGCGTGATGGACAAGACCCAATCCTAAGCATAGCACAAAGATCGTGTAGTTCGTTTTGCTAGAGCTTTTCCAATGTCAAGTATCTCTTCCTTAGACCGTGAGATCGTAACTCCCGGATACCGTAGGAGTGCTTTGGGTGTACCAAACGTCACAACAGAATCGGGTGACTATAAAGGTGCACTACAAGTATCTCCGAAAGTGTCATTGGGTTGACACGGATCGAGACAGGGATTTGTCACTCCGTATGACGGAGAGGTATCACTGGGCCCACTCGGTAGTGCATCATCATAATGAGCTCAAAGTGATCAAGTGTCTGGTCACGGGATCATGCATTACGGTACGAGTAAAGTGACTTGCCGGTAACGAGACTGAACGAGGTATTGGGATACCGACGATCGAGTCTCGGGCAAGTAACATACCGTCTGACAAAGGGAATAGTATACGGGGTTGCTTGAATCCTCGACATCGTGGTTCATCCGATGACATCATCGAGGAGCATGTGGGAGCCAACATGGGTATCCAAATCCCGCTGTTGGTTATTGACCTGAGAGCGTCTCGGTCATGTCTGCATGTCTCCCGAACCCGTAGGGTCTACACACTTAAGGTTCGGTGACGCTAGGGTTATTAGGAAGACTTGTATGTGATTACCGAATGTTGTTCGGAGTCCGAGATGAGATCCCGGACGTCACGAGGAGTTCCGGAAGGGTCCGGAGGTAAAGATTTATATATGGGAAGTTGTCAAACGGACACCGGAAAAGTTTCGGGTCATATCGAATTATGGAGGGGCCACGGAAAGGTTCGGAGGACCACGGGAGGCCACCTCCCGGGGCCACTTGGGCTGCGTGGGAGGCAGCCAGCCCCTGGTGGCTGGGCGCACCCTCCCTTGGGCCCATGCGCCTAGGGTTGAGGGGGAACCCTAAGGGGCGCCCCTTGCTTGGGGGCAAGCCCCCTCCCTTGGCCGCCGCCCCCTCTAGATGCATCTAGAGGGGCCGCCCCTCCTCCCTTCCCTATAAATAGAGGGGTGAGGGAGGCTGCATACACAATTAAAGGCGCAGCCCTCCCTCCCAACACCTCTCCTTCTCGCAAGGCGCTTGGCGAAGCCCTGCCGGAGAACTGTCACTCCTTCATCATCACGCCGTCGTGCTGCTGTTGGAGCCATCTTCCTCAACCTCTCCTTCCTCCTTGCTGGATCAAGACGGAGGTTACGTTGCCCGTACCGTACGTGTGTTGAACACGGAGGTGCTGTCCGTTCAGCGCTTTGGTCATCGGTGATCCGAGTACGACTCCATCATCACCATCCCCTCGAAAGCTTCCGCACGCGATCTACAAGTGGTATGTAGATGCAAACTCACTCCCTTGACTCGTTGCTTAGATGGACTCATAGATGGATCTTGGTGAAACCGTAGGAAAAATTTTAATTTTCTGCAACGTTCCCCAACAGTGGCATCAGAGCTAGGTCTATGCGTAGTTCTCTATTGCACGAGTAGAACACAATTTTGTTGTGGGCGTGGATCTTGTCAACTTACTTGCCGCTACTAGTCTTATCTTGCTTCCGCGGTATTGTGGGATGAAGCGGCCCGGACCAACCTTACACGTACGCTTACGTGAGACCGGTTCCACCGACTAACATGCACTAGTTGCATAAGGTGGCTAGCGGGTGTCTGTCTCTCCCACTTTAGTTGGAGCGGATTCGATGAAAAGGGTCCTTATGAAGGGTAAATAGAAGTTGACAAAATCACGTTGTGGTTATTCGTAGGTTGGAAAAGGTTCTTACTAGAACCCAATTGCAGCCACGTAAAAGATGCAACAACAATTAGAGCACGTCTAACTTGTTTTTGCAGCAATTGTCATGTGATGTGATATGGCCAAGTTGTGATGAATGATGAATGACATATTGTGATGTATGAGATCATGTTCTTGTAATAGGAATCATGACTTGCATGTCGATGAGTATGACAACCGGCAGGAGCCATAGGAGTTGTCTTTATTTTATATGACCTGCGTGTCATTGAAGAACGCCATGTAACTTACTTTACTTTATTGCTAAACGCGTTAGCCATAGAAGTAGAAGTAGTCGTTGGCGTGACAACTTCATGGAGACACGATGATGGAGATCATGATGATGGAGATCATGGTGTCATGCCGGTGACAAGATGATCATGGAGCCCCGAAGATGGAGATCAATGGAGCTTTATGATATTGGCCATATCATGTCACTACTATATAATTGCATGTGATGTTTATTATGTTTATACATATTGTTTACTTAGAACGACGGTAGTAAATAAGATGATCCCTTACAACAATTTCAAGAAGTGTTCTCCCCTGACTGTGCACCGTTGCTAAAGTTCGTCGCTTCTAAGCACCACGTGATGATCGGATGTGATGGATTCTTACGTTCACATACAACGGGTGTAAGACAGATTTACACACGCAAAACACTTAGGGTTAACTTGACGAGCCTAGCATGTACAGACATGGCCTCGGAACACGGAGACCGAAAGGTCGAACACGAGTCGTATGGAAGATACGATCAACATGAGAATGTTCACCGACGATGACTAGTCCGTCTCACGTGATGATCGGACACGGCCTAGTCGACTCGGATCGTGTAACACTTAGATGACTAGAGGGATGTCTAATCTGAGTGGGAGTTCATTGAAATAATTTGATTAGATGAACTTAATTATCATGAACTTAGTCTAAAACTTTTGAATGATATGTCTTGTAGATCAAATGGCCAACGCTCATGTCAACTTGAACTTCAACGCGTTCCTAGAGAAAACCAAGCTGAAAGATGACGGCAGCAACTATACGGACTGGGTCCGGAACTTGAGGATCATCCTCATAGCTGCTAGGAAACAATATGTCCTAGAAGGACCGCTAGGTGACGCCCGTCCTGAGAACCAAGACATTATGAATGCTTGGCAGTCTCGTGCTGATGATTACTCCCTCGTTCAGTGCGGCATGCTTTACAGCTTAGAACCGGGGCTCCAAAAGCGTTTTGAGCATCACGGAGCATATGAGATGTTCGAGGAGCTGAAACTGGTTTTCCAAGCTCACGCCCGGGTCGAGAGATATGACATCTCCGACAAGTTCTATAGTTGTAAGATGGAGGAAAATAGTTCTGTCAGTGAGCACATACTCAAGATGTCTGGGTTGCACAACCATATGACCCAGCTGAATATTAACCTCCCTGATGAGGCAGTCATTGACAGAATCCTCCAGTCGCTCCCACCAAGCTACAAGAGCTTTGTGATGAACTACAATATGAAGGGATGGTAAAGACCATTCTGAAGTATTCTCTATGCTGAAGTCAGCCGAGGTTGAAATCAAGAAAGAACATCAAGTGTTGATGGTCAATAAGACCACTAAGTTCAAGAAGGGCAAGGGCAAGAAGAACTTCAAGAAGGACGGCAAGAAGGTTGCCGCCCGAGAAGCAAGTTGCCGGAAGAAGTCAAAGAATGGACCCAAGCCCGAGACCGAGTGCTTTTATTGCAAGGAAGGGTCACCGAAGCGGAACTGCCCCAAATACTTAGCGGACAAGAAGGCCGGCAACACCAAAGGTATATTTGATATACATGTAATTGATGTGTACCTTACTAGTACTCGTAGTAACTCCTGGGTATTTGATACCGGTGCCGTTGCTCATATTTGTAACTCACAGCAGGAGCTACGGAATTAGCGGAGACTGGCGAAGGACGAGGTGACGATGCGCGTCGGGAATGGTTCCAGAGTCGATGTGATCGCCGTCGGCACGCTACCTCTTCATTTACCTACGGGATTAGTTTTGAACCTTAATAACTGTTATTTGGTGCCAAGTTTGAGCATGAACATTGTATCTGGATCTCGTTTAATGCGAGATGGCTACTCATTTAAATCCGAGAATAATGGTTGTTCTATTTATATGAGAGATATGTTTTATGGTCATGCTCCGATGGTCAATGGTTTATTCTTAATGAATCTCGGCGTAGTATTACACATGTTCATAGCGTGAATACCAAAAGATGTAAAGTTGATAACGATAGTCCCACATACTTGTGGCATCGCCGCCTTGGTCACATTGGTGTCAAGCGCATGAAGAAGCTCCATGCTGATGGACTTTTAGAGTCTCTCGATTATGAATCATTTGACACATGCGAACCATGCCTCATGGGCAAAATGACCAAGACTCCGTTCTCCGGAACAATGGAGCGAGCAACCAACTTGTTGGAAATCATACATACCGATGTGTGCGGTCCAATGAGTGTTGAGGCTCGCGGAGGATATCATTATGTTCTCACTCTCACAGATGACTTGAGTAGATATGGGTATGTCTACTTGATGAAACACAAGTCTGAGACCTTTGAAAGGTTCAAGGAATTTCAGAATGAAGTAGAGAATCAACGTGACCGAAAGATAAAATTCTTACGATCGGATCGTGGAGGAGAATATTTGAGTCACGAATCTGGTACACACTTAAGAAAATGTGGAATCGTTTCACAACTCACGCCGCCTAGAACACCTCAGCGTAACGGTGTGTCCGAACGTCGTAATCGCACTCTATTGGATATGGTGCGATCTATGATGTCTCTTACCAATTTACCGCTATCATTTTGGGGATACGCTCTAGACACAGCTACATTCACTTTAAATAGGGCACCGTCTAAATCCGTTGAGACGACACCGTATGAATTATAGTTTGGGAAGAAACCTAAGCTGTCGTTTCTAAAAGTTTGGGGATGCGATGCTTATGTCAAGAAACTTCAACCTGAAAAGCTCGAACCCAAGTCGGAAAAATGCGTCTTCATAGGATACCCTAAGGAAACCATAGGGTATACCTTCTACTTAAGATCCGAGGGCAAGATCTTTGTTGCCAAGAACGGATCCTTTTCGAAAAGAGTTTCTCTCGAAAGAAGTAAGTGGGAGGAAAGTAGAACTCGATGAAGTACTACCTCTTGAACAGGATAGTAGTGCAGCTCAGAAAATGTTCTGTGATGCCTACACCAATCAAGAGGAAAATAATGATGATGATCAAGGTACTTCGGATCAAGTTGCTCTTGAACTTCAGAGGTCCACAAGGAAACGCTCCGCACTGAGTGGTACGGCAACCCTGTCCTGGAAATCATGTTGTTAGACAACGGTGAACCTTCGAACTATGAAGAAGCGATGGCGGGCCCCGATTCCAACAAATGGCTAGAAGCCATCAAATCCGAGATAGAATCCATGTATGAAAACAAAGTATGGACTTTGGTGACTTTTCGATGATCGGCGAGCGATAGAAAACAAATGGGTCTTTAAGAAGAAGACGGACGCGGATGGTAATGTCACCATCTATAAAGCTCGACTTGTCGCTAAGGGTTATCGGCAAGTTCAAGGGATTGACTACGATGAGACTTTCTCTCCCGTAGCGAAGCTTAAGTCCGTCCGAATCATGTTAGCAATTGCCGCATACTATGATTATGAGATATGGCAGATGGACGTCAAAACAGCGTTCCTTAACGGTTATCTTAAGGAAGAGCTGTATATGATGCAGCCGGAAGGTTTTGTCGATCCTAAGAACGCTAACAAAGTATGCAAGCTCCAGCGATCCATTTATGGGCTGGTGCAAGCATCTCGGAGTTGGAACATTCGCTTTGATGAGATGATCAAAGCGTTTGGGTTATATGAGACTTATGGAGAAGCCTGCGTTTACAAGAAAGTGAGTGGGAGCTCAGAGCATTTCTCATATTATATGTAGATGACATTCTTTTGATGGGAAATGATATAGAATTCTTGGACAGCATTAAGGCCTACTTGAATAAGTGTTTTTCAATGAAGGACCTTGGAGAAGCTGCTTATATATTAGGCATCAAGATCTATAGAGATAGATCGAGACGCCTCATAGGTCTTTCACAAAGCACATACCATGATCAGATTTTGAAGAAGTTCAAAATGGATTAATCCAAGAAGGGGTTCTTGCCTGTATTGCAAGGTGTGAGATTGAGCTCAGCTCAATGCCCGACCACGGCAAAAGATAAAGAAGAGATGAGTGTCATCCCCTATGCTTCAGCCATAGGATCTATTATGTATGCCATGCTGTGTACGGACTGATGTAAACCTTGCCGTAAGTTTGGTAGGAAGGTACCAAAGTAATCCCGCAAGGAACACCGGACAGCGGTTAAGAATATCCTGAAGTACCGAAAAGGACAAAGGACATGTTTTCGTTTATGGAGGTGACGAAGAGCTCGTCAGAAGGGTTACGTCGACGCTAGCTTCGACACGATCTGATGACTCTAAGTCACAAACCGGATACGTGTATATGTTGAATGGTGGAGCAGTGAGCTGGTGCAGCTACAAGCAGAGCGTCGTGGCGGGATCTACATGTGAAGCGGAGTACATGGCAGCCTCGGAGGCAGCGCATGAAGCAATTTGGGTGAAGGAGTTCATCACCGACCTAGGAGTCATACCCAATGCGTCGGGGCCGATCAAACTGTTCTGTGACAACACTGGAGCTATTGCACTTGCCAAGGAGCCCAGGTTTCACAAGAAGACCAGGCACATCAAGCGTCGCTTCAACTCCATCCGTGAAAATGTTCAGGATGGAAACATAGAAATTTGTAAAGTGCATACGGATCTGAATGTCGCAGATCCGCTGACTAAACTCTCTTCATGCAAGGCAAAACATGATCAACACCGTAACTCTATGGGTGTTCGATTCATCACAATGTAACTAGATTATTGACTCTAGTGCAAGTGGGAGACTGTTGGAAATATGCCCTAGAGGCAATAATAAAAGAATTATTATTATATTTCCTTGTTCATGATAATTGTCTTTTATTCATGCTATAACTGTATTATCCGGAAATCGTAATACACGTGTGAATACATAGACTACAAAACGTCCCTAGTAAGCCTCTAGTAGACTAGCTCGTTAGTCAACAGATAGTCATGGTTTCCTGACTATGGACATCAGATGTCGTTGACAACGGGATCACGTCATTAGGAGAATGACGTGATGGACAAGACCCAATCCTAAGCATAGCACGAAGATCGTGTAGTTCGTTTTGCTAGAGCTTTTCCAATGTCAAGTATCTCTTCCTTAGACCGTGAGATCGTGTAACTCCCGGATACCGTAGGAGTGCTTTGGGTGTACCAAATGTCACAACGAATCGGGTGACTATAAAGGTGCACTACAGGTATCTCCGAAAGTGTCTTGGGTTGACACGGATCGAGACAGGATTTTCACTCCGTATGACGGAGAGGTATCACCGGGCCCACTCGGTAGTGCATCATCATAATGAGCTCAAAGTGATCAAGTGTCCGGTCACGGATCATGCATTACGGACGAGTAAAGTGACTTGCGTAACGAGACTGAACGAGGTATTGGGATACCAACGATCGAGTCTCGGGCAAGTAACATACCGTCGACAAAGGGAATAGTATACGGGTTGCTTGAATCCTCGACATCATGGTTCATCCGATGACATCATCGAGGAGCATGTGGGAGCCAACATGGGTATCCAGATCCCGCTGTTGGTTATTGACCTGAGAGCGTCTCGGTCATGTCTGCATGTCTCCCGAACCCGTAGGGTCTACACACTTAAGGTTCGGTAACGCTAGGGTTATTAGGAAGACTTGTATGTTATTACCGAATGTTGTTTGGAGTCCCGGATGAGATCCCGGACGTCACGAGGAGTTCCGGAAGGGTCCGGAGGTAAATATTTATGTATGGGAAGTTGTCAAAAGGACACCGGAAAAGTTTCGGGTCATATGGAATTATGGAGGGGCCACCGGAGAGGTTCCGGAGGACCACCGGGAGGGGCCACCCCTCCCGGGGGCCACTTGGGCTGCATGGGAGGCAGCCAGCGCCTAGTGGGCTGGGCGCACCCCTCCCTTGGGCCCATGCGCCTAGGGTTGAGGGGGAACCCTAAGGGCGCCCCCAGCTTGGGGGCAAGCCCCCTCCTTGGCCGCCGCCCCCTCTAGATGCATCTAGAGGGGCCGCCCCTCCTCCCTTCCCCTATAAATAGAGGGGTGAGGGAGGCTGCATACACAATTAAAGGCGCAGCCCTCCCTCCCCAACACCTCTCCTTCTCGCGGCGCTTGGCGAAGCCCTGCCGAGAACTGTCACTCCTTCATCATCACGCCGTCGTGCTGCTGTTGAGCCATCTTCCTCAACCTCTCCTTCCTCCTTGCTGGATCAAGACGGAGGAGACGTTGCCCGCACTGCACGTGTGTTGAACGCGGAGGTGCTGTCCGCTCAGCGCTTTGGTCATCGGTGATCCGAGTACGACTCCATCATCACCATCCCCTCGAAAGCTTCCGCACGCGATCTACAAGTGGTATGTAGATGCAAACTCACTCCCTTGACTCGTTGCTTAGATGGAGTCATAGATGGATCTTGGTGAAACCGTAGGAAAAATTTTAATTTTCTGCAACGTTCCCCAACAGATACAGCAAACCCGGCCGGGCCGAACACAGTAGACAAAGCTCATATGAGCTACGTCGTGATATAGCCCAATCTGAGGCACCAAGCACACCCACTATGCTTCACAGATGAAGTAATGGATCATCAAATCCCCGAGGGCTTCAAACCCATAAACATCGAATGATACGATGGTACCACAGATCCTGCGGTCTGGATCGAGGACTATCTCCTCCATATCCACATGGCCCGCGGTGATGATCTACATGCCATCAAATACCTCCCACTCAAGCTTAAAGGACCAGCTCGGCATTGGCTCAACAGCTTGCCAGCAGAATCAATTGGTTGTTGGGAGGACCTGGAAGCCGCATTCCTTGATAACTTCCAGGGCACATATGTGCGACCACCAGACGCCGATGACCTTAGCCATATAATTCAGCAACCAGAAGAATCGGCCAGACAATTCTGGACACGGTTCCTAACAAAGAAAAATCAAATCGTTGACTATCCGGATGCGGAGGCCCTTGCAGCCTTCAAATATAACATCCGTAACGAATGGCTTGCCCGGCACCTAGGACAGGAAAAGCCGAAATCCATGGCAGCCGTCACAACACTCATGACCCGCTTTTGCGCGGGAGAGGACAGCTGGCTAGCTTGAAGCAACAACTTGGCCAAACACCCTGATAGTTTGGATACCAAGGACAGCAATGGCAGGTCGCGTCGCGACAAGAACAAGCGCCGCATTAACGGTGATAAGGCTGAAGATACGACAGTCAATGCCGGATTCAGAGGCTCTAAACCCGGTCAGCGGAAGAAGCCATTCAAAAGAAATACCCAGGGCCCGTCCAACTTGGACCGAATACTCGATCGCCAGCGATACATGGCACCCCGAAAACCAGCCAATCACACCAACAGGGATTGTTGGGTGTTCAAGCAAGCGTGCAAGTTAAGTGCGAACTCAATGACAAGGGGCTGGATAGCGATGACGAGGAAGAGCCCCGCCACGAACAATAGAGGATGAAGGGCTTTCCCACACAAGTGCGGACGGTGGACATGATATACGCAACCCATATACCCAAAAGGGAGCGGAAGCATGCGCTAAGGGACGTATATGCGATGGAGCCAGTCGCCCCAAAGTTCAACCCATGGTCTTCCTGCCTGATCACCTTCGATCGAAGGGACCACCCCACTACCATCCATCACGGCGGTTTTGCTGCATTGGTTCTTGACCCAATTATTGATGGATTTCACCTCACCAGAGTCCTGATGGACGGCGGTAGCAGCCTGAACCTGCTTTATCAGGATACAGTGCGCAAAATGGGCATAGACCCCTCAAGGATTAAACCTACAAAGACGACCTTTAAAGGCGTCATACCGCGTGTAGAGGCCAATTGTACGGGCTCAGTTACACTCGAAGTGGTCTTCGGATCCCTGGATAACTTCCGAAGCGAAGAGTTAATCTTCGACATAGTCCCGTTCCGCAGCGGCTATCATGCACTGCTCGGACGAACCGCATTTGCAAAGTTCAATGCGGTGCCGCACTACGCATACCTCAAGCTCAAGATGCCAGCCCTCGAGGAGTAATCACGGTCAATGGAAACACCGAACGCCTCTCCGAACGGAGGAGCACACGGCGCCCTCGCGGGCGGAGGTGGAAAGCAGCCTCTCACAGCAATTCTCGAGTCCGCCACTAAGCGCCCGGACACCGCATCAGCGCCGGAGTAACCTACAACAAGACCGCTGGCACGATTCAAGCACGCATAGCAATCCGCCCAAACCCCAGCCCTCGCGAAATCGCTGAAGCCAAGATTACGCTGCGTACATAACTACGCTCTGGAGATACCATGGGCATAAGGGGAGGGGCACGACCACGGCATGCCCAGAATGCGGCTCAACCACACCAGGGGCTCCCGATTGTGTCATTCTTTTTCTTTTTCCTTTTTCTTCTTTTTTCTTACTTTCAGGACTCCGTTTTCCGGAAGCCCTGTCCGGCACTAGAATCGCTGAACTCACGATGCAACAGCCAGGGAAGCAGAAAGCTACGTTGAGTGTTCAGGTGGTCTCTATTACGAGCAAGCATTATACCTATTTTACATACCATCCCGCAGCTTACCCCTGGAGGGGGACATGTTAAATAGTCCCATCCCTTGCTTATCGCACAATGTGTATCGTTCTGCTTTTATTTGCAGTTTCTTTTTGAATAAACAATACATAGGTTTTTCCTATTATTGCACTCCTTTCTTTTTCTATATATATGTTCATTTCACGACATGTTGCACCCATACACTTTGGTATGGCCAATACACCAGGGGCTTAAGTACCCCAATAGTATGGTGTGATAAGTCCGAACACTTTCACAAGTGCGGCACCCCGAACTTATAGCATTATATGCATCGGCTCCGAATCATGTCTTGGATCAATAGTTGCGTTTGCCCGGCTCCTATGTTTTGGTACCTTACGCTCGTTATATCGGCTAAGGTAGCACTAGGAGAACCATCGCGATTGTGCCCCAGCTTGAGCTGGGTTGAGCACCTCTGGAGAAAGCTAAAACTGACCGTCATGATAGGGCGAGAGCCGTCGCTGTTCGAGAGGTTTTTTCCGGTCCCTAAAGACTTATGCCGCTTAGAGCGAGGAACCGGCATTGTCCGGCCAAGGCGTGGATAGCGCCCCGAACTCGGTCTTCCGAATACTGCCGTCCTGCCGCACCGAGGGGTGCCGCGAGGACGCCTGCTGCACGTTCCCCGCCGGGCCAGTGGCAGCCTTGGCGACGGGAGACGGAGAACCACGAGGTGGCCCGCCTACAGGAGTTGTCTGAGCGACGCGGGCGGGGAGGGCAACCCGACGCTTAGCTCGAGCACGGCGAGCGTCCTCCATGGAAACGACGGAGCGATGGAGCGACGAACTGATGGAAGGGAAACCACGGCGCACCCCTACCTGGCGCGCCAAATGTCGGATGTGGGGTTCTGGCAAACCCTTAAGGTTCAAACACTGGGTTGCGCGCGAAGTCTTTCCCCCCAACCGATCTACGCTCTAGCTCGCTAAGATCTTGCAGACGAACTCGACGAACTCACAACACAGAAAGAGACACGGGGTTTATACTGGTTCGGGCCACCGTTGTGGTGTAATACCCTACTCCTGTGTGGTGGTGGTGGTGGATTGCCTCTTGGGCTGATGATGAACAGTACAAGAGAAGAACATCCTCCTGAGGTTGAGGTGTTCTTGTGCGTGTGTTGACTTCTCGATCTGTTCGAGTCATACCTCGGTTCAACCTCTCGCCTACTGTTGTGGCTAGCCCTACTTATATAGGCCCTGGTCCTCTTCCCAAATGTTGAGTGGGAAGGGAGACGACAACGGCAGGCAAATTTGAAGGGGGACAGCTAGTACAATCTATCCTGACAAAAGAGGTCTTCGCCTATGAAAAGCCATGGGATGACGCTATCTTGGGCTCCATGATGATCTCCGCCTTGCCGTCCCCCTGGTCTTGGTCTTGTTGCACCAATATGGCAACCTTTGCCTGATGCCTCGGTACTCTTCGTTTGTGCTTGCCTCCTTAGCACCAAAGAGGAAATGTTGACGCTGCGCGTACTAGCGCCCGCCTGGCACCGTTCGTCATGGCTTATGTCACGAGTCCCTCGTGAGGTTTGCCCCGCCTTGATATCTCCGCTCCTCGTGAGGCCGCCTGGCAAGGCCACTCTAGAGGAAGCCTTGCGTCGTCCACCTCGTGAGGCTTGGACCCTCGTGAGGGTCTTGGATGCCTTGTTGATGAAGATGGGCCGTACGGCCCGCTGCTTAGCCACGCTTTGGGCCGCATGCAGGCAAGTCTGGGGACCCCCATTCCCAGAACGCCGACATTAATTCCTCTACATCATGTCATCTTTCTTAATGCGTTACTCCGTTCTTTATGAACTTAATACTCTAGATGCATGCTGGATAGCGGTCGATGTGTGGAGTAATAGTAGTAGATGCAGGCAGGAGTCGGTTTACTTGACACGGACGTGATGCCTATATTCATGATCATTGCCTTAGATATCGTGATAAGTTTGCGCTTTTTCAATCAATTTCTCGGAAGTAATTTGTTCACCCACCGTAATATTTTCTATCATGAGAGAAGCGTCTAGTGAAACCTAGGGCCCCCGGGTCTACTTTCCATCATATAAGTTTCCGATCTAAAATTTTAGCTTCCTGTTTAATTTCTTTGCAATCTTGTACTTTGCGTTCCATATACAAAAAATACCAAAAATATTACTTTACCGTTTATCCATCTATATCAGATCTAACTTTGCAAATAACCGTGAAGGGATTGACAACCCCTTTGTCGCGTTGGGTGCAAGTTGGCGTTTGTTTCTGCAGGTATTCGGTGGCTTGCGCGTTGTTTCCTACTGGATTGATACTTTGGTTCTCAAAACTGAGGGAAATACTTACTCTACTTTGCTGCATCCTCCTTTCCTCTTCAAGGGAAAAACCAAGCAAGCTCAAGAGATAGTAGGAAGAATTTCTGGAATCGTTGCCAGGGAGATCTACGCCAAGCTGAGACATACCAAGTACCCATTATAAACTCTCATCCCTCGCATTACATTATTTGCTATTCGCCTCTCGTTTTCCTCTCCCCCACTTCTAAAACGATTTTTGATAAGATTCGCCTTTTCTTCGCCCCTCTTCCGTTCGTCTTCTTCGCTTGCTTTTTGTCTGCTGGTGTGTTGGATTGCTTGTTTTTTCATGATGAATCAAGATAATACCAAATTGTGTGACTTTTCCAACACCAACAATAATGATTTTATTAGTACTCCGATTGCTCCCGCTACTAATGCGGAATCTTGTGAAATTAATACGGCTTTGCTAAATCTTGTTATGAAAGATCCCGGCCTTCCCAATGAAGATGCCGCATCCCATCTTAACAATTTCATTGATTTGTATGATATGCAAAATAAAAAATATGTGGATAATGACATTGGTAAAGTGAAGATATTTCCGTTCTCACTACGAGATCGTGCAAAAAACTTGGTTTTCATCTTTGCCTAAAAAAAGTATTGATTCATGGAATAAGTGTAAATATGCTTTTATCTCCAAGTATTTTCCTCCCGCTAAGATCATCTCCCTTAGGAACGATATTACGAATGTTAAGCAACTTGATCAGGAACATGTTGCACAATCTTGGGAGAGGATGAATTTGATGATACGAAATTGCCCCACTCATAGTTTAAATTTGTGGATGATTATACAAAAAAATTATGCCGGATTGAATTTTGCTTCTAGAAATATTTTAGATTCAGCTGCGGGAGGCACTTTTATGGAAATTACTTTAGGAGAGGCTACTTAAATCCTAGATAATATTATGGTTAATTGTTCTCAATGGCATACCAAAGGATCTTCCACTAGTAAAAAAGTGCATGCGATAGGAGAGATTAATGTTTTGAGTGGAAAGATGGATGAGCTTATGAAATTATTTGCTAGCAAGAGTGCTCCTATTGATCCTAGTGATATTCCTTTGTCTATTTTGATTGAAAATAATAATGAATCTACGGATGTGGATTTTGTTGGTAGGAACAATTTTGGTAATAACGCGTATATAGGTAATTTTAATCCTAGGCCGTTTCCTAGTAATTCCTCTAATAATTATGGTAATTCCTACAACAATTCTTATGGAAATTATAATGAGATGCCATCAGAATTTGAGAATAGTGTTAAAGAATTTATAATTTCGCAAAAAATTTTCAATGCTTTGACTGAAGAAAAATTGCTTAAGATTGATGATCTGGCTAGAAACGTGGATAGAATTTCTCTTGATGTTGATTCTTTGAAACTTATATCTATTCCACCTAAGCATGATATCAATGAGTCTCTCAAAACCATGAGAATTTAAATTGATGAGTGCAAAGAAAGAACCTGTGACGCCCCCGATTCAGTCGTACACTAATCATACACGCAAATGTGTACGATCAAGATCAGGGACTCACGGGAAGATATCACAACACAACTCTAGACACAAATTCAAATAAACAAGCTTCATATTACAAGCCAGGGGCCTTGAGGGCTCGAATACAAGCTCGATACACAAGCTTTAGCGGAAGCAAAAATATCTGAGTACAGACATGAGATTAAACAAGGATGCCTTAAGAAGGCTAGCACAAAAGAAACAACGATCGAAGAGGCAAGGCCTCCTTCCTGGGACCTCCTAACTACTCCTGCTCTTCGGCGACCTCCATGTAGTAGAATTCGTCAGAGGTGGCATCTGGCTCCAGAGATCCACCATCTGGTTGCAACAACTGGAAAGAAGAAATAAGGGGGAAAAGGGGTAGCATCAGACCTATACTAATTATGCATTGGTATCAAATGGAGGGGTTGTATCTGTGGACTAAACTGATGAATGCTAGAATAGAGGGGAATGCCTAGCCTATCAAAGACTAGCATCTTCAAGCAGTTCCGAGCATCTTGCAGCATGTAGAAGAATAAAGAATAGCAGTTTATATTTAACAAACATGTTCTAGCATTAACGCCCAAAGATCCTTCCTCGACTCCCTACGAGAAAGCAATCCCGGAGACAAATATCCATCTCATGTCTCAAGTAACTAGTTCTAGTTGTTATAGATAGGGATACAAGTCTGAACGTCCATTACCGTGGACACGGTATTCGAATATATAACTTCCCGGCAGGTGTGCACCACGTTACCCAACACACTCGATCACTCTGGCCGGACACACTTTCCTGGGTCATGGCCGGCCTCCGAAGATCAACACGTCGCAACCCTACCTAGGCTCAGCAGAGAGGTCCCCGCCGGTCTACATCCTAAGCACTCCGGGGTCTTGGGCCCATCGCCCATTGCACTCCTGGTTGTTGCGAGTAGGGTGAATACCAGCACCGGCTCGGATGGCCAGCAAGATCTGACCGTGCCGCAATGCTGAACTGGACGTCTGACAAAGCTTCGCCTGATACTGCGACATCGAGGCCCATATCTATTCTCGCGTGTTCGTTAGTGCGTAAAGGCCAAAGGCCAACTCAGAACAAATACCTAAACCTGTTAGTGCATTGGGGGCTCGCGGAGACGAGCAGAGACTCACGATAATGTGACCCCGTCGCCCTGTCTCATGGACTTACGGCAAGGGCCTATACTGCCCGGCCGTGCCATGTAGAAAACTCACGGGTGCTCAACGGGCCGACCCGACTTTCACATCAACTCACGAGTACCCCTCAGTGCCGACCAAACTTCAACAATGGTCTGAAGTAATGTCAAGGTAACCGTGTGTCCAAAACATCAAGGAGGAAAACCCGAAGAATCACCCTCGATGAATTCCACTCGATGTAATCATCAAGGTGAACGTAAGAGGAACCACCCTCGAGGATCACACTTGAGGGGTTGCACGACAGAGCCGTATCGGGAGTGGTCAAGGAGGAATCACCCTTGATGACCACGACCAAATAGCTACACTACAGAGTCATCATCAGGACTGCATTATGAGGTATCACCCCCGGCACTTGATAGTAGCTCTGCAGAGTCAAGCAACAAAAGGGGCGTGATGTGATGTGAGGTGTCGGGCTCTGGTCGTCGATCACATTGATCGAGTCGTCGATTATTACGCAGGGGCAACAAGGACAAGGTGGGGGTCACTGATGGATCACTAACCAACCTATACTAAGGAGTTTAGGATAAGCAGGTAAGGTACAATGAATAGGTTACAAAGCATGCTATGCATCAGAATAGGAGCAAAAAATAGCAGTAGTAAAATCTAATGCAAGCATGAGAGAATGTAAAGGGCGATATCGGGATGATTAAAGGGGGGGCTTGCCTGGAACCTCCGCTGAAAGGGAAGAAGGGTCGGCGTCGATGCAGTCGATCACAGGGACATCAACAACAGTCTCGGGGTTTACCGGAGAGAATAGGGGGAACAAACAATAAATACAGAGCAAACAAGTGCAAAACAATGCATGACAAGGCAATAAGCAGCGTTACGGATGTTCTAACGCAATGCTACAAGATACCGGTGAAGGGGAAACATCCGGGAAAGTTTTATCGGAGTTAGGCATTTTCGGACAGACGAAGCGGAGGGGGAAGGTTGCATGTTCGCTATGCTAGGGACGTGTGATAATGGACCGCGTATTCAGATTCGTCTCGTCGTTCTGAGCAACTTTCATGTACAAAGTATTTTAATTCGAGTTACCGATTATTTTAAATTAATTTCCAAGGTTTTATCAATATTCTGAAATTCCTAGATTTAATTAATAAATCGAATTAAATAGAAAAATGGCTATGGGTACCCAAAAGTGTACCCAGACAGAGTGTGCATGAGGCTGACAGTGGGGCCCTGGTCAACTGTTCTAGTCAATGTTTGACTGGATGTTGACTGGTCAAAAGGAGAATAGTGTAAGGGGGCCCCGCATATCATTGGGTCATTTGTATAGTAGATTATTTAATTAGTCTAACTAGTGGTGGGGCCCCTAAGTCATATTCTACATAGCATATAGACTTGGTACTAATACCTGTTTTGGGTTAGTTAAATAAAGCTAATCCTAATCTATGGACGGCCGTTTGGAAGTGGCCCATCCGGCTACAAACACAAAGCACGCACAGACAACAAGCAATCGGCCATGGCCATTGCCGGCGATCCCACCTATCCCCTAGGCAATTCTAGGGTTCCACCTATCCTCCGGTGGCTACCACCGGAGTCCATGTAAATCCTTCACGGCGGCCGGAAGTTTTCGGCTAGTCAGGAGCGCAACATTGTCAGGCGTGTGAATCTTGATCTGCATGGCTGGTTTACCGATAGAAACGATCAAGAGGGAGGAGATTACGAAGGAGAAGGAGGTAGTAGCAGGTATGGGGGACACTGGTGATCTGGAGAAGGGGGAGTGTAGTAGGTTGAAGCTGGCGAAGGTGGCGGAGGCTATGGAAGAGATGGGAGGAGAGGGAGATGGTTTGAGGGAAACCGATCTGGATGAAGAGGAGCTCGATGACTCATATGGACCGGAGGCGGATCTGGAAGATCAGTTTGTGGGGATGCATCTGCATGGGGAGGAGGAAGACGATCTGGATCTTTCCGAGGAAGTGGATGAGATAATTAAGGGAGTTCGCTGGCTAGGGCTCTTCCGTGTTCATACCACAAAGCCCTTCAACAATGCTGCGTTGTTGAGGCAGATGAAGAATGTGTGGGCTGTGGCGCAAGGAGTAACTTTCAACATGAAGGGGCCAAACCTCTTTCTAGTTCAGTGCCATTGCCTAGGCGATTGGAAGAGGATCATGGAAGGCGGTCCGTGGATCTTTCGCAACTCGGCTCCTGTTGTCATACAGGAGTATGACGGCTTCACAGATGTTTCTGAGTACAAATTAAACAATATACCACTCTGGGCTAGGATCCAAGGGCTTCCGGATGGTCTGACAATGAAGAGGGAATTAGCTGAGAAGGTCGCGGCTAAGGTAGGGGAACCACCGTTCACTGTTATTGTGAACGAAGGAAAAATCAACCCTTCAAGCACTTTACGGGCCAGAGTTTATGTGGATATCAATAAACCTTTGGTCCGTTTTGTCCCAATTACTTTGAAAGAGCGAAAGAAATATCATGTTTACTACGAAGAGCTGCTAGAATTTTTTTCTTCTGCGGTCTCATGGGGCACTTGGTGGAGGAATGTGGCGATGGGATTCACGACCCTCGTACCTGTGAATTGGGGAGTTGGCTGCTGTGGAACAATGATCCGGTGAGTTATGCAATGGGAGGAAGAGGTATGGATGGAGGTAGTAGAGGAGGTAGGACAGGGGGCAGAGGTACTAGAGGTGGTAGGGAAAGGAGAGGAGCGGGTGATGCGGGAAGGGGAAGTGAGGGAGATGTCTCGGACCAAGTGCCTATGGAGATTGCCCCTGCAAGTCACAACATAGGGGATGAGGGCAGAATATCATGCATGAGGCTGGTATCTTCAGACAGCACTCTCAATATCCGTGGGCAAAACCTTCCTAAGCTCGTAGGGAAGGTGGCTGATGCAGTTCTCTGCTTGGAGAATGGACCGAGCACTACTTCCATGGGTGCTACACCGACAACCCCGGGGAAGGTTCCTATTGTGAAGCGTCGGAAGCAAGATGGGGAAGATTGTGGGGAAGGCATGGAGTTGTCATCTCAGGCGGCCTCCGATGGGGAGGACCGCCGAGCACAATGAGGACCCTTTGTTGGAACTATCGTGGGATTGGCGATCCCGTGACAGTTCGAGAGCTCCGCGATCTCGTGGAGGCATGTGCGCCGACGGTACTCTGCATAGTTGAGACACAGCTTGCGATGTACAGGGTGGAAGGTCTGGCGGGTAGTTTAGGTTTTTCTAGTAGCTTTGGAGTAGCGAGTAGTGGTCGTAGTGGAGGTTTATGCTTGTACTTTAAGAATAATATTAATCTTGAAATAAAAACCTTTTCTCAGTATCACATTGATTCAGTGGTTACTGGGACAGGGAAGGACCCATGGATCCTCTCATGCTTCTATGGGGCAGCAAACAGAAGTATGAGGTACAAAACTTGGGATACGATGAAGTTCTTAAGAGGAGAAAATACTTTGCCATGGGTTTGCATAGGTGACTTCAATGAGATTTTGAGGCCTGAGAAACAGCTAGGCCCAAATGAGAGGGATAGCGCACAGATTGCAGGGTTCAGAGAAGCTGTAGATGTGTGTGAATTGGCAGATCTTGGTTATAAGGGACTGGATTGGACTTTTGAGAAAGAATTATTGGGGGAGATTACTGCAGGGTTCGTCTCGATCGGGCCCTGGCTACCCCGAGTTGGTCTTCTATGTTTCCTTTTGCTTCTCTCGACCACTTAACAGCAGCAAAATCAGATCATAACCCTATTATGTTGCTTAATGAGTTGGAGTCAAATAACTTAAGGCTGGCCTTGAAGAAGCCTTTCAGGTATGAGTGTATGTGGGAGCAGGAAGGATCGTTCTCTACAATAGTCGAGCATGCTTGGCGGGTGGACCAGCCAGCAACCAATGTACATGAACTTTCGGAAAAACTAACGAACATGGCCGCATCTTTGAAGCAGTGGGGACGAACTACTTTTGGTTCGGTCCGCCGGGAGCTTCCCGAGCTACGCCGGAAACTAGCGGATTTGAGGGCTGTTCCCGACCGTGTTGGACCGGGGGCAGAGGAGAAACAGGTCCAGGACCGGATTGTGGCACTATGCTACAGGGAAAAGATCATGATGCGGCAATGGTCTAGGATCCGTTCGTTGTCATAAGGAGAGAGTAACACTCAATACTTTCAGAAGAAGGCAAGTGCAAGAAGAGTAAAGAACACAATCACAAGCCTTACTGGAGTGGATGGTTCAGACACTTCTGATCCTGAGGAGATGGCCGGCATGGCCAGTAACTTCTATGAGCAATTATACACCTCCGAATGAACCATCAGCATCGAGGAGGTGCTTTCACATATACCATCTCGAGTGGATGGGGCCATGAATGCTCGTCTGAATGCTGTCTATACGAAAGAAGAAGTTAAACATGCTTTGTTTCAAATGTTCCCCACAAAAGCTCCGGGCCCGGATGGTTTTTCGGCACACTTACTCCAGAGGCATTGGGAGCTATGTGGAAACAAGATTACAGGCATGATCATACGGGTGCTCAATGGAGAGGACTCACCGGAGGATATAAACCGCACGTTCATCGTTCTTATTCCCCAGATAGCAAGTCCAAAACTTTTAGGACAATTTCAACCTATAAATTTTTGCAACATGGTTTACAAAATCGTGTCAAAGGTCTTAGCTAATAGGTTGAAGGTTATTCTCCCCAAGGTAATTTTTGAAGAGCAGTCGGACTTCTTACCTGGTCGTCTTATCACGGATAATTTTATAACAGCTTATGAATGCTTGCACTATATGAGGTCTAGAAGGATCAAGAGCTACAATTCTGTGCACCTAAGATCGACATGATGAAGGCTTATGATTGGTTAGAGTGGTCCTATCTAAAGACTGCAATGCTCAAGATGGGCATCAGCCCACGGTTCACGGAGACTGTAATGAGGTGCATCCCATCCGTTTCTTTCTCGGTTCTGTTTAATGGAGGTATTATGGATGATTTCATGCCATCGAGTGGACTTTTCCTGGGAGATCCTATCTCTCCCTATCTATTTCTCATTGCTGCAGAAGGACTATCTTGCTTGCTTAAGGCAGAAATATAGGAGTACAGGGTCTGGCAGTTGCACCCACGGCTCCATCAGTCAATCATTTGTTGTTCGCCGACGACCGTATTTTGTTTTTTGAGGCAACAAGAGAAAGTGTAGAGAAGGTCTGGCACCTTTTGAAGATGTATTGTGATGCATCTGGATAGCGCATTAATACTGATAAATCCTCGATTTATTTCCGTAAAATGGTTCAAGAGCCACAATATAATGAGATAAAGCTTCAGATTGATGTTCACAATGAGGCATTGACTGGGAAATATCTAGGGCTTCCTACTAATGTTGGCAAGGCGAAGGAGGGATGTTTCCGGTACCTGAAGGACAGGATTTGGAAGCACATCCAAGGCTGGATGTAAAATTCCTTTCAGCCGGAGGAAAGGAAGTGTTAATAAAGTCGGCTGCTCAATCCATACCAACATACTCCATGGCATGTTTCAAACTCCCTCGTGGCTTATGTGAACACATCAATGGTCTACTATGGAAGTTCTGGTGGGGTAGTAAGCAAGGTCAAAGGAAGCCAGCATGGGTCTCATGGAGGACTATGTGTAAGCCCAAGTATATGGGAGGTTTATGCTTCAGGGATATTGAACCCTTCAACCTTGCTCTCTTATCCAGGCAGGTATGGCGTTTGCTACAGGAACCAGACACACTTAGTGCTCGAGTTTTAAAAGCCCGGTACTATCCAGATGTGGACATACTTGCTGCAACCTTAGGAGCCCACCCATCACAGGTGTGGTGCTCGATACTTGAGGGAAAAGACATTCTTGCTCTTGGTCTGATCAAGAGGATTGGTTCGGGGACAGGCACACGCATCTGAGAGGACAATTGGTTGCCATGTGACTACAAGTTGTGGCCTATCTGCCCAATATCGACGAACCCACCCCAATTTGTTTCAGAACTCATTGATCCAGTGATGAGGACGTGGAGGAGAGAGGTGATACAAGAACACTTTCTTGCACCTGATGTGGATGTGATTCTGAACATACCTTTGAGCTCGAGGGTACAACCAGATTTCTGGGCGTGGCACTTGACAGAAAGGGGTTTTTCTTGGCCCTGTCAGCATATAGAATGATCAATGCTATCAAATTCCAAAGAGAAGATTGGCTTGAACATAGGGGAGGCCACTCGAACCAAGCGCGGGAGAAGAAGTCGTGGTCTTCGCTGTGGAAGGTAAAAGTTCCCTCAAAAGTTAGAATTTTTTCTTCGAGATTGTCCCATACGTCCTTGCCGGCTGGCACCACAAGGCATGGAAGGAAGATGGCGGACACGCTGGCATGCTCCGTGTGTGGTGCGGAGAATGATACTTGGAGGCACTCGCTTTTTGACTGACGGATGGCAAGGTGCGTGTGGGCGTTGGGCGATGAGGTGGCCGTTGAGCATGTGCTATCTAATAAATCCGATGATCCTAGACTGTGGCTCTTTTGGCTGTCTGATACAATGAACTAGCAGGAGTTAGCAAGAGTCTTGGTTACCATGTGGGCCATCTTGTGGGCAAGGAGGAGGGCGATCCATGATGATGAATTTCAGAGTCCTTTGTCCGCTATGTGCTTTATTAACAGATACCCGGAGGACCTTGATATTGTCTCTGTAAGTAGACCTGCAGCTGAACACCCGCCACAACAGTGATTCCATAGGGGGGGCAGTAAAGATCAATGTGGACGGTGCAATCTCACGGAACGATAAAAGGTGTGTAGTCTCGGCGATATGTAGGGACAAGTACGAGAAGTATTTGGGTTCTTTAACTGTTACCTTTGATGGTTTGGTTGATGCGGCAAGCCTGGAAGCACTTGCATGTAGCGAGGCCCTTGCTCTGGCAAAGGACCTCAACCCTTCACTTGTGATCATAGGCTCTGATTGCATGCAAGTGGTCTTGGATATTAGGGAGAAGGTGCTTTCATCTTATGCTGTAGTCATAGATGAAATAAGAGAGACTATGAAAGATTTTATGAGTTCTAGTTTTAGATATGAGTGTAGGGAGGCAAATGTTGAAGCTCATGCCATTGCCAAGGCTGCTTCATCTCTCCCTTCTGGTTGCCGTTTGTGGCTAGGGATCCTACCGAACATCACTTTTATTCCTTCCTTGTTATCATTTGAATAAAAGCCCTAGTTCACCTAAAAAAACATGGCCATTGCCATGGCCAGCATCAGCAGCAGCCGGTGGCAGCAGCGCTAGCAGCAGAGAGGCGTTAGTAGGAGAAGCAACGCAGCAACTAGCCGCGCTAGCAGGGAGCAGCGGCAACGGGTGCTGGGAGGCTGCAGCGCGGCACGACGCAGCGAAGAGCAGCAGCAGTTGGGAAACAGCAGACGTTGGCACAACGGCAAGGGGCGGTAGTTGAGCGCACTGGCGCGCGTGCGTAGGCACGGCTGGGCATGCTAGGCATGGCTAGGAGCAGCAGCAGTACGCGGGCACGCACGGACGTGGAGCTCTAGCGGCCATGGCGGACGGAGCTCATGGGGCGGTCACTATGTCGATGGGGACTAGGGGGAAAGGTAGGGGATCAACGCTGCTCACCGCAGGAGGGCCGATGGAGAGCTCGTACGGGGTCAGGGACGACCGGACGCGACCATTTGAGGCGGCGGGATGGCGGAGGCCGAGGCGGAGGGAGCCGCCCGATCTGGCGAAGTGGAGCTCTCGGGCTTGAACCGAAGGGGGGGACCAACGCGAACGGTGACGACAGTCCTCCTGGACACCTCCGAGCGGCGTGGGGCTGCTGGTGGCCGGGGAATCGATGCGGAGACGGCGACGATGGCGCTCGGCCGTTGTGGGGAAGATGGAGCGACCGAGAGGCGGGAGAGAGTGGGAGAGTGGGTGCGGTGGTAGGTGGGGGAGGGGATACCGAGGGGCCGGAGGGGCCGGAGGGGCGCCCTTATCCCCTCACGCGTCGTTGCCGGCAAAAGGGTCCGACAGGAGCACGCGCCCGCTCGGTCGGCTTCCCTTGTAGCGAGGTGAAAGGTGACCGAGGGGGGAGTTGGGCCGGCTGGTCCGGGTGGGCCGAGGCCCACTGTGACAGGGGGCTTCCCCTTTTTTTCGTATTTTCTTTTCCTTTTTTTAGTTTTCTATTTTCTCTAAGTTTTAGTTTAATTTTATTCTTAGTTTTATGGAATATATAACTAGCTCCTAAATAAGCATTAGTAATTATGCCACTACCACAATTTGTTTGAGGTTTAAATAAAATAGTTTAGTATTTTTATAATTTAAAAATCAATTAAATTATAATTTTTAACCACTGTTATGTTCACCAAAGGGCATTTAAATACTTTTCAAAAATGTTGGTTCATCACCATAATTAGTTATGAAAAATTTGCAACGCTATGAACATTTTAAGGTTTGACATTTGAAAACTTTATTTGTTTGATTTTATTTTAAAACTGAATTTCGAATTGGTTTGAATCAAAGGGCGATTTAGCAACAGTGAAAATGATGACAAGGCATCATTAGCAAGGGTTAACTGTAGCTTAATTATCTGGACATCACAATTCTCCTCGACTACAAGAAATCTCGTCCCGAGATTTTAGGAGATAGACGGAAAAAAAACGGGATATTCATCTCGAAGACAATCCTCAAGTTTCCAAGTGGCGTCATCTTTAGAATGAGTTGACCACTGAATTTTAAGAAATTTGATAGCCCTCAGAAGGGTGCGAAGATCAGCTTGAACGAGAACGCAGATCGGATGCTCTCTGTAGGTGAGATCATCTTGCATGGGTGGAGCTTGATAAGCCATGTGGTTGTTGGAATAAGACTTACGACTGAGGGCATCAGCCACGACATTAGCCTTGCCAGCGGTATAAGAAATATTGTAGTCATAGTTTGTAGTTTTTTCCATACATCACTGCTGAAGGAGATCCAGATCTATGTGAGCAACAGACACTTCAGACTTTGATGATCGGTGAAGATCTCGCAACGAATACCAAAAAGGAAATGCCGCCACAACTTCAGTGCAAATGTAACTACAACAAGTTCAAGGTCATGGACTGGGTAGTTCTCGTGGGAAGACATCCTGGAATTCACAAATGACGGGAACATTTTCAATACACACAAAAGGAGAAGCGTTTAACGCCTTCAAGGAATAAATCCGTGCTTCGGCATTTCAAACAAGATGAGCACGGTAGCTTACTATCACACTTGAAGAATGCAGTAGATGGACGGTTTTAGTGGCGCAAATGATAGAAGCGACAAGTGTCTTCAACCATTTCGTTCCCAGAATTAGGTCGATATAGGATGACTTCAAAGCAATGGGGGAAACATGGAATTCCAATCCTTCAATTTCGATGGGGACATTGTGACTAGCCATGGTGGTTCGACATTGGCCCACGGAGTGTAGCTTGGAATTCTAGCCAAGTGATGGCGGTTCCAACAGGTAAGGAACGACTGTGGCTGTCCCACCATTGAGCAGCGGGGCCTTTCAGGTAGTAAGCCGCGAAGGTGGCATAGTTGGAAGGGGCTATATCAGCAGACTCTAACTTGAAAATGATGTCACAGAGCCAGTCATCAGCATGAAGTTGCTGAGACGAGTTGCGGTAGATGGCAAGGTTGAGACGCACAAAGTCTTGCAGAGTTACTGGGGTTGGCTGTTGATTTAATTTGGGACGCGGGAACTGAGCCATGACTCCTACCATGAACTGGAGATTCAGCTCAACTACTGTATCATTCCGGCCATGTATTCGGGCGATGGTGGATTATCGCAACCACGGCAACGACTAGCGGGTCTAACCATCCCACTTAAATGCAACAGGGGGTAGTTCAGCAAAGGGTGGAGCAAGTGTATGAAGTCATTCCTAACATAACCTGAACAATGAGCAAAGGCGCGATATGTACAAAGCAGTAGTCATTAAAGACATACTGATACATATACAGAGCCAATTAAACGTTGTTGGTATGAATTCAGACAAGAGAAACGTCGTAGACATAATAGGCGGTACACATGCACGCGATGGAGGGATATCACAACGGGACATAGCAAAGGCTACATCAAAGTCGGAGAAAACCATTGGAGCGAGGGATTTGCAGGTGACGATGCAAGGTGCCCTCGATAAAAGGATCCTGCGGTCTGTGAACATTGGTGAAGCAGAATTTGGCCCTCAATTCAGGAAAGGGGTAACACAAATCTCCGGGTGGATGATCACAAGATCCTAATGTTAGATTTAGCAAAATCATTAAACCCGAATAGAAGAGAGATCAGAGTCCCAGAGTATATATGAGGAGTAAAAGATCCTAATACCACCCAATGGTGACGTGGGCCCGTAAGCCACACAACCATGTTAGTAAAACAGTTTTCCAAAGATTAGACTCAATTTCGGCCAAGTAGTTGGAAAGGGAGATCCTACAGGCAGTCGGCTCTGATACTAACTTGTGACGCCCCCGATTCAATCATACATTAATCATACACGCAAATGTGTACGATCAAGATTAGGGACTCACGGGAAGATATCACAACACAACTATAGACACAAATTCAAATAATACAAGCTCCATATTACAAGCCAGGGGCCTCGAGGGCTCGATTACAAGCTCGATACAAAAGCATCAGCGGAAGCAGCAATATCTGAGTACGGACATGAGATTAAACAAGGATGCCTTAAGAAGGCTAGCACAAAAGCAACAACGATCGAAGAGGCAAGGCTTCCTGCCTGGGACCTCCTAACTACTCCTGGTCTTTGGCGGCCTCCATGTAGTAGAATCCGTCAGCGGTGGCATCTGGCTCCAGAGATCCACCATGTGGTTGCAACAACCAGAAAGAAGAAAGAAGGGGGAAAAGGGGTAGCATCAGATCTATACTAAGTATTGAAGGTAGCTAGAACTACGTCGATATTTCCCCGGAGAGGGAGGGATGATGTAGCATAGCGACGGTAGTATATTTCCTCAGTTATGAAACCAAGGTTGTAACATCCCAATTTTCAATTTGGATGTTAACCATTAGGTCATCATATGCATCCATGATTCTTGCATTTTGAATTGGTTTTATTTGGACATTTTGATCCTAGAGACCTTAAGCAACTCAAGGACCATGTGAGAGAGTTGGAGGTTTTAATAAAATTCCATTTTGAATTTTTCAAAATTGGTAAATTGGATCAAGGTGATTTTTATTTGAAAAATTATTTTTCCAATTATTTCAAAACAAATAAAATAATGAGAGAAGATAATATGACTTCTTCAAAACAGAGGAAATAATGAAAATTTATTTTTTAATAAAAATATTTATTTATTTGAGATTTCATTCGGCTAAATTGGGAAAAATTGCATTTTAGCCCAGAAAAATGTTCACCTGAACTGTGAAAATTATTTTAAGATTTTAAGATTTTTATTTATTTTTTGATTTTTCCGTTACGGTGTAATAATGAAAAAAAATTCCCTTCGACCGACTAGGCCGAAGCCCAGCCGGCCCGCAACGCCGCCGGAGTCTCGGTCGGACTCCGCCGCCGCCTCGCCCTTTGCCCCCTCCCCAAGCCAGCCTCTCCCCCCTCTTTAAATACCTACCGTCGCCGCCCCACCTCCTCAAGCCGCCACCCGCCGCCCCAAGCGAGCAGCGCCGCGCCGCCACCACCGCCAGCGGCGCTCCCGTTGCCGTAGCCACTGCCTAGCTGCCGCACTGGAGCCGCCGTCCCGCCTCGCCGACCTCGCCAGAGCCGCCGTCGCCACCGGCCGAACCCGCGAGAACCGGTAAAAACCGATCGGTTTTCCTATGGTTTTTTGGTTATAGATTAGATCTGTTTTTTTATTTTATTAGGTTATTTAGCGAACGTTCACCCGATTCATTCGTTAGTCTCTGTTAGCGGACGTCTGTCCGATAGATTTTTTCTTTTTAGTTTAATTTTTGGCCAGGGACCTATCCATGAATAGTTTTCTTACAGATTAGTCCCTGGTCTTCAAACCCTCACTACTTTTTGCTCGTTTATCCAAATCCAGTGAAACCAACGCCAAAATCTTCATCTTGTTCCCCTCTATTCAAATAAACAACTTGCACATGATTTTGAAAATTTAAAATTTGGTTTCAAGAAGATTTGATTTTGAACTTCTTTTGATCATAGTTTGTGTTTCGTAACTCCGATTCGATTGATTCTATTTGCAAATGAAAGCTCTTCACTTGAACTTTCAGTTTAGATCTTTTATTTTATCTTTACTTTTGCACCTTATGCTTGAGTGCTTATGTATGCTATTGTTTGTTCACGATAGAGTTTCCGGAGTGCGAGGCTTGCTACTACAAATCTCTAGGGTTTTCCGATCGTCAACAAGGCAAGTAACACTTTGATCATATTTTTCATACCCAGTTTTTATGCATTAGTTTCAACCCTCAAACATTGCATGAGTAGGATTGGGAACATGTGGTTATGGTAAAGTAGTCAATGAGGTAGGAACCTATTATCCTTTTATCAACCCTGGGTTTATACGTTATGCTCATACTGCTTTCCTATGCTCGTAGACGTGGATTGTTATGTGAGATCCATGAAAGATGTGAGAGTTATATTAACTATGGGAAACTTAAGGTGGCTACTTTAATACACATCTGGGTGGAATGGTTGGGGCACCCTTGGGATATACCAGTGGCTTGCCCGGGCACCTAGGGATATACCAATGTTGTCCTAGGAGATCCCGGAGGACCCGTGTGATCATCCTATTGGAATGCCATCCAGGCTCAAAGGGATCATAAGATTATTCATGCTAGAAACTACCGTGTGCAGCCACAAGCCATTATGGGCTCTGGAATAGTTGAGTAGGTTGTGGGAATCCTTTCCATGATGGGCTAGCAGATGTAGGGGATTGTAGGTGTACCGGCCTATCTATCAGTTAAGGGGACCTCTTCGGAAAGACTGTGTCTCGGTCATCCGTTTCTCAAACATCATGTAGTGCAAGAAAATACAACAGAGGAGATCGAGTCTTGTGGGGAAAAGTGCGCAAACCTCTGCAGAATGTACAAACTAATCATGGTTAGCCGTGTCCCCGATTATGGACATCTTGAGTATCTGGTAATTGAATTATTATGTTGATCTCATCACTCTACTTAATTAATTAGTTGGGTTATTAATGTTAATTTGGGATTGAGTTGGGGTTACCTTCTCAATAATTTCAACAAACTTTGTAGTTAAATAAAATATATTCCTTCGTTGTAGGAAAAAATTAGCTTTATGCAAATGATAACCCTAGAGCCTCCACCAGCCAATTATGCATGTAGTGATAGATGTTATTTTGTTCATTGCTATATGGTGTTATCTCTCCAGCATATTCCATGTGCTAACCTACACGGTTGCAACGTATCATGTTGCAGAATTTTCAGACGAAGAGTAAGGAGCACTAGGTCGTTGTCATGCACTCAGTATTGCCGTGGAGTTGGATGGACTCATTTATCTTTGATGCTTCCGTAGTTATATTATTTAGATGGCCTTCAGCCATATTATTGTAATAAGTACTC
This sequence comes from Aegilops longissima, assembly GCA_021605205.1. Taxonomy (NCBI): domain Eukaryota; kingdom Viridiplantae; phylum Streptophyta; class Magnoliopsida; order Poales; family Poaceae; genus Aegilops; species Aegilops longissima. The sequence continues at coordinate 187,390,623 of CM038679.1, forward strand.
TTTTTGAGACACTCGTGCAATAAGTGTGTGATTGAACTCTTCAATAAATCCTCGAGTATTGTGTGCGTTAGCAATACCGATCCATGGATGACACTTAAGCACAGAGACTATGATCCATACGGGTCGGGTCGCTACAAAGGTATCGAACCAGTAGAAGAACCAAACAACACAGCGTAAACAACGCCTGCACACAAATAACAACACCTTGCAACCCGACATGTTTTGTCAATCCCTTTCGGGTAACGGCGCCAGAAATTGGCAAACGGACGTGAGATAAATTGTAGTAGATTGAAATAATAGATCACAAATAAATAAAGTGTAGCAAGGTATTTTTGTATTTTTTGGTTTAATAGATCTGAATAAAAATGCAAAGGAAAAGTAGACCGCAAGACAAATATATGAGAAAGAAGACCCGAGGGCCGTAGGTTTCACTAGTGGCTTCTCTCGAGAAAAATAGCAAACGGTGGGTAAACAAATTACTGTTGGGCAACTGATAGAACTTCAAATAATCATGACGATATCCAGGCAATGATCATTACATAGGCATCATGTCCAAGATTAGTAGACCGACTCCTGCCTGCATCTACTACTATTACTCCACACATCGACCGCTACCAGCATGCATCTAGTGTATTAAGTTCATGGAAAAATGGAGTAATGCAATAAGAACGATGACATGATGTAGACAATATTCGTTTATCTATATGGCGGTAGATATAGATATCATCTTTTTATCCTTAGTAGCAACAATACGTACGTGTCGCTTCCCCTTCTGTCACTAGGATCGAGCCCCGTAAGATCGAACCCACTACCGGCACCTCTTCCCATTGCAAGATAAATAGATCAAGTTGGCCAAACAAAACCCAAATATTGGAGAAGAAATACGAGGCTATAAGAGATCAGAGAAACTCAAATAACTTTCATGGATATAAAAAGATATAACTGATCATAAACTCAAAGTTCATCAGATCCCAACAAACACACCGCAAAAGAGTTACATCATATGGATCTCCAAGAGACCATTGTATTGAGAATCCAGTGGGAGAGAGAGAGAGAGAAAGCCATCTAGCTACTAACTACGGACCCGAAGGTCTACAAAGGACTACTCACGCACCATCGGAGAGGCACCAATGGAAGTGGTGAACCCCTCTGTGATGGTATCTAGATTGGATCTGGTGGTTCTGGACTTTTTGGTGGCTGGATGAATATTTCGATGCTTCCTCTAGGGTTTCTGGAATATTGTGGTATTTAAGGAGCAAAGAGGCGGTACGGGGGGCACCCGAGGCGAGCACAACCCACCAGGGCGTGCCTGGGCCTCCTGGCGCGCCCCGGTGGGTTGTGCCCCCCTTGGGCCACCCCCCAGGTGCAACCAGGACCCATTGCCTTCCTTCTGGCCCATAAAAAATCATCATGGAGTTTCGTGGCATTTGGACTTCATCTGATATTGGAAAAAGCAGCAACTGGCACTTGGCACTATGTGAATAGGTTAGTACCAAAAAATGATATAAAATGACTATAAAATGATTATAAAACATCCAAGATTTATAATAAAATAGCATGGAACAATCGAAAAGTATAGATACGTTGGAGACGTATCAAGTATGCATTGGTATCAAATGGATGGGTTGTATCTGTGGACTGAGCTGCAGAATGCCAGAATAGAGGGGATGGCCTAGCCTATCAAAGACTAGCATCTTCAAGTAGCTCCAAGAATCTTGCAGCATGTAGAAGAGTAAAGAATAACAGTTTATATTTAATAAACATGTTATAGCATTAATGCTCAGATATCCTTCCTCGACTCCCTACGAGAAAGCAATCCCGGAGCCACATATCCATCTCATGTCTCAAGTAACCAGTTCTAGTTGTAACAGATCGGGATACAAGTCTGAACGTCCATTACCGTGGACACGGTATTCGAATATATAACTTCCCTGCAGGGGTGCACCACGTTACCCAACACGCTCGATCACTCTGGCCGGACACACTTTCCTGGGTCATGCCTGGCCTCGGAAGATCAACACGTCATAGCCCTACCTAGGCTCAGCAGACAGGTCCCTGCTGGTCTACATCCTAAGCACTCCGGGGTCTTGGGCCCATCGCCCGTTGCACTCTGGGTCGTTGTGAGCAGGGTGAATACAAGCACAGCCTCGGATGGCCAGCACGATCTGACGGTGCCGCAATGCTGAACTGGACGTCTGACAAAGCTTCGGCTGATACTGCGACATCGAGGCCCATATCTATTATCGCGTGGTGGTTAGTGTGTAAAGGACAGAGGCCAACTCAGAACAAATACCCAAACCTGTTAGTGCATTGGGGCCTCGCGGAGACGAGCAGAGACTCATGATAATGTGACCCCGTCGCCCCGTCTGATGGAATTACGGCAAGGGCCAACACTGCCCGGCCATGCCATGTAGAAAACTTGCAGGTGCTCAACGGGCCCGCCCAACTTTCACATCAACTCGCGGATACCCCTCAGGGCCGACCCGACTTTAACAATGATCTCAAGTAAAGTCAAGGTAACTGTGTGTCCAAAACATCAAGGAGGAAAACCCGAGGAATCACCCTCCATGAATTCCACTCTATCTAATCATCAAGGTGAATGTAAGAGGAACCACCCTCGAGGTTCACACTTGAGGGGTTGCACAGCAGAGCCGTATCGGGAGTGGTCAAGGAGGAATCATCCTCGATGACCACGACCGAATAGCTACACTACATTGTCATCATCAGCAGTGCGTTATGAGGTATCACCCCCGGCACTTGATAGTAGCTCTGTAGATTCGAGCAACAAAAGGGGCGTGATGTGATGTGAGGTGTCAGGCTCTGGTCGTCGATTAGTTGATTGAGTCGTCGATGATGAAGCAGGGCAACAAGGACAAGGTGGGTGTCATTGATGGATCACTAACCAACCTATACTAAGCAGTTTCAAATAAGCAGGTAAGGTACAATGAGCAGGTTACAGCACCAGGCTATGCATCAGAATAAGAGCAAACAATAACAGTAGAAAAATCTAATGCAAGCATGAGAGATGCAATGGGCGATATTGGGATGACCAAAGGGGGTGGGGCTTGCCTGGAAGCTTCGCTGAAAGGGAAGAAGAGTCGGCGTCGACGTAGTCGGTCACAGGGACATCAGCAACGGTCTTGGGGTCTACCAGAGAGAAGAGGGGGAAGAAACAATAAATACAGAGCAAAAAAGTGCAAAACTATGCATGACAAGGCAATAAGAAGCGTTGCGGATGTTCTAACACAATGCTACATGATACCGGCGAAGGGGAAACATCCGGGAAAGTTTTCCCGGAGTTAGGCATTTTCGGACAGACGAACCGGAGGGGGAAAGTTGCATGCTCACTATGCTAGGGACGTGTGACAGATGAATGGACCGCGTATTCGGATTCTTCTCGTCGTTCTGAGCAACTTCCATGTACAAAGTATTTTAATCCGAGTTACTATTTTTAAAATTAATTCCAAAGTTTTACCAATATTCTGAAATTCCTTGATTTAATTAATAAATCGAATTAGATAGCAAAATGGCTATGGGTACCCAAAACTGTACCCAGACAGAGTGTGCATGAGGCTGACAGTGGGGCCCTGGTCAACTGTTCTAGTCAATGTTTGACTGGACCATTGATTGGTCAAAAGTTGAATAGCGTAAGGGGGCCCGCATGTCATTGGGTCATTTATATAGCAGATTATTTAATTAGTCCAACTAGTGGTGGGGCCCCTAAGTCATATTCTACATAGCATCTAGACTTGGTACTAATAGCTGTTTTGGGTTAGTTAAATAAGGCTAATCCTAATCTATGGCCGGCCGTTTGGAAGTGGCCAATCCGGCCACAAACACAAAGCACACACACACACAAGCAAGCAATCGGCCATGGGGGGATGGCAATGGGGACAATCCCCTATGGGGATACCTACAACATCCCCATCCCCATCTATTCCCTATCATCCCATCCCCATCCCCATTTACATGACTGGGGATGAAATTTCCCCATACCATGCCCCACTGGGGAACGGGGCCCCATTAGGGTCCCCATCCCCATAAACAAATACTCATAGACATAATATGACACCCTATAATCAACATACATACATGGTGTTGTCCTTGTCCTGCTAATGCCTATCTAGGTCGTGTTGACTTCTTGGTCATGGTGGCAGTTGAGGTGATGATGTGAGATAGGTTTAAGGTTTTTTTCGAAGCTTTTTTTGTTTTCACAAGTTTGTTTGTGAATATTTTAAGGTTGACTGCAGTGTCACAGTTACTAACCAGGTCCCCGATGGGTATTGGGTCTGGGGAATAGGATATCCTCCCCATCCCCATTGTACCCTATGGGGAATAAATTAGTTTGGTAAATATCCCCATGGGGACTTTTTGGGCATTATATTACATATCGGATTTGTTTCATGATACAAGACGGGATAACATGAATGTCTTCATTCAAAGATAATGTCTTTTGCACACTGGCCGTCTACAATGCGGGATCCCCTTCAGGACATCATCAAAATACCGCTCAGGCGTGCGGTGCTCCTTGCTCGCGGGCGGTCCCTCGATCGCGATCTTGAAGGCGTCCATCTTTGCCCACTTCACCTTGACACGGGCGAAGGCCATCCGCGCTCCTTCGATGCAGACCGGCCCGCTTGATGGCATCAAGCCGAGGGCAGGCATAGACCAGCCACTTCACGAGCCCAAAGTAGCTGCTGGGTATGGCTTCGACAGGCCATAGACGGATTATAAAATCCATCATGGCCAATTCGGCCACCCTATGCAGTTCGATCAGCTGTTTCAGCTAATCGCTAAAGGGCACTGGATGCTCTGGCGCAAGGTATTGCGACCAAAACAACTTCTCAGTTGAGCTCCCTGATACGTCTCCAACATATCTATAATTTATGAAGTATTCATGCTATTATATTATATGTTTTCGATGTTTATGGGCTTTATTAAACACTTCTATATTATTTTTGGGACTAACCTATTAACCCAGAGCCCAGTGCTAGTTTCTGTTTTTACCTTGTTTCAGTGTTTCGCAGAAAAGGAATTTCAAACGGAGTCCAAATGGAATGAAACCTTCGGGAGCATGATTTTTGGAACGAACGTGATCCAGGAGACTTGGAGTTGAAGTCAAGGAAGCTTCGAGGTGGCCACGAGGCAGGGAGGCGCACCTGCCCTGCTGGGCGCGCCCCCACCCTCGTGGGCCCCTCGTGGCTCCCTGACCGACTTCTTTCGCCTATATATATCCATATACCCTAAAAACATCGGGGAGCAGAATAGATAGGGAGTTTTGCCGCCGCAAGCCTATGTAGCTACTAAAAACCAATCGGGACCCTGTTCTGGCACCCTGCCGGAGGGGGGTACCCTCACCGGTGGCCATCTTCATCATCCCGGCGCTCTCCATGACGAGGAGGGAGTACTTCACCCTCGGGGCTGAGGGTATGTACCATTAGCCATGTGTTTGATCTCTCTCTCGTGTTCTTGATTTGACATGATCTTGATGTATCGCGAGCTTTGCTATTATAGTTGGATCTTATGATGTTTCTCCCCCTCTATTCTCTTGTAATGGATTGAGTTTTCCCTTTGAAGTTATCTTATCAGATTGAGTCTTTAAGGATTTGAGAACACTTGATGTATGTCTTGCATGTGCTTATCTGTGGTGACAATGGGATATCATGTGATCTACTTGATGTATGTTTTGGTGATCAACTTGCGGGTTCCATGACCTTGGGAATCTATGCATAGGGGTCGGCACACGTTCTCGTCTTGACTCTCCGGTAGAAACTTTGGGGCACTCCTCGAAGTACTTTGTGTTGGTTGAATAGTTGAATATGAGATTGTGTGATGCATATCGTATAATCATACCCACGGATACTTGAGGTGACATTGGAGTATCTAGGTGACATTAGGCTTTTGGTTGATTTGTATCTTAAGGTGTTATTCTAGTACAAACTCTTGGATAGATCGATCCGAAAGAATAACATTGAGGTGGTTTCGTACCCTACAATAATCTCTTTGTTTGTTCTCCGCTATTAGTGACTTTGGAGTGACTCTTTGTTGCATGTTGAGGGATAGTTATATATCCAATTATGTTATTATTGTTGAGAGACCTTGCACTAGTGAAAGTATGAACCCTATGCCTTGTTTCCTAGCATTGCAATACCGTTTGTGCGCACTTTTATCATTAGTTACCTTGCTGTTTTTATATTTTTAGATTACAAAAACCTATATCTACCATCCAGATTGCACTTGTATGACCATCTCTTTGCCGAACTAGTGCACCTATACAATTTACCGTTGTATTGGGTGTGTTGGGGACACAAGAGACTCTTTGTTATTTGGTTGCATGGTTGCTTGAGAGAGACCATCTTCATCCTACGCCTCTCACGGATTGATAAAACTTAGGTCATCCACTTGATGGAAATTTGCTACTGTCCTACGAACCTCTGCACTTGGAGGCCCAACAACGTCTACAAGAAGAAGGTTGCGTAGTAGATATCACTCCCCTCTTCGGCTCGGAAGAACTCCGCAGTATCAGCAACACTGCACGGCAGATCCGCAAACGCTCCTAGAGAACTCCAAATCCGGGTGAGTAAGAGGTACCTTTTCTTCACATATTCACTACTAGGGAAAACCTTATACACAGAACTTTAGCAGTAGCAAGCGTAAGAAAAGCACGCTGGTGCTAAGTAGCAGTAGCGCTCCTGTGCAAACCGCGTTGCAGATAAAGTTCTAGCAGTAGCGCGTCTTGCTCTAAACACGTTACTACTAAAATTCCCACAGCTTAGCCGATAGGCTACACATAGTAGTAGCGACCTATAACGAACTGCGCTACTGCTACTTTCTTTGTAGCAGTGCATTTTAATCTAAACTCGCTACTGCTAAAGGATATAAAATTAAATGGAAAGCAAATAGAAAGGTAACTGAAAATCAAAGAAATAAAATAAGGTGAAAGGAAAAAATAAAATGTGAAGAAAACTAAATTAAAAAGGGAAAAAAAGAGAAAGGAGTAGCAGTAGCGTGTATCCCAGAACGCGCTGTAGCTAACTTAGCCGCAACGTGCTTTCTGGAAAGCGCTACTGCTACTTCTGACTTAACCACGGGGTTCGTCCTTCCCCACGACCACTTCCCCCAAATCCAACTCTCCACTCTCGCCACCGCCGTCGCCCGTCGGCCGCCGCGCGCTCCACACACCCTCTACGCCACCCCCGACCCTAGATTCAACGCCGCCCCCGCCCCCGACCTCAACGCCGCCTCGGACGCCGCCCCCGACCTCAACACCGCCCCAGACGCCACCCCCGACCCCAACCTCGCGCCGCCATCCGCTTGCGCCCGAGCCCGACCCGACCTCGACGCCGCCTGCCCCTTCCTCGTCGCATGCACCCGAGAGCACGCCTGTTCCTCCCTCTTCCCTACCTCTGCCTAGGGTTTCTTTATATTTTAGTTGCATCAAATTAGTTAGGGTTCATGTAAGGGTGGAAACGAATCAGATGAGGATGCGGCTCAAATGAGTTAGGGTTCATGTAAGGGTGGAAACGAATCAAATTTCTAAGATGAATCATAAAACGAGTAAAATTTGACCACTTATTTCACTTTATAGTTGGATAATTGGAATATCCGCTACCACTTTCCACCCCTAGGTTCTTCAAATTAGATGATAATTAGTGCAGTAGTTCCTAGGTACTAATTAGTTAGTAAGAACTAGGTACTAATTAGGTACTAGTTTATTTTTATTTATAGTAAGTTTATTTTTAGTAAGAACTAGTTGAATTAATAGAGCTAGTTAGTAAGAACTTTGTGCTATTTTTTTAGTTAAAGCAATTTTTCCCACATCGACGTGGACGATGCCTATCCCGCATCCTCGTCGTCGAGTCGGCGAAGGACGACACCTGCTTGACTAGATGGGCCATGTCCGGTACTAGGCTCCGCCGGGGTGGTACTGGGAGGCGCTACCTACCGGGGGGGCGAAGGTTGGTGAGGAGCCAGCCTGTCGTTGACCCGAACCATCTTTGGTGGCGGTCGAGTGGGCGGTGGACGGTCCGAGGCTCGAGGACTCCATGAGCTGGTGCGTCACCGTGTCGATGAGGAGGACGCGCACGTCCGTCGCTACTTGTTTGCGTTGGAGCACAGGTTCTCCAATACTGGCAGGTTCTCCGAGGATCTCACCGAGCTATGATCCCGTGATGGTTCCTTCTGTGGGTGTCCACCGCCGCGCGCCGATACCCGTCGTGTGCTAGGGTTTTAGTTGTATTAGTGATGTTATATGTATGACACTATTCGGGATGTATTAGTGATAATATTCGACGATGTACGGACGCATGAGATGATTTACTTTTGCTTATTGAATGCATGCTAATTTGAGTCCTATGAGATGATTTTAAATTAATGTTTTAACTATGAGCATAGGAAATGTCTGACGACGAAAATGATTTCGGTATTTGCAAATACTGCGAAGACGAACGCGGCCTGTGCGACTGAATCTTCCTAGATGATGATAGGCGCTTCAGCATCAAGCTGGACGGGAACTTCGAAGTGGATACAATAAGTCATGACGACAAGTCTTTTTTTGTCATTATGCATGACATCTGCTTCATTTGCTTCAACTTATATTATTTTTACTATTCTACTAGCGTATCCCTTGCCATGCAAGAGTTTTTGTATTGGATAAGATAGGTTTCAGTCATACTACAGAGGTAAAGAAAGTTTACTTGAAGACCGAGCATGGTTATATTTTCCATCCAAAATTATACAATTCAGACGACTACACCTATTTTGGATGCAAAACATGGTGAGCACTATGCAAAACTTATGCATTTGAGCCTGATATGGTTATCACCTTTGATATTCGTCCGGAAGATGATATTGAAGGTAATACCGACATCTGGGTCGATCTGCAGACACCTCCAGTTATACCATTATGTAAGTTTCTCAACCATATTTATGTCTTTGATATTGTTTATTCAAAAATAGTTGACAACTAATTTTTATTGTCAGCTTATTTCGATGCAAGCAAACATGTCCAGCGCTTGGTAGACATGACCTACTACTGTCTCGGGGCTGAACTCAACTGCGAGGAGCTAAGTCATTATGTTTCATGGCTTGAGGATCTTGATACTGTCAAGACAAATTTTCTTCCTGCATTTAGAAATGTTAGTACTAAAAACGTGCGACCAATAGTGTTTGTAATGGACTACGATCACATCTATTTAGGAAGGATGGTAAGATTTTTACTATTTGTCCTCAGTGCATCTTTTCCATACATTATTTTTGAAGCTAAACTTCATTGCTAAGTATGTTACCATACGATGTTCTTCAACATGGACTCCCGATGAATGTTGTGCCTTATGGGATCAAGACTAAAGTTACCATGAGTATTATTAGCTTACGGCCAAGATATCCTACAGATTACTTTAGTGCATTCAAGATCAGCGACAGATGCTTAATAGTGCAAGACTGGACCAAATATGTGATGGGGGAGCGCAGAGAAGTACTAGGGGGCAGCAAACAGATGCGCTACCCACGATTAGGAGACAGGTTCATCTGCATGCTCCAACTTGATCAAGGAGGAGAGCTACACATGTTTTATGTTATTTTACCTAAGAGAGAGCAGCAGGAGTGATTAGCTAGCTAGAAATGTGTTTGAGGATGATGATGTGCTACACTATTACTATGATGACAAAATAGCTAGTGTTGGTGGTAATGACTATGATGATTATTATTAGCTAGTGTTAGTGGTGATTAAATAAATACTGTTGGTGGTAATGACTATGATGATGATGATTAAATAGCTTGTGCTAGCGGATTAGATTCAAGTGGAGGCAACATGGGGTGCACATCGAAAGTACTACTAGTCCAAACTAGATCAAGTTTGGATTAGTAGTATACTTTTGACATGCACCACATATTGCCTCCACTTGAACCTAATCCACCTTCATTTGACACACTGTTATGGACATAATGATGTAAACCTCATAACTGGTATTGTACCAATATTTGTACGATGGCGCATAAATACACTAAAAGTAAAAAAATAAAAAAAGAATACTAGTAGCGATGGAGATAAAACACGTTGCCAGTAGTTACATTAGCAGTAGCGTGGGATTGAACAAACGCTGCAGCTATTTGTCCTAGCAGTAGCGCGTGCGGGCACGCGCTACTGCTAAGCAATAGCTGTAGCGCCTTATTAGTAGCGCGCATGCCCGCGCAACTGATACACCTAAAACCCGCGCTGCTGCTAACCTTTTCCCTAGTAGTGATTTGCTCTGCATAATAAAGGCCTTAGCCGCCGCGATTTTCCTGGCCTCCTGGATTTCCTGGAGGGCACCTTGGGCTTCAACCTGGGCCTCTTGTGCGCTTTGGCGGGCCTTGGCAAGTTTGGACTCTTGGTTCGCGATACTGTGTTCCAAGGACTCACATTTCTTTACGGCGTCCTTGAGCTCCTGCTGGACATCCCCGACTCTGGCCTCGTGTTTTTCATGGGCGGCTTGTTCCTTCACCGCTTTCTTCTGGGCCTTGTCCAGCGCATTCTTGAGGGACTCCACCTCGGTCACAGCACCTACGAAATATTATGATACCATGATCAACACAAACAATTCATATCTTTTTAGATCTGAATAGGCCATTGCATACCCTGCTTGTCCTCTAGTTTTTTTTCACACGGCCGAGCTCTTCCTCGGCCCGCTCCAGACTCTGCTTCAGTTTGGAGACTTCAGCAGAGTGGGAGGTTGCAGCCAGCATTGACACCTGCTTATTTACATAGACATGAATGGTAGTCTCCTGCGAAAATTATTTGATCCTCTGTCCGGCTTTTCTCTTCGAACACCGGAGAGAGTCTAAGGGGCTACTGTCTACACTATGACATTCTTTTTGCATAAATTACGTCGCATACCTCAAAGCCTGTTAGAAGGCTGGTGCAGGCTTCGGTCAGTCCGCTCTTAGCGGACTGAACCATCTCAACCACCGTACCCATGAGGGTATGGTGTTCCTCAACAATGGAAGCACTCTGCAGTGCTTCCAGTAATGTATCTGGTGCCTCTGGATGGATAGAGGTCACCGGCGGAACAGGTGCACCTTCTTCTTTCGAATGAGGCTGCTTGCCTGATTCCGGAGCCGTATGGCCCTCCGGAATAGTATTCGGCTGGGGCCCAAATTGGATATGGCTCCCAACACCAGTCTCTGGGGGATTTGCTCCCCCATGTGTCCGACGGCCAAGGTATCACCCTCTTGCACCACCCTGACAGCCTCCTGTATCTCTCCCTGGCCTATGGAGGTCCTTCGAGACAGCACCTCGGCATCGTCCATGGCCTTGGGAGAGGAGGCCGCCGGAAGTGACCTGTTGTCCATCACCTTTGGGTCCAGCAAATTCCTCGAAGATGAGGATTGCTGGGGGCAGGCGTGGGCCGGACTGCAGCGCATGATTCTACATATTAAAACGGCTGAAGTAAAGAAGTTGGATATATGTGTATAAGTGCCTTTGAGTACTTATGATTCGGCCATGGGCTTCCCCCTGGGGCGACACTCGGAGCTGCTATCGTTGTCCAACACAGAGTTCTCCGCGATGGAGACCTTCCCCTTCTTGGACGCCTCTGCTTCCACGGCCATGGAGGCCGCCCTTTTCTTCCTTCCCCCCTCGTGGGGAGAGTTGCTTTCCTCCTCCTCCTCGTCATCCTCGGCGGCGACGGAGGAGTGGGTTTCAGCGTCTTCGGACGTCACGTCCGAAGTGCCTTTACGGCGGAGGCCACTTCTGGTCTCCTTGGCCTTTTTCTTGGCCTTCTTCTCCGGCGCCGGGTAAGGCGCAGGAACCAGCGTCTTCGCCAGAAGTGGGATACTTGATTTTCGGGCAGCGGAGCCGGACACTGGATCCGCTCCGCCTTCTTTGTCCAGCCTTGAAAAGACAGATAGGGAAGCTCAGACATTTTCCTTGAATGTACAGGTGAAGGATACACCTTGAAATACGAAAAGCTTACCGAACTGGCATGATGGGTCAGGTTGTACCCACGGTTCTCGGTTGTCTGCGGCCGTGTCTCATTGGCCTTAAAAAGCACCTTCCAGATGCCTTCGTGCGTGGAGCTGAAGAACTGCTGCAAGGTCTGGTGCTTGGCCAGATGAAACTCCCATAAATTGCAAGTCCGGCTTTGGCAAGGAAGGATCCGGAGAAAAAACATCACCTGGATCACATTGACAAGCTTGATTTTCTTGTCCACCATGCTCTTGATGCACATCTGCAGCGCTGACACCTCGTCCGACAACGGCCAGTCCAGGCCCTTCTCTAGCCAGGAGGTAAGCCGCATTGGGGCCCCGGACTTGAATTCGGGAGCCACATCCCAGGTGGTGTCGCGGGGCTCTATGATGTAGAACCACTGCTGCTGCCACCCTTTGATGGTCTCCACAAAAGTGCCTTTGGGCCACGTGACGTTGGATATCTTGCTCACCATAGCACGTCCACACTCTGCGTGTTGACCACCCACCACCTTCGGCTTCACATTGAAGGTCTTTAGCCATAATCCGAAGTGGGGTGGGATGCGGACGAAGGCCTCGCACATGAGATGAATGCCGAGATATTGAGGAAGGAGTTTGGGTCTAGATCATGGAAATCTAGCCCATAGTAGAACATGAGTCCGTGGACGAAGGGGTGGAGCGGAAACCCTAACCCGTGGACAAAGTGGCGGATGAATACTTCCCTCTCATGGGGCATCCGGGTGGGGACGATCTGCCCCTTGGCCGGAAGCCGTTGGGAGATTTCCTGGGCCAAGTACCCCGCCTCCCGGAGCTTTGTGATGTCCTTCTCCGTGACGGAGGAGGCCATCCCCTTGCCCTGCGCTCCAGATCCAGACATGGTCAGAGTGCTTTTTTGAGGCAGAAAGGAGGGAATCTTGGGCGCTGGAGCTCGAGAATGGGTGGGCAGAGAGAAAGAGGGCGTGGGTGAAAAGGTGAATCCTTATCCCTTTATAAAGGCAGCGAATATCAAGCGCCTCCCCATTCGCCTTAAATATCGCGTATTCCCCAAGGGTCATGCAGATGGCGCGGTTGGATTAGCCACACCCGTATTGATGAGAATCCCGCAATAAGGGGACATGATCTCTGCTTTGACAAGATGTGCCAATGAAAACCGCATCTCGATGGAGCGGGAGGCTAAAAAACGGTTCGAAATAATGACCGGGCGGAGACATGGCGTCTCACTACAGAAGATGTCAGTAGATGGGACTTGTTAAATATGATACTCTTTGCGGAGCCTGTTTTGCAGAGCCATACACGTTCTCTATGTTCGAAGACTACTTTGAAGTATTCGGAGGAAGAACCCGCGCTACAATGCCGAAGACGATATGCGCGCCGGACACATCGTCATTGAACCCTTGTTCAGGGGCTACTGAGGGAGTCCTGAATTAAGGTTTCCTCAGACGACCGGCCTATGTGACGTGGGCCGGACTGATGGGCCATGAAAATACAAGATAGAAGACTTCTTCCTATGTCCACATGGAACTCTCCTTTGCGTGGATGGCAAGCTTGGCGTTCGGATATGAAGATTCCTTCCTCTGTGAACCGACTCGGTACAACCCTAGGCCCCTCCGGTGTCTGTATAATCGGAGGGTTTAGTCCGTAGAGGCAATCACAATCATACAAGCTAGACATCTAGGGTTTAGCCATTACGATCTCATGGTAGATCAACTCTTGTAATCTTCATATTCATCAAGATCAATCAAGCAGGAAGTAGGGTATTACCTCCATCAAGAGGTCCCGAACCTGGATAAACATCGTGTTCCCCATCTCCTATTAACATCGACCTCAGACGCATAGTTTGGGAACCCCTACCCAAGATCCGCCGGTTTTGACACCGACAATGGGCTTCCTCAAATTTCCCAAGGTGGTCATGAGGAAGCGAGTTGGATGCACACCCACTTAGTTTTCGTTTTGAGCTTTCATAAACTTATAGCTCTAGAGCATCCGCTGCATGGCAATCCCTACTCGCTCACATTGATATCTATTGATGGGCATGTCCATAGCCCATTGCTACGCCTAGTTGATGTGAGACTATCTCTTTCTTTTTGTCTTCTCCACAACCACCGTCTATACCACCTATAGTGCTATGTCCATGGCTCACGTTCATGTATTGCGTGGAAGTTGAAATAATTTGAGAACGCCAAAAGTATGAAATAATTGCTTGGCTTGTCATCGAGGTTGTGCATGATTTGAATATTTTGTGTGATGAAGATGGAGCGTAGCTAGACTATATGATTTTGTTGATATAAGCTTTCTTTGGCCATGTTATTTTGAGAAGACATAATTATTTTGTTAGTATGCTTGAAGTATTATTGTTTTTATTTCAATATTAAACTTTTGTTTTGAATCTTACGGATCTGAATATTCATGCCACAATAAAGAGAATTACATGGATAAATATGTTAGGTAGCATTCCACATCAAAAATTCTTTTTTTATCATTTACCTACTTGAGGACGAGCAGGAATTAAGCTTGGGGACGCTTGATACGTCTCCAACGTATCTACAATTTTTTTGTTCCATGCTATTATACTATCTATTTTGGATGTTTTATACGCATTAATATGCTATTTTATATGTTTTTTGGGACTAACCTATTAACCTAGAGCCCAGTGTAAGTTCCTGTTTTTTCCTAGTTTCAGAGTTTCGCAGAAAAGGAATACCAAACGGAGTCCAAAAGGAATGAAACTTTTGCGATGATTTTTCCTGGACCAAAGGACATCAAGAGGGCTTGGAGTGCATGCCAGGAAAGCCACGAGGCGGCCACAAGGTCGGGAGGCGCGCCCAGGGGGTAGGGCGCGGCCCCCACACCTTGAGGGCCCCTCGTGACTCCACCGACCTATTTCTTCCGCCTACATATTCTCAAATATCCGAAAAACTTCCAAGGGAGCCACGAAACCACTTTTCCACCGCTACAACCTTTTGTACCCATGAGATCCCATCTAGGGGCCTTTTCTGGCGTCCTGTCGGAGGGGGATTTAATCACGGAGGGCTTCTACATCAACACCATTGCCTCTTCATGAAGCGTGAGTAGTTTACCACAGACATACGGTTCCATAGCTAGTAGTTAGATGGCTTATTGTCTCTGTTTGATTCTCAATACAAAGTTCTCCTCGATGTTCTTGGAGATCTATTCAATGTAATACTCTTTTGCGGTGTGTTTGCTGAGATCCAACGAAATGTGGATTTATAATCAGCTTATCTATGAATATTATTTGATTCTCCTCTGAATTCTTTTATGCATGATTTGATATCTGTGCAAGTCTCTTCGAACTATCGATTTGGTTTGGCCTACTAGATTGGTTTTTCTTGCAATGGAGAAGTGCTTAGCTTTGGGTTCAATATTGCGGTGCTCGATCCTAGTGACAGAAGGGGAACCGACACATATTGTATTGTTGCCACCGAGGATAAAAAGATGGGGTTTTCATCATATTGTTTGAGTTAATTCCTGTACATCATGTCATCTTTCTTAATGCGTTACTCCGTTCTTTATGAACCTAATACTCTAGATGCATGTGTGGAGTAATAATAGTAGATGCAGGCAGGAGTCGGTCTACTTGACACGGATGTGATGCCTATATTCATGATCATTGCCTTAGATATCATCATAACTTTGCGCTTTTCTATCAATTGCTCGGCAATAATTTGTTCACCCATCGTAATATTTTCTATCTTGAGAGAAGCCTCTAGTGAAACCTATGGCCCTCGGGTTTACTTTCCATCATATAAGTTTCCAATCTACAATTTAAGTTTCCTATTTACTTTCCTTGCAATCTTTTACTTTCTATTCCATATACCAAAAATACCAAAATATTACTTTACCGTTTATCCATCTATATCCGATCTCACATTGCAAATAACCGTGAAGGGATTGACAACCCCTTTGTCGCGTTGGGTGCAAGTTGGTGTTTGTTTGTGCAGGAATTCGGTGGCTTGCACGTTGTCTCCTACTGGATTGATACCTTGGTTCTCAAAACTGAGGGAAATACTTACTCTACTTTGGTGCATCACCCTTTCCTCTTCAAGGGAAAAACCAACACAAGCTCAAGGGGTAGCAATCCGCAAGATGCAAATTTAAAGAACAATCATCAAATTCACGGAAACCTAGCACATCACATGAAGTTTTTGGAATCATGGGAATGCTAGCACACAAAATCACATGAAGCATGGCACTCATAATCTTTATTCTTAATCTTAATAGTAGGTTCCCACTCATCATAAACTTTCTAGGGATAGAAACTTCCAATACAAGCTTTTCTTCACAAGATCGCATCATAGCATCAACAATATGTTTAGTAAAAGCTTTCTTTGGATTATAAGCATGAGGAGAATTCAACATGGATTGAAACAAGGAAATACAATCTATTAAAGGGCAAGGTTCCCGGAGTCTACGATGACTGGGAGGAGTGTCGGAGACAGGTTCACCGTTTCAGCGGTAACCGTTACAAAGGGTACACCACTAAGGCGGAGGCGGAATCTAGATACGGGCGCTATCTAGCGGGAGAGAGGAAGGAGCGTTGGAGGAACCGGATGAAGACAGTTTCATCGCGATGATGCTCATCGTGATGACCGCAGCTCTCTTCTATGTGATGGTAGTTTAGATGATCGATATCGACTTGTAATGTGAAGACAAACTCGCTACTCGCGGTCTCGAGACTTGTAATGTTCTATCTTTGTTCAGTCTTTTGAATTCAGAGACTAATATGATGAATTATATTCGGAGAGTAATCTTCTATTGTATTCGATGAATCTGCTGTTTCTGTGTGGTGCTGTCTATATTCTGTCCAATAATATATTTTGTAACCTGTGCAAATATCAGAAAAGAAAAAAATCCCTAATATTCATACTAATGGCGCACCACTCAGCACTCTAATGGTGCACTGTAGAAAGGATACTAATGGCGCATCACCCCAGAGTGCGCCATTAGTATGCCAAAGCACATGGGTAAATATGGCCCACTGGGAGGCATACTAATGGCGCATGTTGGGCTATACTAATGGCGCACTGCATGGTGCGCCATTAGTATTTAATACTAATAGCGTGGTGCTAGTGGCGCACCAGTAGTGCGCCATTAGTAGGCAAAACTGGTGCGCCACTAGCAGGCCTTTTCCTAGTAGTGGCAGATCTTTGTGAAGACCAAGACCATGCAAGATTAGATGAGAATCAGAAGACAGAGATCCTCGGCGAGATCCTTTCCGGGGACGCCCACGACACCGCGGCAAGAACCTTGCCGGGGCCTCGACAAGACCCTTGCCGAAGACATCCGCGGGGCCGCAGCCAGGCCCACACCAGCCAAGACTCCACCGCCGTTCCAATGCAGCTGCCAGCCCACCAACTAGGCGACCACCTGCATGGCGACGTGTGGCCTCTAGGCCAACTCAGCAAGCACCTGCGTGGTGGCATGCAGATCTTCGTGAAGACTCTGCCACTGCACCAACTAAGCAGCCAGCCAGCCAGCCAGCATGGCACTACACGCCTCGTCAGCTCGGACGCATGTTGAAGCCGGGCGAGGCGGTGACAGCTTGGACGAGCTTCCTTGCCGTCCCTGATAAAGCAAGTAGGGTACGTCAACAGCGCATTAAATGTGTTTGTCCTACGGTGCCAGGAGATAGACTCGACTACTGTACATCTTTCCACCTCCTGTGTGCCACTGTGGCAGCCCCTTTTGACTATCAAAGGAGGCCCGCGGCGTACTGAGGAAGGATTCGGACTTTTTGGACCCTGCACGCCTTGTAGCTAGTCCAAGAACACTAGATAAACAGAAACCAGCAGGAGTAGGGTATTACGCATCACTTGCGGCCCGAAGCTAGATAATACCCCTACGTTGATATCTCAATCCCGCTCTTTCCACAGCCCCGCGCCCGCCAACTGTAGCAAAAGGGATTCCTCGTGATCCCGTAGGTGTCGTTTCCCCCGACAACGTCTAACCGTGCAACCGAAACTGCCAAAGCAACTGTTATAGTTACTTTTCTTAAAAATAAACTTGACAGAGGAATGGTTTACGCAGGGCCTTCAGGAGTGGTTTGACGTCCCTACTGTAGCCTGCTGCATGTCCGCGCCTTTGCTATTGAGGGATGGGGGGGGGGGAGTTGGCTCCTTGAAGGAGATAGGTATCAGCGGATGGTCCCTCGAGAGAGAGAGAGAGTCTTGAGAGGTCGGCCTAATAATTAGCTTGATGCTGGGTAGGTCCTAGATGGCACCTATTATTGCTTTAACACGTGTTTGACCACAGCTCGGTCGGGCCGAGCATTTGGCTCTTGGATATTCGGTCCCCACCACTGCCCATGGTATTTTGAGCGCGAAATTGTGCATTTGATGCACATACTTGACGGCTAACAGGACCATGCTTTGGGGGGCATGTTCCTATTTATGTTGAGCGTGGGAAGACTATGGGAGCTGAGATAGGGCTTGGGCTCGTTTGCTCGCCTCCCGTGCCTTGACAGCGGACTGGGACTTTGGCGCGTCTTTGCGATCTGGACTTCGGCTGCCAGAGCTGCTGTGTGCTCCTCGGTTCGATGTGAGAGCTCGGTGTTTCCATTGACGGTGATGACACCCTTGGGTCCGGGAACTTTAAGATTCAAATATGCATAGTGGGGAACATCGTTGAAGCGGGCGAATGCTGGTAACCACTGCGGAAAGGGATGATGTCAAAGATCAAATCCTCGCTACGGAAGTTGTCGGGCAAGCCGAAGACAACCTCCGGAGTGACGGTTCCTGTGTAGCATACCTTGACGCCTGGGATTATTCCTTTAAAGGTTGTGTTGCTGTGTTTGATCCTTGACGGGGCCTATCCAGGATCTGGCAGGGCCTATCCAGGATTTTGTCCAACGCAATAGGGCCGTCTCGGTTCCCTTTAGAGGGCTTCTTCAGCGGTTCTGATTTGGAGTTGCTAAATCCGGCATTTACCGTTGTATCCTCGGCTTCACTGCCCTTGTGCCGATGCTTATTCTTGTTGCATCGTGGTTTCCCGTTTCCATCCCGGACTTCTGAGGTGCTTGGATCTTCGGGATTGTTGCTTCTACGAGCTAACCAACTGTCTTTGCCATGCAAAAGCCGGTCATGAGTGAGGTAAGGGCTCACATTGTTTTCGACTTGTCTTGGCCGAGCTGACGAGCTAGCCATTCGTCCTGGATGCTATGTCTGAAAGCGGCTATTGCCTCAACATCTGGACAGTCAATGATTTGGTTCTTCTTGGTCAAAAACTGATTCCAAAATTGTCGGGCTGACTCACCAGGTTGTTGAACAACGTGGCTTAAATCATTGGCATCCGGTGGCCGAACATAGGTGGCTTGAAAGTTAGCTCGCAAAGCATCCTCGAGCTCCTCCCAGTTCCCAATGGAGTTTTCGGGTATGCTATTTAACCAGTGTCGTGCTGGGCCTTTAAGCTTTAATGGCAAGTATTTTATGGCATGGAGATCATCTCCTCGGGCCATATGAATGTGGATAAGGAAGTGTTCAATCCACATGGCCGGGTCTATTGTCCCATCATATTGCTCGATGTTTACGGGTTAAAACCCATCGAGGAACTGATGCTGCATCACTTCATCTATAAAACACATTGTGTGTGTGGCACCCCTGACCCCGGCCACATCGCGCTGGAGATCGGCTATCATCTGGACACGATGCTGCTCCCGGGCTCTATAGTTTCGGTCACAGCAGGCTTGGTATCCATCCCGTCCTACGGGAGTGTACCCTCTAGAACTGTAGATTGATCTTTCTTGGCCTGCTCTGGCAGTTAGGTCGTGCCGCATATCATATTGGAGTTCTGGCTGCAGTAGCTCCTTGCCTCTTCGGCAAGGGGGGCAAGTGAATATTCGGCTTCTCTGGCCATCCCATCCCGTCCTCGAGAGGGGCAGTCTGGCTGGTTGCCCTGAGTGCGTTTGGGGGTGTGGGATCAAGGGCCTCGTCGTCGAATCTGTAGCCCTGTTGAGGGGATGAACCCCAGGCAGGCAACAGAACCTGGATCCTTTTCAAAAACATCAGGGCCAGCAACGCCCCTCAATCCGGCTTGCACTTGGCGGGTTGCTCAACCTGGCCAAGTCCCTCAACCCGGCCAAACTCCTCAACCCGGCCCCAACGGCCGGCACAAGACGGCCGAACCCGGCATGACCAAGACTTCTCCAACAAGCCAGCCCTCCCTTGCGGTGTTCCTCAACCCAGCCACGGGTTAGCTCCCGTCGCATCCCGGCCGTACGATGGGACGAGTCTCCATTCAGGGATGAGCGAGGCAATAGTGCCCCACCAACTCCTCTGGTCAGCCGAGGCGTGGCAATAGTGCCCCACCTACCCTACTGACTAGGGCCGACGTGGCTACAGTGCACCCGTCTGTCGGATCTCGGGTTCTGGCAAAACTCTCAAGGTTCGAACACTGGGGTGCGCACGAAGATCTCCCCCTACCAAATCATGCCCTCAACCTCGCCACGATCTCAAAGGCTAGCTCGACGAACTCGCAACACAAGAGACACAAGATTTATACTGGTTCGGGCCACCGTTGAGGTGTAATACCCTACTCCAGTGTGGTGTGGTGGATTGCCTCTCAGGCTGAGGATGAACAGTACAAGGGGTAGAACAGCCTCCTGAGGTGAGGTGTTCTTGTGCTTGGTGGGTGTGAGGATGGGTTGGATCTAGTCCAAGATGAGATGGCTGAGGCTCAGCTCGAGTTGCCTCCTACTGTGGTGGCTAGCCCTATTTATAGAGCCCTGGTCCTCTCCCCAAATATTGAGCGGGAAGGGAGCCAACAACGGCCAATTAGAAAGGGGACAGCTAGTACAAGTTATCTTGACAAAAGCAATCTTCGCCTACCAAAGGCTCTGGTGGTGACGCCGCCTTGGGCTCCATGGTGACCTCCGTCTTGCCGCCCTGCTGGCCTTGGTCTCGTTGCACCGATACGAAACCTTTGCCTGACACCTCCGTACTCTTTGTCTGCACTTGCCTCCTTAGCACCAAAGAGGAAACAAGGGCATTGTGCGCGCTGGCGCCCGCCTGGTCTCGATCGTCATGGCTCACGTCATTGGAACCTCGCGAGGTTTGCTTTGCCTTGACCTCTCCGCCCCTCGCGAGCCAGCCTGGCGTGGCCGCTCCCGAGGAGGTCTTGCATCGTCCGCCTCGCGAGGCTTGGTCCCTCGCGAGGGTCTCGAATGCTTGTCGGTGAAGGAGGCCCGACGGGCCTGGCCACAGAAGTCACGCCAGGCGCGCAGAGCAAGTCTGGGACCCTTCCTGCATCGCCGACAAGAGCCCCGGGCTCAAGGGCGGCGGCTTGGCTTCGAGGTGAAGCCAAAGGGCAAGTGCGGAGTGCCGCGGGGCCCAATAGCCTGCGGCCTTGGTCGACGCATGGCGGTTGATTGGACGTGGGCATCTCTGCTTCCCCATGCTGCCTCGGCAACTGCCCGACTTGACGAGTCCCTGCTACATGCAATGAAAAACCATAATTACCTGTGATCGTGGGGGTGCTGGTTGGCCTTCTCCTGCTATAAATGGGGAGGGGGGCAGAGCCCCCGTAGCCCATCTCTTCCGCTCGCTTCTCCTCCTTTGCTCCTTTGCCAGTAGCGACACCAATGGTGCCGTCAGAGAGGTTCTCCGCCGCGGAGAAGGGGAAGGCTCCCCGCGAGGGGCCCAGCTCTCCGGCGCTCTAGTGTGGATGCGGTCGTCCCCGTAAACACGCCGAGACCCACGCAGCCGCGGTGGTGCCGCTTCGCGTGGCAGGGGTCGCTCCGGTCGTGGCAGCCCTGTTGATGAAGGGAGACGTGCCATGGTCGCGCGGCCTCCTCGGCCGCGCTTCCACTCGGCGGAGGTGCTGCCGGAGTTCGCCGTCTGGTCAGAGAACCCGCCCGGCAACTGGCTTCAGCTCACACGCTTCTTTGCTGACGAGCTACTGGCCTCAGGTCTAGGTGGGCCCTGGCTGCAGACGGATGACTGCTGCAGCAGGGCTTCTGGTCATGGCCGAGGTCTCCGTGAAGGGAAACATAGCTCGCCCTTGCCGGCAGACGCTTTTGCACAAGACGCTGCCCGGGCAGGCGGTGTACCCTCCTTTTCAAGTATGACGGTGACGCGACCCTCTATGTGAGGGTGTTTGGGAAAGATGGTCGTCGTGCCGGGTGCTGCCCCAAGGAGGTGCTTGGCCTTGGCGATGGTCGTGACGAGGATGAGGGTGAACCCGCCCTTGGTGCCGACCACGTCTCGTCTAGCTACGACGGCTCTTCCCTCGGCGACAGCTCCAGCAGGGGTGGGTACAACTAGCCGCCGCGCCCGCTTCGAAGGCGGCAGCGGGTCGTCTCGTCGCCGCGCCTCCGTGAAGCGCGAGGAGGGGTCTAGCTGAGTTGAGACGGTGCCAAGAGCCTACCCTCGCGGACCGCTGTAGGGGTGCACGCCGCTTTTATTTCGTTCTTCCTTTCCTTCATGTATTAAGAAAGAAACCAGTATGGGCCCGGAAGGGCGTGCAACAAACCGTGATTTCTCAAGTATTATGCTATTTTTGTTGTTCATGTGCTGTGTCACAACATCGTCGTTTTATGTAGAATTAACTTAGCTTGACTTGCTCGGAGTAGTCTCCTCCCCATGAGGCGCTTGCTTCCTGGTGCCTGTAGAGGCCTCCTTGGCCTAGTAGGCGCTTAGCAACTGCAAAAAATTCATTAAGAGGCTTATTGTTTACCCAAGCCTTGGTTACAGGCGCCGCTGGCCTTGACCCGGCGCTTCGTATCACGGTACCCGAGGGGCACGGATTAGGAGAGGTGCGCCAGCTTGTGGGCTCGAATGAGGGTGCCTCGTGAAAAGCAGACGAAAGGCAGAAAAATGAAAAATGCTCACGAGGGCACCTGTGCAGCCCCCTCGCGAGTAATGCGAGAGAGAGTACAGGCCAAATTGAAGACGGAAACAGAGGCAGAAGGCGATGGAACCAAATCAGCGGAGAACACCAGAGGCAAACTTCAATACAAAAGAGGGCGAGCCAACTTTGGAAAGCAAATGAAAAGGCGCGTCCGGCACCTAGTCTAGTCTTCATGTCTTCTCACCAGCACGGAGCTAAGTGCTACCACTAGGACGTGGGAGGGAGCCCCCGAGGCCTGAGGGCGGCACTCCTGAGACTCCGGGGCGTGTACAGCCCCACTCATTATTACGTGAGAGTGTCACAAGCACTGAGCCTTCTTCACAGGCGCTTGGCCCTTCTTCATGTGTAGAACTTCCGGAGGTGCTGGATGTTCCAGGCGTTCTGGATGGGTACCCCATCCTTTGTCTCTAGGCATGCGGCGCCAGGCCTCGAGACATGGACGACCTTGAACGGGCCCTCCCACATGGGTGAGATCTTATGCAGCCCCTCCCTGGAGAGCACCCTCCTCAGGACGAGGTCACCCACCTCAAGCGTCCTGGAGCGGACGCTGCGGCAGTGGTACCGCCGCGGCGCCTGCTCGTATCTTACAGCCTGCAGTGCAACTTTGCAGCGGCATTCGTCCCCTAGAACGAAATCCATTCCCCGCGTGACGTCCTGCTGCGTCTCGTCAAATGCCAGGACCCGTGCGGAGCGATGCGTGACCTCGTGAGGGAGAACCGCTTCTGCTCCGTAGACGAGGAAGAATGGGGTCTCGCCCGGTGGCTTGGTGGCGGTGGCGCGGATGGACCACAGCATGGACTGGAGCTCGTCGTGCCAGCCCCTGCCGCAGGCTTCGAGCTTCTTCTTGAAGGTCCTGGTCTTGATGCCTCTCAGGACCTCGGCGTTTGCGCGTTCGGCTTGACCATTGCTCCGGGGGTGCGCCACGGAACCGTAGAAGATCTGCGTTCCAAGGTTAGCACAGTATGTTTTGAAGAGATTACTGGTGAACTGCGAGCCATTATCGGTGATGATGCGGTTGGGGACCCCAAAACGGCTCACGAGACCCTTGATGAACCTGACCGCAGAGCCAGCTGGGATGGTGCGGACGGCTTCCAACAACACCCACTTGGTGAACTTGTCGATGGCAACGTAGAGGTATCGGTAGCCCCCAGGCGCCCGAGGGAACGGGCCTAGGATATCCAGTCCCCAGACTGCGAAGGTCCACGAGAGTGGAATGGTCTGGAGGCCCTGAGCTGGCTGATGGATTTTCTTGACGTGGAATTGGAAGGCCTCGCAAGACTTCACCAGCTCAGTTGCGTCATTGAGCGTCGTAGGCCAGTAGAATCCGCTACGGAATGCCTTGCCGACAAGGGTTCATGAGGACGAGTTGTGCCCGCAGTCCCCACTGTATATGTCGGCTAGCAGCTCTTTCCCCTGTTCTCTGGAGATGCAACGCAGTGAAACGTCATTTGGCCGCTTCCTGTATAACTCACCGTCCTTGATGCAGTATGTCGTGGCTTGCCAGGCAACACGCTCTGCGTCCTCCTCCTTCTCCGGAAGCGTCTCCTGCATCAGGTATTCCCTGAATTCCTTGGTCCAGCATCCCCCCTGGAGCTCAAGCACCAAGAGTAGACGCGCTCCCGAAGTCGGGCCACATGCTGGGGCTCCCGCGACATGTGGCTGCGGAAGCTCCTCCCGAGGATGCACTGTCCTTGTAAGTGGTGGTGTCGCCGATGGTTTGAAGAGAAGCTCTTCAAAGACGCCAGGCTCTTGGGGCTGTCGCTTGGATGCCCTTCTTGCGATGACGTCGGCTTCCTTCTTGGTTCCTCGGGGCACGTGCTGCAACTCCAGGCCCAGGAACTGTTTCTCCATCTTGCGCACTTCCGCGAGGTATGCCTCCATGTGTTCGTCCTTTGGAAAACATACCTTGTTGGAGAAGTTGACGAGGAGCTGCAAGTCGCCCTGATGGTGAGACGCTTCACCCCCAGGGCCGCCGCAGCCTTCAGGCCGGCTATGAGAATGTTGTTGGAGACCTTCTCGCCCTGCTGGAAGCAGAGCTACACAACGTAGTTGAGCTTGTCCTGAGTGGGCGAGATGAGCACTGCTCCAGCCCCCGCGCCCTGGAGCGCGAAGGCACCATGGAAGTACATGACCCAGCCGTCGGGCGCCTCACTTCCCGGCGAGAGGGACCGATCCTCGCCTATTTCAAGCGCCGGGGCGTCCGTCCATTCTGCCATTTAAATTGGCGAAGCGAGCTCCTTGATGACCTGTGGTGCTGAACTCCAACTGGAATGCCTGCAGCTCGATGTTCCACTCGGCGACCCTCCCGGCAGAGTTGGGGCTCCTGAGCATCCTCTCCAATGGGTAGGCCGAGACGACCTTGATGGGGTGACCAAGATATAAAAACTCTGAATCATTGGGACGCTTTTTAACTAAAGTTAACTCATCTTCTGTCCCATCTTTATCAAGATTTATATTGGAAAACAAAGATTTATTAGGAGTCACATCAATCACTTTAAGATCTTCATCATTATTTTCATGGATACTAGAAGAACACATTTTTACAAACCAATCTCGTTTAGCATGCATCCTAGCGGTTCTTTCTTTGCACTCATCAATGGAAATTCTCATAGCCTTGAGAGACTCATCGATATCATGCTTGGGTGGAATAGATCTAAGTTTCAAAGAATCAACATCAAGAGAAATTCTATCCACGTTCCTAGCCAAATCATCAACCTTAAGCAATTTTTATTCAATCAAAGCATTGAAATTCTTTTGCGAAATCATAAATTCTTTAACACTATTCTCAAGACAAGAGGGAATCTTGTTATAATTTCCATAAGAATTGTTGTAGGAGTACCATAATTATTAGAGGAATTACTAGGAAACGTCCTAGGATTAAAGTTACCTCTATACGCGTTATTACCAAAATTATTCCTACCAACAAAATTCACATCCATAGATTCATTATTATTTTCAGTAAAAGTAGACAAAGGCATATTATCATGATCAATATAAGCACTCTTGCTAGCAAATAATTTCATAAGCTCATCCACCTTTCCACTCCAAATATTAATCTCTTCAATGGCATGCACTTTTTTACTAGTGGTAGATCTTTCAGTGTGCCATTGAGAATGATTAACCATAATATTATATAGGAGTTTAGTTGCTTCTCCTAAATTAATTTCCATAAAAGTACCTCCCGCCGAACGAATCTAAAAGATTTCTTGAAGCAAAATTCAATTCGGCATAATTTTTTTGTATAATCATCCACAAATTCAAACCATAAGTAGGGCAATTTTGTATCATCAATTTCATCCTCTCCCAAGATTGTGCAACATGTTCATGATCAAGTTGCTTAAAATTCATAATATCGCTCCTAAGGGAGATGATCTCAGCAGGAGGAAAATACTTGGAAATAAAAGCATCTTTACACTTATTCCAGGAATCAATACTATTTTTAGGCAAAGATGAAAACCAAGTTTTAGCACGATCTCGAAGTGAGAACGAAAATAGCTTCAATTTAATAATATTGTTATCCACATCTTTTTTCTTTTGCATATCACACAATTCAACGAAATTATTCATATGGGATGCGGCATATTCACTAGGAAGGCCGGAAAATTGATCTTTCATAACAAGATTCAGCAAAGCAGCATTAATTTCGTAAGATTCCGCACTAGTGGTGGGAGCAATCGGAGTACTAATAAAATCATTGGTATTAGTGTTGGAAAATTCACACAATTTGGTATTCTCTTAAGCCATCATGACAAAGCAAGTAATCCAACACACGAGCACACAAAAAGAAAACGAGGAGGACAAATGGAAGAGGGGCGAAGAAAAGGTCCACAATAAGAGTGCTCTTGAGGAGTACTCCATTCATATTATGACTCTGCCAGTCCTACCTTCTCTGCCTGGGTTATCCGGAAGAAATGTTGAGCTTTGCTCGATATACTAATCCATGCCTCCACAACTCGAAAAGTTATATGTTCCTCGAGTTGTTCCTCCTTAGTTGTATTCCGATCCCCGTCTATCAATTGATAGTCAGGAGTAGTCGTGCTCTCGTCCTCATCAATGCCCATTTTTCTTGTGGTCCGTCGAGCCATTCTATTCCAGAATGACTAGGAGAAACAAACTCCAGTACCCTTTTCCATTTCCAGGATTGGGTCAAAGTAGTTGTATCCCGCAGATCAAGATGCAATCAAGCTTTTGATTCTGTTCTACCCTGAAGTCTTGCCACCTTATGTCAAGAATGTCATGGGAATTGCACAACCTCTTAGGAATTTTTGATGCAGTGATGCTTCTCGCCATCACCGTTCATTCCTCGGTCCCGTGTTGTTGCAACCGGAATACCGAAAAATGAATTGTGATGTGTGAAATCAATACTCCTAGCAACCTCGTTGCTGGGTAGTAAATGGACAATATTATCATTCTTAGCGTGTTGGTTATTAAATCATCATCCTAAGATTAATCGTGCTACCTAGTCCTTAGTTCTGGTGCACTCTTCGATCTATGAGTTAGGATCCTGTCAAGTCCTCACTCATCTGATCATATCGTCTCGCCCTCAAAAGCAAGATTGTTCTCGAGCTTAGTAACATACCGGTGGTTCGTGACTTTCCAAATATCTTCTTGGGAGTGTCACCGGGTTGTTTCCTGACTGCTATGTTGAGCTCGTGATCAAGTTGGTTCCTTGTGAACCACCCTTTCTCCAAGAATCTGTGATGGATATCCCTGAGCTAGTTGGTTAAGCTAGACAACAACTTGGAGAGTTAGAAGATAAAATCTTGCCTAACTTAGTTCGTTCCAAAGGGATATTCTTGTGTAGTGTGTGTTGAAGAAAGATGATATCTCCATTGATTGGTCCTTGTGATCAGTTGTTGGATCTGTTGTCTTGCCAAAATTTTGACTTGAGTATGGGCTATCGTCAAGTCAAGTCAGAACAAATGGTATTCATAATGTTGTCTTACTCGTGGTTGATCCCTCGGGCATACACCATTATATCTTTTGGTCTGACCAATGTTATCACTGTGTTCACATGATGGTGGAAGTCCAGTGATATGGAAATTCCGATGAGTTGCTGTTGAGCCCACCAGTAGCATTTTGTCTCCCCCATGATTCATGTTGAACATCAACCTAGTGTTGGAAACTTGTGTAAGCGTTTCTTCGTGTTCCGCTCATGAAGCTTATGCTTGGATGGAAAGAGTGACTTCCTCGAATTCATGTGCCTTAGGTGTAAGTTGCCGCCATGAATTTGAGAAAGGTTTGTTTTGTTTCCTTTGGAATCATGCCAAGTCAGTCATGCACGTGCGAAGTATTCTATGGTCTGATAGACTGACCATCTTCATTCTATATGAATTCCATAGCACACCAAGCCACTGTTTGATTGTTCAAGGAGAAGGAGTTCCTTCATAAGAGCTAATCCGGACTTATGTAGGGACTTCGATACCCTCGTTGATGGTTCCCCATCTGAAGTCGGTAGTGTTTTATGATAAGACTACTACGTGGTCATGCTTGTCTTGGACAGCGTGTTCACAGTTTTGTAGCAGTACCAGCTCATGTTTTGGAGCTTACTACCATAGTCCATCTCCCGAGAATCTCGCAACATCATCTCGTTGCAACCTTTCCTTTTCAGACATGCTGAGTCTGAAGTATCCTATCACCAATCGGATCTGAATCTCAGGCAGATATGATGGTTGGAACCTTCCCAACAGTTGCATTTCGTTCCCAGCTTGCACCCCATTGTGCCAATTTCCATAGGCTGGCCCTCTCAGTAATTGATGTCTAGGATCATCCTCAAAAGTGGACTTACCATGGGTCCCATCCATTTCCGATGATAGTCAAAAGTCATCCATTGCGTTGTCTTCAACAAGATAGTCCACATCATCCATTCTAGTCCGGGTATGTCATTCTTTCGAACTCCTTCAAATGATCGATTGTGATTGCCTTAGGCTGGTATGAAGAGTTTCAATGATCGCTGAATCAAAAGTAATTCTTTTTGCCACTTAAGGGAATAGTTCCTCGCGTAACCTCCCCTGAGGTGCCCCGTTATTGAATCATGACAATTATTTCCTCGCCACCTTGACACCGTCCGCCATCTCCTTAAGCGTGGAATAGTTGCCAACCGAATCGAACCTCACCATCCGTTACCTCCCATCCATCTTGATGTATATTTTATGTCCCAACTCAAGAGTTGTTCTTACGTCTCTCCATGAACTGATCTTGAGTTGCTCGATCTTCAAGAAGATTAAATCCTGTAGGGTTCCCCCTTCTTTCTGTTGTCGAGTCGAGTGAAGATCTCGAAAGCAAGACGTCGAGATCAAGATGATGGAATAAATCAACATCTTCGAGAAGGGCAAATGGATCATGAAGATTGTGATAGTTTTGTGACTCCCCTTTTTCTCCTACCTCACGTCTTGAATCTCGGGGCGAGATTCTTGTTTAGTGGGGGTGAGTTGTCACAGCCCTAGAGCTTGCTTGTAACTAGTGGCATTGCATCCATGCATCATGTTTAAACTTCATGTAAACCTGAAATAGGGATGTCCAAAACCCTAGCACCAAATGGAATTCAAATAGGTTCAACCTAAAAATATTTTTCAATGAACCCAAATGGCCTTGTTGAAATGTTTAGTTTAGTAAAATACTAAACCATTTTATAAAATCCTGAAATAAATTGTGGGCACTGTTGAAATGTTTTTCAACAGCCCTCAACCATCTTCAGAATTATTTGGGCAATTAAAATATTTATAGTAATTAAATGCCCAAATGAAAATACTTTATGGATTAATTCAAAAATCCAGAATGTCATGGAAAAATGTGCAACATCTCTGGTTAATGTTTCTAGCATTTTCCAAAAATGGTGAACATTTTTGAAGGCCATTTGGGTTCAGGGAAAAATATTTTTAGGTTGAACCTATTTGAATTCCATTTGGTGCTAGGGTTTTGGAGATCCCTATTTCAGGTTTAAATGAAGTTTAAACATGATGCATGGATGCAATGCCACTAGTTACAAGCAAGCTCTAGGGCTATGACAACTCACCCCCACTAAACAAGAATCTCGCCCCGAGATTCAAGACGTGAGGTAGGAGAAAAAGGGGAGTCACAAAACTATCACAATCTTCATGATCCATTTTCCCTTCTCGAAGATGTTGATTTATTCCATCATCTTGATCTCGACGTCTTGCTTTCGAGATCTTCACTCGACATGACAACAAAAAGAAGGGGGAACCCTACAGGATTTAATCTTCTTGAAGATCGAGCAACTCAAGATCACTTCATGGAGAGACGTAAGAACAACTCTGGAGTTGGGACATAAAATATACATCAAGATGGATGGGAGGTAACGGATGGTGAGGTTCGATTCGGTTGGCAACTATTCCACGCTTAAGGAGATGGCGGATGATGTCAAGGTGGCGAGGAAACAATTGTCATGATTCAATAACGGGGCACCTCAGGGGAGGTGACGCGAGGAACTATTCCCTTAAGTGGCAAAAAGAATTACTTTTGATTCAACGATCATTGAAACTCTTCATACCAGCCTAAGGCAATCACAATCGATCATTTGAAGGAGTTCGAAAGAATGACATACCCGGACTAGAATGGATGATGTGGACTACCTTGTTGAAGACAACGCAATGGATAATTTTTGACTATCATCGGAAATGGATGGGACCCATGGTAAGTCCACTTTTGAGGATGATCCTAGACATCAATTACTGAGAGGGCCAGCCTATGGAAATTGGCACAATGGGGTGCAAGCTGGGAACGAAATGCAACTGTTGGGAAGGTTCCAACCATCATATCTGCCTGAGATTCAGATCCGATTGGTGATAGGATACTTCAGACTCAGCATGTCTGAAAAGGAAAGGTTGCAACACAAATCGACGAGATGATGTTGCGAGATTCTCGGGAGATGGACTATGGTAGTAAGCTCCAAATCATGAGCTGGTACTGCTACAAAACTGTGAACACGCTGTCCAAGACAAGCATGACCACGTAGTAGTCTTATCATAAAACACTACCGAGTTCAGATGGGGAACCATCAACGAGGGTATCGAAGTCCCTACACAAGTCCGGATTAGCTCTTATGAAGGAACTCCTTCTCCTTGAACAATCAATCAGTGGCTTGGTGTGCTATGGAATTCATATAGAATGAAGATGATCAGTCTATCAGACCATAGAATACTTCGCACGTGCATGACTGACTTGGGATGATTCCAAAGGAAACAAAACAAACCTTTCGAAAATTCATGGCGGCAACTTACACCTAAGGCACATGAATTCGAGGAAATCACTCTTTCCATCCAAGCATAAGCTTCATGAGCGGAACACGAAGAAACGCTTACACAAGTTTCCAACACTAGGTTGATGTTCAATAAGAATCATGGGGGAGACAAAATGCTACTGATGGGCTCAACAACAACTCATCGGAATTTCCATATCACTGGACTTCCACCATCATGTGAACACAGTGATAACATTGGTCAGACCAAAAGATATAATGGTGTATGCCCGAGGGATCAACCACGAGTAAGACAACATTTTGAATACCATTTGTTCTGACTTGACTTGACGATAGCCCATACTCAAGTCAAAATTTTGGCAAGACAACAGATCCAACAACTGATCACAAGGACCAATCAATGGAGATATCATCTTTCTTCAACACACACTACACAAGAATATCCCTTTGGAACAAACTAAGTTAGGCAAGCTTTTATCTTCCAACTCTCTAAGTTGTTGTCTAGCTTAACCAACTAGCTCAGGGATATCCATCACAGATTCTTGGAGAAAGGGTGGTTCACAAGGAACCAACATAGCAGTCAGGAAACAACCCGGTGACACTCCCAAGAAGATATTTGGAAAGTCACGAACCACCGGTATGTTACTAAGCTCGAGAACAATCTTGCTTTTGAGGGAGAGACGATATGATCAGATGAGTGAGGACTTGACAGGATCCTAACTCATAGATCGAAGAGTGCACCAGAACTAAGGACTAGGTAGCACGATTAATCTTAGGATGATGATTTAATAACCAACACGCTAAGAATGATAATATTGTCCATTTACTACCAAGCAACGAGGTTGCTAGGAGTATTGATTTCACACATCACAATTCATTTGTCGGTATTCCGGTTGCAACAACACGGGACCGAGGAATGAACGGTGATGGCGAGAAGCATCACTGCATCAAGAATTCCTAAGAGGTTGTCCAATTCCCATGACATTCTTGACATAAGGTGGCAAGACTTCAGGGTAGAACAGAATCAAAAGCTTGATTGCATCTTGATCTGTGGGATACAACTACTTTGACCCAATCCTGGAAATGGAAAAGGGTACTGGAGATTGTTTCTCCTAGTCATTCTGGAATAGAATGGCTCGACGGACCACAAGAAAAATGGGCATTGATGAGGACGAGAGCACGACTACTCCTGACTATCAATTGATAGACGGGGATCGGAATACAACTAAGTAGGAACAACTCGAGGAACATATAACTTTTCGAGTTGTGGAGGCATGGATTAGTATATCGAGCAAAGCTCAACATTTCTTCCGGATAACCCAGGCAGAGAAGGTAGGACTGGCAGAGTCACAATATGAATGGAGTACTCCTCAAGAGCACTCTTATTGTGATGTTTTGGTTCAACAAGGAACTTCTGCCATAAGCGGTTCGTAGTATTTGGAAGAAGGAAATACCACGAACCTCGAGGACTAATGCAAAGGTTACTAATATCCTAAAGGAACTAGCAAATACTAACAACATGAAGTAGGGTGAATCTCGGGTTCAAGAACCCAGGAATAGAATACCTACTAACTAATAACATCACGGGATGCTTTCAAGAATAATGGCCAGAATCATCACACTGGGATACAAAAGCATTGCTAAATTGCTAGGTGACTTCCTAAACACCTAGGGTCATAATAATAGCTCCAATAGATATGTCGAGGCAATGGAGTACCTCGACTGACTGGTTAGTGTGCTTAATCTGGCCATAAAAGACATTTGGGGATGGAAAGAAAGGATTTGCAAATGCATCAGACTATTTAGAGACCTGGGATGACTCGGACAGCATAACGGCTGTAAATGCTCAAAATGATTTGAGACATCCTACAAAAATGGTGGCATAACCACTCAACATCACAATATCAAGGTTCCGAGATCAACAATTATCATACAGAAATAGTAGGAACTGAACTGGGGCTTAGAAACCAACAATCTTAAAAGTCTATGGATTAGTAACACGCCATCCTGATAGACAGATGAGAAGCCTAGTTCTTAAACCCCGTAGAAGAGAAGAGGATGACTCAGATCAGAAGGCCATGAAGTATAAGGAGTAAAAAGAGCCTTACGTTCCTTTCCACAATCAATTCCCTTACATAACTAAAGCATTTCTAGACACAACTTCGACCAGTTTGGCTTGGTAATCCTACAGGCAGTCAGGCTCTGATACCAATGCTGTCAGGACCCCGATTCCAATCACATCGATCTAGCCGGTAACACCTCATATCACTTTGCGGCCTCACGCACGGTATTCCCACGGGTGTCGCCTTACCATGGCCCGGGACCGTTTGCGTCTTTTGGCTCACGTATATGATAGTGTCGCTAGCATCCATATGACAAAGAACCCGGGCCGACATGGCTAGTCGTGAACCCAAAGTGGCGCTTACCCATGGGGACAGGCATACATGAATCACATCGAGCATGTCGGTCATCAACGTATGAATTCGGCTGTAGCACTGGGCTAACAGGACACCGTATCCCGGCTGTAGCAGCTAGGCAGGACTCGAATATCACCGCGTGACATTTCCCGAAGGGATGACATATAGGAACGAAGTGAAACACATGCCGCCATCAAGTGTCCAAGCAAGAGGCTGGGCTAGCAGGACTCGTGAACCGGCTGTAGCGGACTACTATCGCCAAAAGCACGAGACTACATTTCCCCATATGAGAGGCTGCCAAGGATAAACAACTAGATTGTCGGATCCCACACATACCAAGCATTTCAAACATACACGCAATATGCTCCATATGTGCAAATACAACATGGCATCACAACATAACTCTACGACTCAAATATTTTTTCATTAGGCTCCGAGGAGCGAGATATTACAAACATGGGTCTCATGACCCAACACTCGTGAGCATACAAGTCAAAGCACAAGCGAAGCTAAACATGTCCGAGTATGAGATAACTATAAATGAAAAAGGCTGAGAAGCCTGAGTATCTACCAGATCCTGCTGAGGGCACAAGATCGTAGCTGAGGTAACAAGCTAAACGTCGAAGTCCACGTGGAACTACTAGCGAGACTGACGTCTCTCTGCAAAAACATAAAATAGGAAAACGTGAGTACAATTGTACTCAGCAAGACTTACGTCAGAACTAACTACATATGCATCATTATCAAAAGGGGGTGGTGGAGTTTGACTGCAGCAAGCCAGCTTTGACTCGGAGGCTATGCTGAACTATGACTGCAAGTAACTCTTTTGAGGTGGCGCACACGAGTCCACATATTCACCATATCAATACACCACTATGGATCCGCTCCCGTCTCCCTATGAGAACGCCATCCATAGCACTCACGCTTATCTTGCGCGTTTTAGAGTATCCACTTTCACTTGTCTATGAACTGTTATAGGCAACCCGGAAGTCCTTTTCCGCGGACACGGCTATTCGAATAGATCATATTAACCCTGCAGGGGTGTACTTCTTCACACGCGCTCACCACTTACCGCGTTTACCGACATGTACTCGGCAACATTCAAACGGAAGCCCAACGTGGGTGTCGGCCACGGCCTACCTAAACACTCAAGTCCCTAGTCCAGGTTTATCGCCTATTCGGGTTCCATCCGTAGGGAGTCCGGCCGAGGTTTCCCATACAGCCCCGAACGATGTGTGCAGGGTTCCCGAGACACCAAACGGGCGAATCGGTACACCGGGCCACGGTGCCTAACGCAACACAACCCACCCCTAAGGTCAGCGCTATGCGCGGCCCCAAAGATACTACAAACACCAGAAACTACTTGCAACTCCCGGACTGAGAACAAGGGTGGTTAAGAAGCCGAGAGGGTCAATTAAGGATCCCAATGCGTGGTAGTAACTGTTTCATGGATCACAAACACAGATCTCGGTTCTTAGGATCGGCTTCAATGAAACAACCCACCATGTACTCCTACATGGCCTCTCACCGCTACCTTTACCAAATCGTGTTCACACACTTAGCATCACACACAGTAGGACATGTTCGCACAACCATTCCAATTCATTCCCGATGAATCAGACCTGACTCAACTCTAAGCAGTAGCAGGCATGACAAACAAGCAAAATGAGTAGGCACAACAGGGCTCAAACAACTCCTACTCATGCTAGTGGGTTTCATCTAATTCTTGTGGAATGACAGGTCATGCAGAGGATAAAGGGGTTCAGCTACCGCAGCAAGTAACACACAGTCGTTGTTGTCCTAATGCAGTAAAATAGAGCAGGAGCGAGAGAGTGGGATTATATCGGAATGAACAAGGGGTTTTGCTTGTTCGCACTTCAAGAAAATATAGTTCTTCACCGGTGTCATCGAATTCATCGTCGATGACGTCGTCTCACCGAGAGGGACAATTACCGCAAACAAGAGAGAACACAATCAATGCAATGCACATTCATATGAATGACATGTCATGTTAAGGTACTGAATTCACCTAATGCAATATCTAGCCAAGTTAATTGGAGTGGAACTCAAACAAGAACAAATTCCAACTCCAAATGTTATTTCATAATTTACCCTAATCATGATTCATCCTATTCGGTGAGGTTAACTTGTTCAAACATGCATGATCATGGCATAAACAGATTCTTCATATTTTTCTGATCATTTTTCATATATAAATTATTTCCATTGGAGTTACGGTTGAATTTATATGAAATTTTGAAGTTTGTAGTATTTTCTGGAGTTTCCTGTATAAAAATAAATCCAGAAAACAAATTACTGCGTCAGCCTGACGTCGAGGTGACATCAGCAGGCCAAAGGCGCCGTCCAGGTCAAACCTGACCTGGGGACCCACTGGTCAGTGACTCGGTCGACTAACTGAGTTAGTTAGTGCTAAACTAACCCTAACCAGTGTGTTAGCGTAGGGGCCCACATGTCAGTGTCTAGTTTAGTTAACTAAATTAGTTAGCTCTAATTAATCTCGAGTTAACTAATTAGGGGCTTGGGCCCACATGTCAGGGAAGGTCAAACCAGTGGTCAGTCACGGTCAAACGAGTCAAACCCGCCGGCGACTCGACGCCGGCGAGGCCAGACACGGCGGAACGGCTCGGGTTTGCATCTCCGGCGGCCAATCGAGCGGCAGACAGGCTCTACGCGTAGCTGGCGCTCTTCCGCATCCAACGGGACCGAAGTCAGCGGCTCGGGTGGCCGGTAGCGACGGCGAGGAGCTCGGCCATGTGGCGGAGCTTCGGTGGTGCTGCAGCAGAGGCTACGGTGCGGCTGCGGACGAGCTACTAGGTGCGTTCGGCTCCTAGGAGCGAGGTGAGGACGATGACGCGCTCGGGCGCAAGCTACATCGTCCGTAGCGGCAGCGGCGACAAGGTCAGCGGCAGTCGGAGTTCGGCCGTGACGGAGCTATGGCCTAGAGGTCGAAAGAGACCAGGGGAGAAGGGGAAGACGACTTGGGGGCTCACCGTGAGTCCGTTTGGAGGGTCAGTGGGCTCGAGGGCGGCCGGAGTGCAGCGAATAGACGATGATGGTGGCCGGAGCCCGAGGTGGAAGGCGGCGGCGATGGCGACGTTGCTGGCCTCCCGGGGTCGCGTAGATCGGCGGAGACGGCGTAGCGGATGATGGCGGAGCTCGTGGGCCGGTCGGGGGAGCGAGGGGGGTGCGGTGGACACGGCGGCAGCGAATGGTGGTGACGAGCGCGCTCGGGCATTTGCGGGAGGGAGAAACAGAGGAGGGGGGAGGAGCACAGGGAGTGTGAGAAGGGTCGGGGGGGGGGGGGGGGTTGCGTGGCGTCGCGGATGGAGTCCAGGGCGACGAGGGGAAGGCGTTGGTATCAGAGCCTGACTGCCTGTAGGATTACCAAGCAAAACTAGTCGAAGTTGTGTCTAGAAATGCTTTAGTTATGTAAGGGAATTGATTGTGGAAGGGAACGTAAGGCTCTTTTTACTCCTTATACCTCATGGCCTTCTGATCTGAGTCATCCTCTTCTCTTCTACGGGGTTTGAGAACTAGGCTTCTCATCTATCTATCAGGATGACGTGTTACTAATCCATAGACCTTTAAGATTGTTGGTTTTAATCCCCAGTTCAGTTCCTACTATTTCTGTATGATAACTGTTGATCTCAGAACCTTGATATTGTGATGTTGCATGGTTATGCCACCATTTTTGCAGGGTGTCTCAAATCATTTTGAGCATTTACAGCCGTTATGCTGTCCGAGTCATCCCAGGTCTCTAAATAGCTGATGCATTTGCAAATCCTTTCCTTCCGTTCCCGATGTCCTTTTTGGTCAGCATAAGCACACTAATCGGTAAGTTGAGGTACTTTGTTGCCTCAGCGTAGATGTTGGAGCTATTATTATGACCTAGGTGTTTAGGAAGTCGCCTAGCGATTTAGCAATGTTTTTGTATCCCAGTGTGATGATTCTGGCCATTATTCTTGAAAGCATCCCGTGATGTTATTAGTTAGTAGGCATTCTATTCCTGGGTTCTCGAACCCGAGATTCACCCTACTTCATGTTGATAGTAATTGCTAGCTTCCTTAGGTTATTAGTAACTTTGCGATAGTCCTCGAGGTCCGTGGCATTTCCTTCTTCCAAATGCGATGAACTCTTTAAGGCAGAAGTTATTTGAACCAAAAGATCACAATCAAAGTGCTCTTGAGGAGTACTCCATTCATAATTGTGACTCTGCCAGTCCTACTTTTTCTGCATGGGTTATCCGGGAGAAATGTTGAGCTTTGCTTGATATACTAATCCATGCCTCCACAACTCGAAAAGTTATATGTTCCTCGATGTTGTTCCTCTTTAGTTGTATTCTGACCCCCGTCTATCAATTGATAGTCAAGGGTATGTGTGCGATCGTGTTTATCGATGCCTATTATCCTTGTGGTCCGTCGAGCCATTCTATTTCGGAATGACTAGGAGAAACAAACTCCAGTACCTCATCCATTTCTAGGATTGGGTCAAAGTAGTTGTATTCCGCAGATCAAATGCCAATCCAGCTTTTGATTCTGTTCTATCCTGGAGTGTTACCATCTTTATGTCAAGAATGTCATGAGAATTGCACCTTCTCTTATGAATTCTTGATGCAGTGATACTCTCGCCATCATCCCTCATATCTCGGTTCCGTGTTGTTGCAACCGGAGTGCCGACAAGTGAATTGTGATGTGTGAAATCAATACTCCTAGCAACCTCGTTGTTTGGTAGTAAATGGACAATAATTTCATTCTTAGCGTGTTGGTTATTAAATCATTATCCTAAGATTGATCGTGCTACCTAGTCCTTATTTTGGGTACACACTTCGATTGATGAGTTAGGATCTTGTCAAGTCCTCACTCATTTGATCATATCGTCTTGCCCTCAAAAGCAAGATTGTTCTCGAGCTTAGTAACATACCGGTGGTTCGTGACTCTCCAAATATCTTCTTGGAAGTGTTACCGGGTTGTTTCCTGACTGTTATGTTGAGCTCGTGATCAAGTTGGTTTCTTGTGAACCACCCTTTCTCCAAGAATCTGTGTTGGATATCCCTGAGCTAGTTGGTTAAGATAGACAACAACTTGGAGAGTTGGAAGATAAAAGCTTGCCTGACTTAGTTCGTTCCAAAAGGATATTCTTGTGTAGTGTGTGTTGAAGAAAGATGATATCTTCATCGATTGGTCCCTGTGATCAGTTGCTGGACCTATGGTCTTATCAATCCTTTGATTTGAGTGTGGGCTATCGTCAAGTCAAATCAGTACCAACGGTGCTCGAATGTTATCTTATTCGTGGTTGATCCCTCGAGCATACACCATTACATCTTTGGTCTGACCAATGCTATCACCGTGTTCACATGATGGTGGAAGCCCAGTGATATGGAAATTCTGATGAGTTGCTGTTGAGCCCATCAGTAGCATTTTGTCTCCCCCATGAGTCATGTTGAACATCAACCTAGTGTTGGAAACTTGTGTAAGCATTTCTTCGTGTTCCGCTCATGAAGCTTATGCTTGGATGGAAAGAGTGACTTCCCCGAATTCATGTGCCTTAGGTGTAAGTTGCCGCCATGAATTTGAGAAAGGTTGTTTTGTTTCCTTTGGAATCATCCCAAGTCAGTCATGCACGTGCGAAGTATTCTATGGTCTGATAGACTGATCATCTTCATTCTATATGAATTCCATAGCACACCAAGCCACTGATTGATTTGTTCAAGGAAAAGAAGTCTATGCTTGGGATCTAATCCATGGACTTGCGTAAAGACTTCGATATCCTCGATGATGGTTCCCCACCTGAACTCGGTAGTGTTTGATGATAAGACTACTATGTGGTCATTCTTGTCTTGGACAACATGTTCACATGTTAGTAGCAGAACCAGCTCATGTTTTGGAGCTTGCTATCGTAGTTCATTCCCGAGAATCTCGCAATGCCATCTCGTCGAATTGTGTTGCAAACTTTCTTTTCAGACATGCTGAGTCTGAAGTATCCTATTACCAATCGGATCTGAATCTCGGGCAGATATGATGGTTGAAGCATTCCAACAGTTGCATTTCGTTCCCAGCTTGCACCGTCCTTGTGCCATTTTCACTATCGGCTGCCCTCCTCGGCAGTTGTTGTTAGGATCATCCTCAAAGGTGGACTTACATGGGTCCCCTCCACCTCCGATGATAAGCAAAAATCATCCATTGCGTTGTCTTCAACAAGGTAGTCCACATCATCCATTCTAGTCCGGGTGTACCATTCCTTTGCACTCCGCCAAACGATCGTTGTGAATTGCCTTAGGCTGGTATGAAGAGTTTCAATGATCTTTGTATCAAAAGTAATTCTTTTTGCCACTTAAGGGAATAGTTCCTCGCGTCACCTCCCCTGAGGTGCCCCGTTATTGAATCATGGCAATTATTTCCTCGCCACCTTGACACCATCCACCATCCTTCTAAGCGTGGAATGGTTGCCTACCAATTTGAACCTTCGTCATCCATTTCTTTACCATCGTTCCTAATGTATGTTTGGTGCCTTGACTCAAGAGTTGTTCTTACGTCTCCCCATGAACTGATCTTGAGTTGCTCGATCTTCAGGAAGATTAAATCCTGTAGGGGTTCCCCCTTCTTTCTGTTGTCGTGTCGAGTGAAGATCTCGAAAGCAAAGACGTCAAGACCAAGATGATGGAATGAATCAACATCTTCGAGAAGGGTAAATGGATCATGAAGATTGTGATAGTTTTGTGACTCCCCTTTTCCTCTTACCTCACGTCTTGAATCTCGAGGCGAGATTCTTGTTTAGTGGGGGTGAGTTGTCACAGCCCAGATCAACCCTTGCTTGATTTTTCTTACATCCATGCATCATGTCTAAATTTCTTTTAAATTTGAATTGGGGAATTGGAGAGCCTCAGAAATCATTTCAAAAAAATGATCAACATTAAAAATTGCTTCAAATGTTTCCAAGGAAATGTTCCTTTTCAGCTTTGAAAAATATTGGCAAGAATAAAATTCAAACCAATATTTTTGGAGTGACTGAAACATTTATATTTTGGGCCTTTGAATTAATTCAATAACTATTTGCATTGGAAATATATTTTATATATAATTAATATATGTCCAAATAATTCGGAACTTAAGTGAGGGCTATTGGAAATATTCCAAACAGAGCCCACAATTATTTTCAGGGTTTTTGAAAATGCCTTAGCATTTTAATTAAGTCAAAACAATTGTAGAAAACCAGAAAATAATAAAGAGAACAGAAACTCACCTGCCGCCTACCTGCAGCCCACTTACCTCGGCCAGCATCTTGTAGTAGGCGGCCCAGCCCACCGCCTCCTGTCGCCTTCCTCCTCGGGAGGAGTGGGGCAGGCGTGTGCCCGCACGCACGCGCAGCGCCACCTCCTCCCTCCCTGCCTGCCTGCCCCTTCCGCGACGTCGCTTCCGACGCCACGCAACCCCCTCGACCCCCCTCACTCTCTGGTCCTCTCTCCCCCTCGCCTCCCTCTCGCCCTCTCCACCATGGCCGAGACGCCGCGAGCTCGCTGCCGCCATAGCCGCGGCCACCGTCCATTCCGTGCCTCCTCTATGGGTCCTGGAGAACCGCCATGGCCTTCTGCGTCATCTATACCAACCCATTCGACCGCGGGAGCCCTACATCGCCGCCTCGAGTCGTCTTCCCCGAGCACGGCCGCCGGACTCCATCGACGGATTCGTCGCCTTCCGGTCGTCCCCGAGTCAGCTGAGCCTGTCGTCGACCTCCCAGTGAGCTCCGATGCATTTCCCCTCTGTTTCCCGCATCTTTCCCGTCCTCTAGCCGTCGCGTTCATCGAGACCGAGAACCACCACCGCCCGAGCTTGTCGCCGGCGTCGCTCCGGCGACCATTTGGTCATCCCGTGCTAACCAACATGGCCGCCGCATCGCATAGTGCCTCGCTAGCGCCTCAGCTTCTGCGTTTGCACGCCGCAACCCCAACCCTGCACATGGCCGAACTCCGGCCGCCGCCTTGGAGCTCGCCGTCGTTGGCTCCGGCCATGATAGACCCGGCCTCCACCACCACTAGATGCGCGCCTGCTAGAGCTCTCCAACAAGCCCAAGAACGGCCTCGCCCGTGCCCTGTAGCGTGTTTCCGACGGCCGCCACCGTCTCGGGCCTCGCCGGCGTCGAGTCGCCGGCGGGTTTGACCCCGCTGACTCCGTTTGACCATGGGTGGGCCAGTTTGACCCCCTGGGTCAATGACAGGTGGGGCCCAGCCCCGCTAATTAACTAGGATTAGTACCAAATGAATTTAGTTAAACTAATCACAGCGACATGGGACCCTTTGTCAGGTTTGACCGGACCGTGACCTGTTGACCTGCTGACGTCACACTGACGTCAGGCTGACGCAGTAAGTCATTTTCTGGATTTAAAATAATTCAGGAAATTTCATAAAATACCCAAAACTTCTAAAATTCATAGAAATTCAACCATAACTCCAAATCAAATAATTTATATATGAAAAATGATCAGAAAAACATGAAGAATCTGTTTATGGCACTCTCATGCATGATTGAACAAGTTAACCTCACTGAATAGGATGAATCATGATTAGGGCAACTTATGAACTAGCATTTGGAGTTGGAGTTTAACCTTGGTTGAATTCCACTTCAATTAACTTGGCTAGATATTGCATTAGGTGAATTCAGTACCTTAACATGACATGTCATTCATGTGAATGTGCATTGCATTGATTGTGTTCTTTCTCAGTTGCCGGTGTTTGTCCCCTCTCGTAGACGATGTTAAACGATTGTTCGATGACACCGATGAAGAACTATATTATCTTGAAGTGCCTGCAAGCAAAACCCCTTGTTCATTCCGATATAATCCCACTCTCTCGCTCCTGCTCTATTTTCTTGCATTAGGACAACAACGACTCATGTGTTACTTGCTGCATGTAGCTGAACCCCTTATCCTCTGCATGAGCTGTCATTCCACAAGAATTAGATGAAACCCACTAGCATGAGTAGGAGTTGTTTGAGCCTGTTGTGCCTACTCATTCATGCTTGTTTGTCATGCTGCTCTTGCTTAGAGTTGAGTCAGGTCTGATTCATCGGGGATGAATCGGAGGTGTGAGAACATGTCCTACTGTGTGTGTGAGCTAAGTGTGTGAAGACGACTTGGTAAAGGTAGCGGTGAGAGGCCATGCAGGAATACATGGTGGGTTGTCTCATTGAAGCCGTCCTCAGGAACTGAGTTCT
Organism: Aegilops longissima; assembly: GCA_021605205.1. Lineage (NCBI taxonomy): Eukaryota > Viridiplantae > Streptophyta > Magnoliopsida > Poales > Poaceae > Aegilops > Aegilops longissima. The sequence goes on from CM038679.1 coordinate 187,433,291, forward strand.
GTGTTTGTGATCCATGAAACAGTTACTACCACACATTGGGATCCTTAATTGACTCTCTGGCTTCCTAACCACCCTTGTCCTCGGTCGGGAGTTGCAAGTAGTTTTGGTGTTTGTAGCATCTTTGGGGGACGCATAGCGCTGACCCTAGGGGTGGGTTGTGTTGCGGTAGGCACGTGGCCCGGTGTACCGATTCACCCGTTTGGTGTCTTGGGAACCCTGCACACATTGTTCGGGGTTGTATGGGAAACCTCGGCCGGACTCCCTGCGGATGGAACCCGAATAGGCGATAAACCTGGACTAGGGACTTGAGTGTTTAGGTAGGTCGTGGCCGACACCCACGTTGGGCTTCCGCTTGAAGGTTGCCGAGTACATGTCGTGTAAACTGCGGTAAGTGATGAGAGCGTGTGTGAAGAAGTACCCCCTGCAGGTTAATATGATCTATTCGAATAGCCATGTCCATGAAAAGGACTTCGGGTTGCCTATATCAGTTCATAGACAAGTGAAAGTGGATACTCTAAAATGCGCAAGATAAGCGTGAGTGCTATGGATGGCGTTCTCGTAGGGAGACGGGATCGGATCCATAGTGGTGTATTGATATGGTGAATATGTGGACTCGTGTGCGCCACCTCAAAAGAGTTACTTGCAGTCGTAGTTCAGGATAGCCACCGAGTCAAAGCTGGCTTGCTGCAGTCAAACTCCACCACCCCCTTTTGATAATGATGCATATGTAGTTAGTTCTGATGTAAGTCTTGCTGAGTACGTTTGTACTCACGTTTGCTTATTTTATGTTTTGCAGAGAGACGTCAGTCTCGCTAGTAGTTCCGCTTGGACTTCGACGTTTAGCTTGTTACCTCAGCTACGATCTTGTGCCCTCGGCAGGATCTGGTAGATAGTCAGGCTTCGCAGCCTTTTCCATTTTATAGTTGTCTGTACTCAGACATGTTAAGCTTCCGCTTGTGCTTGTTGATTGTATGCTCTGAATGTTGGGTCATGAGACCCATGTTTGTAATGTCTCGCTCCTCGGAGCCTAATGAATAAATATTTGAGTCGTGGAGTTATGTTGTGATGCCATCTTGTATTTGCACATATTGATCATATTGTGTGTATGTTTGTAATGCTTGGTATGTGTGGGATCCGACAATCTAGTTGTTTATCCTTAGCAGCCTCTCATATGGGGAAATGTAGTCTCGTGCTTCTGAGTGATAGTAGTCCGCTACAGCCCGGTTCACCGGAGTCCTGCTAGCCCAGCACTACTGCTTGGACACTTGACTGGCCGGCATGTGTTTCACTTCGTTCCTATGTCTGTCCCTTCGGGAAATGTCACCTTGGTGATATTCGGAGTCCTGCCTAGCCTGCTACAGCCCGGGATACCGGAGTCCTGTTACATGATTAGTAGAACCGGGCATTTTCAAGCAGTTACATGATTTTTGAATAGGTTCTGGTATTTTTAATAAAGCCAGACATCTGCAGAAAATTAGAAAACAGAAAATAAAAGAGAGAGAGAGAGAGAGAGAGAGAGAGAGAGAGAGAGAGAAGGACTACCGGCGCCACCTCTCAGCCCACTGCCCAACTCCAGCTGCCCAGCCCACCGAATCACACCGTCTCCCACCTCGCGCGGAAGGACGCGAGGTGTGTGGCCATCCTCGACGCCCGGACGCGCCGAGCCACCTCCTGCTTGCCGCCTCCTCCCGATGCTCTGGGCGCCTCCCAGTGCCACGCACCTCGACTCTCTCTCCTCACCGTGGTCTCTCCTCCTCTGCTCTCTCTCACCCAAGACGCACCCGAGCGGCCCCGTCGCCACCGTCGCCGTTCACCGCGGCCACCGCCTCCCCCTTAGTTCCCCGACCAGCTCAAGAGCTCCGCCGTGCCGCCCTCGCCCTCCCCGCCGTCACACGCGACCGGAGAAGCGTTTGATAACCTGCAACTAATTCCCCCTCTGGGTAATCTTTCACATTCGGCCAAAGAAGGTTGGCCACGGCCTACCTAAACACTCAAGTCCCTAGTCCAGGTTTATCGCCTATTCGAGTTCCATCCGCAGGGAGTCCGGCCGAGGTTTCCCATACAGCCCCGAACGATGTGTGTAGGGTTCCCGAGACACCAAACGGGCGAATCGGTACACCGGGCCACGGTGCCTACCGCAACATAACCCACCCCTAAGGTCAGCATTGCGTGCGGCCCCCAGCATACTACAAACACCAGAAACTACTTGCAACTCCCGGACTGAGGACAAGGGTGGTTAAGAAGCCGAGAGGGTCAATTAAGGATCCCAATGCATGGTAGTAACTGTTTCATGGATCACAAACACAGAACTCAGTTCCTGAGGACGGTTTCAATGAGACAACCCACCATGTACTCCTACATGGCCTCTCATCGCTACCTTTACCAAATCGTGTTCACACACTTAGCATCACACACAGTAGGACATGTTCGCACAACCATTCCAATTCATTCCCGATGAATCAGACCTGACTCAACTCTAAGCAGTAGCAGGCATGACAAACAAGCAAAATGAGTAGGCGCAACATGGCTCAAACAACTCCTACTCATGCTAGTTGGTTTCATCTAATTACTGTGGAATGACAGGTCATGCAGGGGATAAAGGGGTTCAGCTACCGCAGCAAGTAACACATGAGTCGTTGTTGTCCTAATGCAGTAAAATAGAGCGGGAGCGAGAGTGGGATTATATCGGAATGAACAAGGGGTTTTGCTTGCACAGCACTTCGAAGATAATATAGTTCTTCATCGGTGTCATCGAACAATCGTTTAACGTCGCTCACCGAGAGGGACAAACACCGCAATCGAGAAAGAACACAATCAATGCAATGCACATTCACATGAATGACATGTCATGTTAAGGTACTGAATTCACCTAATGCAATATCTAGCCAAGTTAATTGAAGTGGAATTCAAACAAGGTTAAACTCCAACTCCAAATGCTAGTTCATAAGTTGCCCTAATCATGATTCATCCTATTCAGTGAGGTTAACTTGTTCAATCATGCATGAAAGTGCCATAAATAGGTTCTTCATATTTTTCTAATCATTTTTCATATATAAATTATTTGATTTGGAGTTACGGTTGAATTTCTATGAATTTTAGAAGTTTGGGGTATTTTCTGAAATTTCCTGAATTATTTTAAATCCAGAAAATGACTTACTGCGTCAGCCTGACGTCAGTGTGACGTCAGCAGGTCAACAGGTCACGGTCCGGTCAAACCTGACAATGGGTCCCGCATGTCAGTGTGATTAGTTTAACTAAATTCATTTGGTACTAATCCTAGTTAATTAGCGGGGCTGGGCCCCACCTGTCATTGACCCAGGGGGTCAAACTGGCCCACCCATGGTCAAACGGAGTCAGCGGGGTCAAACCCGCCAGCGACTCGACGCCGGCGAGGCCCGAGACGGTGGCGGCCGTCGGAAACGCGCTACAGGGCACGGGCGAGGCCGTTCTTGGGCTTGTTGGAGAGCTCTAGCAGGCGCGCATCTAGTGGTGGTGGAGGCCGGGTCTATCATGGCCGGAGCCAACGACGGCGAGCTCAAGCGGCCGGAGTTCGGCCATGTGCGGGGTTGGGGTTGCGGCGTGCAAACGCAGAAGCTGAGGCGCTAGCGAGGCACTACGCGATGCGGCGGTCATGTTGGTTAGCACGGGATGACCAAATGGTCGCCGGAGCGACGCCGGCGACAAGCTCGGGCGGCGGTGGTTCTCGGTCTCGATGAACGCGACGGCTAGAGGACGGGAAAGATGCGGGAAACAGAGGGGAAATGCAGCGGAGCTCACTGGGAGGTCGACGACAGGCTCAGCTGGCTCGGGGACGACCGGAAGGCGACGAATCCGTCGATGGAGTCCGGCGGCCGCGGTGAACGGCGACGGTGGGTTCAACTTTCAGGAACTGAAAAGACGCCTGACATCTGCTCCCGTACTTGTTCCACCAGATTTTTCTAAGGACTTTATTATCTACTGCGACGCCTCGCGACAAGGACTAGGATGCATACTCATGCAAGATCGTCATGTGATTGCCTACGCATCTCGACAGTTGCGTCCACATGAGGATAACTATCCCACACACGATCTAGAGCTTGCAGCAGTGGTCCATGCACCAAAAACCTGGCGACATTACCTTCTTGGTAATCGTTGCGAAATCTACACTGATCACCAAAGTATGAAATACATCTTCACCCAACCGGATTTGAATCTCAGGCAAAGACGTTGGGTCGAGTTGATTACAGATTACGACTTAGGAATATCCTACACCCCAGGCAAAGCCAATGTCATGGCTGAAGCACTAAGTCGAAGATCTTATTGTAACAATCTGATGTTACAACAAAGTCAACCATTTCTCCACGAGGAATTTCGTAAGCTTAATCTTCACATTGTTCCTCGAGGATTCCTTTCCACCCTGGTGGCGAAACCTAACCTTACGGATCGAATCATAGCTGCTCAGCAGTATGATAGAGGAATATCTCGGATCAAGGAGAACATTGCTAGTGGAGCTGCTAAGTGTTTCTCCATAGATGAACGAGGTGTTGTCTTCTTTGAAAACCGCTTGGTGGTTCCCAAGAAACAACAGCTACGACAACTGATCCTTAAGGAAGCTCATGACTCTCCTCTCACCATTCATCCCGGTAGTACTAAAATGTATCAAGACCTACGCCAGAGGTTTTGGTGGACTAGGATGAAGAGAGAAATCGCTCAATATATTGCTAATTGCGACGTCTGTCGTCGAGTTAAAGCAGAGCATCAACGGCCTGCTGGTATCCTTCAACCTTTGGAAATTCCTGAATGGAAATGGGATAAAATCGGTATGGATTTCATTACGGGTTTCCAGGACCAAGAGAGGGAATAATGCTATCTTCGTTGTCGCCGATCGCCTTTCCAAAGTAGCCCACTTCCTACCCGCTCGTGAGAGTATAACCGCTAGCCAGCTAGCTGATTTGTACATCTCTCGAATAGTGTCTCTTCATGGTGTTCCATTGGAGATTAACTCAGACCGTGGAAGTCTTTTCACCTCTCGATTTTGGGAAAGTTTCCAAAATGCTTTGGTAACTCGTCTCTCCTTTAGCACTAGATTCCACCCCCAATCAAGTGGTCAGGTAGAACGAGTCAATCAAATCCTAGAGGATATGCTTCAAGCTTCTGTCATCTCTTTCGGCATGAATTGGGAGAAATGCTTTCCATTCGCCGAGTTCGCTTATAACAATAGTTATCAAGCTAGCTTAGGCAAAGCTCCTTTCGAAGTTCTTTATGGACGGAAATGTCGAACGCCTCTTAACTGGTCAGAAACCGGGGAAAGACAACTCTTTGGCCCGGATATGATCCAGGAAGCAGAAGAGCAGGTTCGCGTTGTTCGTGAGAAATTGAAAACAGCCCAATCTCGTCAAAAGAGCCAATATGACCGCAAGCATAAGCCTATGGCTTATGAAATTGGCGAGAAGGCTTACCTTGGGTTACTCCTTTGAAGGGAACCCATCGATTCGGTATCAAAGGCAAGTTGGCTCCTCGTTACATTGGACCCTTTCGCATTCTTGCCAAATGAGGAGAAGTTGCCTACCAATTGAACTACCTCCGCATCTTTCCAAAGTCCATGATGTCTTCCACGCTTCCCAACTCAGCGTTGCTTCTCGGATCCTATCCGTGGAGTGGACCACTAAACGCTTGATCTCCAAGATAACCTTACCTATCGAGAATATCCCGTTCAGATTCTCGATCAAGCCGAGCGCACCACTCGACGCCGTAATATCAAGTTTCTAAAGGTTCAATGGTCAAACCATTCCGAGCAAGAAGCAACTTGGGAAAGGGAGGATCGTCTTCGACTTGAGTATCCCACCTTTTCATTAACGGATCCTAAATCTCGGGACGAGATTCTTTTGAGTGGGGGTGAGTTGTCACATCCTAGCTAGTCCATGCATTAGTGTGTGCATCATGTTTAAATTTCATTTGAATTTGAAATGGGGAAGGACAGAAACCCCCAGAACCCCTTTTAATCCAACTAGGGTTTACTAAAAATTATTTTAATGAACCTGAAATGCCCTTCAAAATGCTCATCACCTTTGCTTTGGTTCAGAGCCTCTGCCAAAAGTGGTGCACCATTTTCTAGGTCATCCAAAGGTCTTTGAATTAAATCATAGCTATTTGAGTTTGGGAATTTAAAATTATATAAAATATTTCAAATGCCCAAATATCCCCAAACAGAAATGTTTCATGTTGGAAATAATCCAACTATGGACTAGGAGCAGTTTGGTGATTTTTGAAACTGTTTTAGTATTTTTAAGAACTCCACAAAGTTGCAGAATAATAGAAAAAGGAAAAACATGAAGAAACTTACCTGGCGCCACCTACCCGGCCCACCTGCCGGCCCAGCCCAGCAGCCGCGCCAGCGAGCTGCTTGGCTCGGCCAGGCATGCAGCCAGGTGCTCAGCGGCGAGCACCGCATGGGTGCCACACACCTGGTCGCCGCCTTGCCGCTCCCCTCGCCTAGCCGCGACGCGGTTCGCTCTCCCTCTCTCCCCCGAACCCCCTGGACACCTCCTCTCCTCCCCGGCTCCTCTCTCTCGCGCTCCCCCGCCATGGCCGACGCCACCGCCGCCGCACCATCGTCGTAAGCGCGCTCCCCGCCGTCCGTGCTCCTCCTCACTGTGTCTAGGATCTCCGCCACCCTTCTCTACCCCGAGCTAGTCGAGCCCCATATGCTCTAGTGCCCCGAGTCCACCACACCGACTTCGCCCGAGTCCGCCATCGCCGGAGATCCCCTTCAACGCCGTCGTCGCTCCGGCCCGTCCCCGGCCGCACCAAGTGTTCCGTCGAGTTCCCTGTGAGCTTAACCATCTCCCCCTCCCTTTCTCTCTCGCTCTCGAGCTGTGTAGCGACCTCCCGAAGCTCAACCGCACTCACCGCCGTGGAGCTCGTCGCCGACGTGCTCCCGGTCACTCTCCGGCCACCTCTTGGTGTCCATCGCACTCACCACGTCGCATAGGGTCTAACCATGCACTCCTCGCACCTCACCGACCCCTCTAGCCTCAAGTTCGCCTTCGGCCGAACTCCGGCGGCCGCCTAGGTCGTCGTCGGCGCCGACTCCGGCCGCCCCGACCCCAACCAACTCCACCAAGAGCTGCGGCCCGACCCCAGCTCCACCTAGATGCCTTCCCCGGCTCGTTTGGTCGCTGGAATGGCCAAACTCACTTCCGCCGCCGTGTCGGGCTCGCCGGCGGCTAGACGCCGGGCAGCCGACGTTGACTTTGACCCCGGGTGGGCCCTGGTTGACTCTGATGAGTCAATGACAGGTGGGGCCCAGCCCTGTTAACTAATTAGGTTTAGTTTCAATTAAAGTTTAGTTAAACTAATTACCCTGACACCCCAGACCCACAGTCAGGTTTGACCTGGATGTCTCCGTTTACCCTGACGTCATGCTGACGCATGGCAGACACAATAATTTAATTTCTGGATTTATTCTAATAGAGGAAATTCCAGAATATAATTCAAACTTCATAAATTCATAACTTTTAATCTGTAACTCCAAATGCAAAGATTTATATATGAAAAATGATCAGAAAAATCCATTCTATCCATTGGTACAGGTTTCATGCACGTTAAAACAAGTTAACCTTGCTGTTTAAACAGAATAAGATAATGCACCTTTAGGGCTATTTCAAATGAGCTAGCATTTGAATCTTTGATTCAAATGGGTTCATCCCTTTTTGTTTCAGCTTGCATTAGGCCAACACACATCCATATTGCCATGTCATAGCATGCATCATATTGTTGCATATTGCCATGTGTGTTTACTTTCGGTATGCTTTTCGTGATAGGTTCTGCCTCCGAGGATAATCCCGAATATCCGTCTCAAGGGCGATCCTACCACCACTCCATCAGGCAAGCAACCCATTGATCATTCCGATACAAACCCATGTTCTCGCTTCTGCTCTTGTTTACTGCATTAAGACAACACGATTCAACTGTTGTGTGCTGCGCTAGTTGAACCCAGTTCCTTTGCATGACCTGTCATTGCCACAGTAACTAGATGAAACCCACTAGTATGTGTAGGAGTTGATTGAGCCATGTTGTGATTCCTACCATGCTATGCTTGCTATGCTTAGAGTTGTGTCGTCGGCTCATCGGGATGATGAACTGGAGTGAAAGGTTGTGTTGGTTCGAGAGTGAAAGTGTTGAACACGTTTTGGTAAAGGTATCGATGAGAGGCCATGTAGGAGTACATGGTGGGTTGTTTCATTGAAGCCGATCCTAAGAACTGAGATCTGTGTTTGTGATCCATGAAACAGTTACTACCACGCATTGGGATCCTTAATTGACCCTCTCGGCTTCTTAACCACCCTTGTTCTCATCAGGGAGTTGCAAGTAGTTTCGGTGTTTGTAGTATGTTGGGGCCGCATTTAACGCTGACCTTAGGGGTGGGTTGTGTTGCGGTAGGCACGTGGTCGGTGTACCGAAAGTGCCGTTTGGTATCTCGGGAACCCTGCACACATCGCTCGGGGCTGTATGGGAAACCTCGGCGGACTCCTGCGGATGGAACCCGGATAGGCGATAAACCTGGACTAGGGACTTGAGTGTTTAGGTAGGCTGTGGCCGACACCCACGTTGGGCTTCTGCTTGAAGGTTGCCGAGTACATGTTGTGTAAACGGTGGTAAGTGGTGAGAGCGTGTGTGAAGAGGTACACCCCTGCAGGGTTTAATATGATCTATTCGAATAGCCGTGTCCACGGAGAAGGACTTCTGGGTTGCCTATATCAGTTCATAGACAAGTAAATGGATACTACTAAAAGCCTCAAGATAAGTGTGAGTATCGTGGATGGCCCTCTCGTGGGTTGACGAGAGAGGATCCACGGTGGAGTATTGTGATGGTGATTAGTGGACCTGTGTGCGACAAATGCTTTACAAGTGGTGTCACGAGGATAGCTTAGCCAAGAGTCAAAGCTGGCTTGTGCAAATAACTCCACCACCTTCTTGAGAATGTGCATGTATGATAGGATTCGTGGTAAGACTTGCCGAGTACCTCCGCACTCATGTTTGCTTAATTAATGTTTTCAGACGACAACACTGCCCCTCCGATGGGTTTTATGTAGACATTGACATCGATAAGTGAACTAGCCACCTGTGTGGTGATCCAAGGCTTGTGAAGGGCCACCAGAGATGTAAGGGCTTGACAAGCTTTCTTTCTTTCTAGAGTCTCAGATCAGACTAGTTTGCTTCCGCATGTGCTTGTATGTTTGTATCACTTGAGTGTTGGGTCATGTGACCCCTATCTGTATGGATATGTTATGTATGGCTCCTGAGCCTCTTAAATAAAGTACTTTGAGTTGTAGAGTTTTGTTGTGATGCCTTGTTGTATTTACTCATATCGGGCATATTGCATGTATGATTGAAATGCTTGGTATGAGTGGGATCCGACAAACTAGTTGTTTATCCTTGGCAGCCTTTCATATGGGGAAATGTAGTCTTGTGCTTCTGAGCGATAGTAGTCTCACAGCCCGGTTCACGGAGTCCTGCTAGCCCAGACTACCGCTTGGACACTTTATGGCCGGCATGTGTTTCATTTCGTTCCTATGTTTGTCCTTCGGAAATGTCACGCGGTGATATTCGGAGTCCTGCCTAGCCTGCTACAGCCCGGGATAACGGAGTCTGTTAGCCCAGTGCTATAGCCCAATTCATACGTTGATGACCGACATGCTCGATGTGATTCATGTATGCCTGTCCCCATAGGTTAGCGCCGCTTTGGGTTCACGACTAGCCATGTCGGCCCGGTTCTTTGTCATGTGGATGCTAGCGACACTATCATATACATGAGCCAAAAGGCGTAAACGGTCCCGGGCCATGGTAAGGCGACACCCGTGGGAATATCGTGCGTGAGGCCGCAAAGTGATATGAGGTGTTACCGGCTAGGTCGATGTGACTTGGAATCGGGGTCCTGACAGCGTTAAACTATCACAATCTTCATGATCCATTTACCCTTCTCGAAGATGTTGATTCATTCCATCATCTTGGTCTTGACGTCTTTGCTTTCGAGATCTTCACTCGACACGACAACAGAAAGAAGGGGGAACCCCTACATGATTTAATCTTCTTGAAGATTGAGCAACTCAAGATCAGTTCATGGGGAGACGTAAGAACAACTCTTGAGTCAAGGCACCAAACATACATTAGGAACAATGGTAAAGAAATGGATGACGAAGGTTCAAATTGGTAGGCAACCATTCCACGCTTAGAAGGATGGTGGATGGTGTCAAGGTGGCGAGGAAATAATTGCCATGATTCAATAACGGGGCACCTCAGGGGAGGTGACGCGAGGAACTATTCCCTTAAGTGGCAAAAAGAATTACTTTTGATACAAAGATCATTGAAACTCTTCATACCAGCCTAAGGCAATTCACAACGATCGTTTGGCGGAGTGCAAAGGAATGGTACACCCGGACTAGAATGGATGATGTGGACTACCTTGTTGAAGACAACGAATGGATGATTTTGCTTATCATCGAGGTGGAGGGACCCATGTAAGTCCACCTTTGAGGATGATCCTAAGAACAACTGCCGAGGAGGGCAGCCGATAGTGAAAATGGCACAAGGACGGTGCAAGCTGGGAACGAAATGCAACTGTTGGAATGTTTCAACCATCATATCTGCCGAGATTCAGTCCGATTGGTAATAGGATACTTTGACTCAAAGATGTCCGAAAAGAAAGTTTGCAACACAATTGACGAGATGGCATTGCGAGATTCTCGAATGAACTATGATAGCAAGCTCCAAAACATGAGCTGGTTCTCGCTACTAACATGTGAACATGTTGTCCAAGACAAGAATGACCACATAGTAGTCTTATCATCAAACACTACCGAAGTTCGTGGGGAACCATCATCGAGGATATCAAGTCTTTACGCAAGTCCATGGATTAGATCCCAAGCATAGACTTCTTTTCCTTGAACAAATCAATCGGTGGCTTGGTGTGCTATGGAATTCATATAGAATGAAGATGATCAGTCTATCGACCATAGAATACTTCGACGCATGACTGACTTGGGATGATTCCAAAGGAAACAAAACAACCTTTCTCAAATTCATGGCGGCAAATTACACCTAAGGCACATGAATTCGGGGAAGTCACTCTTTCCATCCAAGCATAAGCTTCATGAGCGGAACACGAAGAAATGCTTACACAAGTTTCCAACACTAGGTTGATGTTCAACATGACTCATGGGGGAGACAAAATGCTACTGATGGGCTCAACAGCAACTCATCAGAATTTCCAGATCACTGGGCTTCCACCATCATGTGAACACGGTGATAGCATTGGTCAGACCAAAGATGTAATGGTGTATGCTCGAGGGATCAACCACGAATAAGACAACATTCGAGCACCGTTGGTACTGATTTGATTTGACGATAGCCCACACTCAAATCAAAGGATTGATAATACCATAGGTCCAAAGAATCGATCACAGGACCAATCGATGAAGATATCATCTTCTTCAACACACACTACACAAGAATATCCTTTGGAACGAACTAAGTCAGCAAGCTTTTATCTTCCAACTCTCCAAGTTGTTGTCTAGCTTAACCAACTAGCTCATGGATATCCAACACAGATTCTTGGAGAAAGGGTGGTTCACAAGAAACCAACTTGATCACGAGCTCAACATAACAGTCAGGAAACAACCCGGTAACACTTCCAAGAAGATATTTGGAGAGTCACGAACCACCGGTATGTTACTAAGCTCGAGAACAATCTTGCTTTTGAGGGCAAGATGATATGATCAAATGAGTGAGGACTTGACAAGATCCTAACTCACCAATCAAAGTGTGTACCCGAAATAAGGACTAGGTAGCACGATTAATCTTAGGATAATGATTTAATAACCAACACGCTAAGAATGAAATTATTGTCCATTTACTACCAAACAACGAGGTTGCTAGGAGTATTGATTTCACACATCACAATTCACTTGTCGGCACTCCGGTTGCAACAACACGGAACCGAGATATGAGGGATGATGGCGAGAGTATCACTGCATCAAGAATTCATAAGAGAAGGTGCAATTCTCATGACATTCTTGACATAAAGATGGTAACACTCTAGGATAGAATAGAATCAAAAGCTGGATTGGCATTTGATCTGCGGAATACAACTACTTTGACCTAATCCTAGAAATGGATGAGGTACTGGAGTTTGTTTCTCCTAGTCATTCCGAAATAGAATGGCTCGACGGACCACAAGGATAATAGGCATCGATAAACATGATCGCACACATACCCTTGACTATCAATTGATAGACGGGGGTCAGAATACAACTAAAGAGGAACAACATCGAGGAACATATAACTTTTCGAGTTGTGGAGGCATGGATTAGTATATCGAGCAAAGCTCAACATTTCTCCTGGATAACCCATGCAGAAAAAGTAGGACTGGCAGAGTCACAATTATGAATGGAGTACTCCTCAAGAGCTATTATTATGACCTAGGTGTTTAGGAAGTCGCCTAGCGATTTAGCAATGTTTTTGTATCCCCAGTGTGATGATTCTGGCCATTATTCTTGAAAGCATCCCGTGATGTTATTAGTTAGTAGGCATTCTATTCCTGGGTTCTCGAACCCGAGATTCACCCTACTTCATGTTGATAGTAATTGCTAGCTTCCTTAGGTTATTAGTAACTTTGCGATAGTCCTCGAGGTCCGTGGCATTTCCTTCTTCCAAATGCCATGAACTATTTAAGGCAGGGGGAGAGGAAAACAAGAGGCAAATGGTGAATAATGTAATGCAAGAGATGATAGTTTATGATGGGTACTTGGTATGTCTTGACTTGCGTAGATCTCCCCTGCAACGGCACCGGAAATTCTTCCTGCTACTTCTTGAGCTTGTGTTGGTTTTTCCCTTGAAGATGAAAGGATGATGCAACAAAGTAAAGATAAGTATTTCCCTCAGTTTGAGAACCAAGGTATCAATCCAGTAGGAGAAAACGCAGAAATCACCAATACCTGCACAAACAATCAAACAACTTGCACCCAACGCGATAAAGGGGTTGTCAATCCCTTCATGTTACTTGCAAAACTGAGATCTGATAGAGATAGATGAAATTAAACAAACGATAAAGTAAATATTTTTGGTATTTTTGTTTATAGATCAGAAAGTAAAAGATTGAAAAATAGTAGATCGGAAACTTATATGATGGAAAATGGACCCGGGGGCCATAGGTTTCACTAGAGGCTTCTCTCAAGATAGCAAATAATATGGTGGGTGAACAAATTACTGTCAAGCAATTGATAGAAAAGCGCAAAGTTATGAGGATATCAAAGGCAATGATTATGAAATATAGGCATCACTTCCGTGTCAAGTAGACCGAAATGATTCTGCATCTACTACTATTACTCCACACATCGACAGACTCCTGCCTGCATCTAGAGTATTAAGTTCATGAAGAACAGAGTAACTCATTAAGTAAGATGACATGATGTAGTGGAATAAACTCAAGCAATATGATGTAAACCCCATCTTTTTATCCTCGATGGCAACAATACAATATGTGCCTTGCTACCCCTATTGTCACTGGTAAAGGACACTTCAAGATTGAACCCAAAGCTAAGCATTTCTCCCATTGCAAGAAAAACCAGTCTATTTGGCCAAACCAAACCGATAGTTTGAAGAGGATTACAAAGATTCAAATAATATTCATAGATAAGTTGATCATAAATCCACAATTCATCGGATCTCGACAAACACACCACAAAAGAAGATTACATCGGATAGTTCTCGAAGAACATCACGGAGAACATGGTATTCAGAATCGAAGAGAGAGAAGAAGCCATCTAGGTACTAGCTATGGACTCGTAGGTCTGTGGTAAACTACTCATGCTTCATTGGAAGGGCAATAGAGTTGATGTAGAATCCCTCTTTGATCGAATCCCCCTCCAGCAGGATGCCGGAAAAGGCCCCAAGATGGGATCTCACGGGTACAGAAGGTTGCAGCGGTGGAAAAGTGTTCTCATGGATACTTCTGGTGGTTTGGGAATATATAGGCTGAAGAATTAGGTCAGGGGAGTCACGAGGGGCCCACAAGGTATGGGCGCGCCCTCCCCCCTTGTTGCCACCTCGTGGCTATTCCGACTTGATCTCCAAGTCTCTGGGGTGTCTTCTGGTCCAAGAAAAATCATTGCAAAGGTTTTATTCCGTTTCGAATTCCGTTTCTGCGAAACTCAAAAACAAGGGAAAAAAATAGAAACTAGCACTGGGCTCTAGGTTAATAGGTTAGTCCCAAAAATAATATAAAATAGCATATTCATGCATATAGAACATCCAGAACAGATATATAATAGCATGGAACAATAAAAAATTATAGATACATTGGAGACGTATCAGGTTGCAGTGAGCATTTGTCCAGTTTTCAAGCATATGCCTTGTTTATATGTATTTGGTTGTTAGGTTGGTTGTAGTGAGCATTTGTCCAGTTTTCATGCATATGCCCTCGTTATCTGTATTTTCTTGTTAGGTTGGTTGCAGTGAGACTATCCAGTTTTCAATGGCTATATATGGTTTTCTATACTGATCATTTATGCCTTGTTTATTTTAGTCATTCACAATGTGATGTTCATTTTGTGTAAGTCAGAACTGTGCGCTCGATTTCATCAATACCAGTTTGAATGGCTATATTTGGTTCCAGTTAGGCCTGGTGTAGTTAACACATGCCATTTATTTCAGTTTTACACATTTATCCAATGTGATGTTTAAGCATGAGCTACATTCTATTAATTTTCAACAATACCAGTTTGAATTGCAATATTTGATGGCTGTTAAGCATGTTGTAGGTAACATCCCCTTCCATTTTATATCCGCTTTAACAACAAGCTGAAACCAACATATTCAAGCTATCATTTGGAGATGATGTTATTTACCTTTGCTATATTTGTTTGATGTTAAGGTTCCTGTACTTATCATGCCTTTCCACTACTTACGCAGGACAACAACGAGAGTGTCCAGCATTTTCAGCCAAGTTTAGTTTCATCCCTCGGCTTGTACACCCCCTGTAGTTCCATAATGTAGCGCATATGGATCCAGGCCTAGACACTTGTTATCTTCTAATATTTACTTGTTGCTTGTAGGTACATATGCCCTTGGCAAATGTGACACTCCAATTTTTTTTTGGGTTTTAGCAAAAACTTTGTTGGTTTTGAAGAAGGTCATTCAAACTCTTCCAAAAACCACTCTCTCAAAACTTCTCCCTTGGCAAGGATTTTATTTTTGATATCTTCTTCAACCCTGGTGTTTGGTTATTAAAAACCTTTCTTCTGATTGTCCCCTTCTCAAATTTATTTTTGGGATTTACTTTCTTTTTTTTAAAAGAAACCCTAGGAGTTTTGGGACTTCTCTTATATTGAAACCATCCATGGTTTTTACCATGCCTCATGTGGTAAATCTTCCCAAAACCCCTCCTTCCTCTTTGGAGCCATCTAAACTTTCTGTTCCATCAAGTCCAACCCATTTTTGGATTTTATTTCATTTATTTTAATCTCCCAAAACAATTATGTCCATTATTTTGAGCCTAGATGATTTAAAAAGCAATTACCTAATTCCCTTTGAGTTTTGATCTCAGACCAACCCCTCTGGATAGTCTTTAGCACCCACAACCTGGATCCATCAAGATCCACTCTTCCTCTTTTCAAAATTTTCAAATTTTAACCTCTGCAAGTTTGGAGCAGATTTGTCAAATATGGTGAAATTCATATCTTCTCTTCTCCAAAAATTCTACCAAAATTCAGGCAGCCCCCAGATGCAGTGAGAGGCCACCCCACCAAAAATCAGCTCAAGGAAAATTTCCCACATACCAAAATCAATTCGTCGAACACTTGGCCAAGACTGCCATCATGCACTTTCAGAAAGTTCAGAGTTTCAGAGAAGTTCAGTGTCGTTTTTCGTCAGAGTGCTGTCACCGATCAACAGTGCGGCCGGGCGCGTTGCGCACGGCCTCTCCTCCCTGGCCAGAGCACCGCACGCCCTCTTGGATGGGTGCGGGTGTCGGTGGCGGCGAGCATCGCCGACACGGCAGCTTCATGGTGGCAGAGCCACCCGTGGCGGCTAACGGCCAGACCGGCTCACACGCCGCTCAGGCCGCCTAACGCTCCTTGCCCTCCGCGTGGCCTCACGACGCCAACAAGACCTCGCAGCACCATCGCTGTGGCTCGGCAAGCACAGGCGCGCCCTCTGCCGCCGACGGGCCAAGACCGCCTGCCCGCCGAACCCACCCAGAGCACTTCATTCAACTCGTTTAGCGCCTAAACGGAACCGGTGGAACTCCACGTTGACGCCCAACTCCCTAAACTCCCGACCAAGCTCAGACCGCCAGAACCATCGCCGGAGATCTCCGCTCACAGCCACCACCTCGGATCGCTTATAAAGGAAGCCCCGAGCTCGTTCTCGAGCACGCACCACCACCGCACCTCACCAACACCGCCAGCCACTAGGAGGACCTCGAGGAGGTCTCTCCCCAACTTCGCCGCCCGATCCGCCTCGCCACCATCTCGATCCACTCGTGAGACCATCCTCGACGCCCAAACCTTGTCAAGAATCTCCTCGAGCACCCAAAGGAGCTAACCCAAGATTCGATTTGACCTTCGCAGACTTCGACGAGATCCAACTCCACCCGAGCCGCCGTCCACGGAGCAGGCCGCCGTCGACGTAGTGCTCGCCGCAACCACCACCACCACTCACCGACGCGGAAGGTCACGCCGAGCACGAGGTAACACCCGATCCACCTGCCTCGCCGTGGATCGCCGTCGGCGACCACCGCAGCTTTCGTGCGCCGACGAGCTCTGTTTTCCCTGTTTGAAAATTCAAAACCTGACGGTGGGGCCCGCCACAGCTTCTTCTTTTTTTTTCTTCAACCGCTTTCGAAAACGATTCGGGCAAATACGCTTTCGCCTCAAACGTTTTTCTGCCCTTTTCTGTTCAGCCCCCTAAGAAGTTTCTGTTTCATTACAGAAAGGTCCCTGGATTAAAACCCTTATAAATTTTAAACAGAAAAGGATTTTTGATTGATTCTTTTTCTATCCTCTTTAAAATTTTGTCTAGTTTTTATCAGATTTATTTGAAAAATATTTGAATATTTTGTGCACCCCACGGTATTTAGGATAGTGTGTATTTCAGATATCAGAGATACCGGAGGAGGTGACGGAACCATGGACTTCACCGTGCTAGGCTCCAACTACTCCGAACCAGGAAAGCATGTTTGAACTTTTGATATGATGAGTGTATTTGGCATGTTTGCATTAAGTAGTTCCATGGCATGTTTATGAACATCTCGATGAGGGTTATATTCCATGCAAAGTTGAGGCATGTGAGTTTCGAAAATCCATAAGTTGTTGGATATGAGTTTGCATGGCCATGAGATGGCATGAGAATGGGTAAGATGGCAGTGTTGTAGCATGCCGCCTTATGCCGCACCATTTGACCCAAAGGTCAACATGAATCAGTCCAGCCTGCCTCAGATTCCCTTTCCGTACTACCACATGTTTTCCGCAAGGGATATGGCTTAGTAAGTTGCAAACCGCTTTCTGGTACACACCAAATCGAGAGGCGGGATGAGGGTTCCATGGCCCTGGATTAAAGCCTATCATCCGTCAGGGGCATGGGTGTTTCCGTTGGGACCGAGAGGGGGCACCTTTAGAGCGCTGTATATAAATTTGATCCCATGCTATTCGAGATTGTGATCTCCCGCCTCAAAGTTTTTCTTGAACGCTGTCTAGGGTGATTCTGGCATCGTGAGGTGGGATGGGTGTGTATCGTTAGATGTGTTTCTTCCGAAATACCGTAAACGGAACTAGTCCTTCATGACTACGGAAACCGCTGGCTGTGGGTAATTTAGTACAAACTCGCAGAGTCAAAAATCCTTGAAATCATCTTATCCATGTCCAAGTACTGTGTTCATCTTATCTTGTCAAGTGTCGGCCTCGGTGATGAAACTCCGGAGAACCACATGAGTGTTAAGTCCGGTTAAATGTTTATTCCTATGGATGGACTAACCCGTTTATTATCATGTGTTGAATATTTTTTTATGAGCATTATTCTTGCATGTTTAACAAATATGAATAATGGATTTAAGCCCTTTCTGCGATGTCGCTCAGACGTCCGACTGTGGCACACTTGTTATTTACCTTGCTATAAGCCCTTTCTGCGATGTCGCTCAGACGTCCAACTGTGGCACACTTGTTATTTACTTTGATATTAGCCCTTTCTACGATGTCGCAATAACGTCCGATTGTGGCACGCTTGTTATTTTACCTTGGATATAAGCCCTTTCTGTGATGTCGCTCAGACGTCCGACTGTGGCACGCATATTATTTACTCTCAATATAAGCCCTTTATGTGATGTCGCTCCGACGTCCGACTGTGGCACGTATGTCTATTACTTTCAATGTAAGCTCTTTATGTGGTGTCGCTTAGACGCCCGACTGCGGCATGATTTATTTATTTGTTCACCCTTCAAGGCGTCGCTTCAGACACCCGATCAGTTTTCAGTTATTTTCGTGGATTTAGGGAGGACTACCGCCAGACTTCCTTATTACTAAATAATGTCGTGCAAGTTCATCATGTGAATGTACATTACTAATTGCTCATGACGCATTCATGCATGAATTTGTTATATCTTATGTCCGAACTGTCTTGCGAGTACCTTCAAAGTACTCACCTGGCTTGTTGATTTGGCCAGATGCTGACGAAGGCAATCTCATGGATGAAGAGTTCAATAGCGAGTCCGACGCCTAGAGGAGTCCCAGTCAGTCTCGTGTGACCCTGGATTCGGTCACTGTCTTATATCTGCTTCCGCTACCCAAATAAATTCATCGAGCCTCACCTCGACGCTCGATGAGCCGCCAGTTTAGGAGTCATATTATCCACTCCACTGTGTTATTCCACCACCACTTTCATCTCGAGCCAGTAGTATGCCACCCCCACACCATTGTGACATATCTGCCATTATGTATAATTATTGGCGTGCTTGTAATAAATTGTTGAGCACCCCCAGCTCGACCCTATAATATATTTAATACTATCGCTTATCAGATAAGGATTTTGTCTACCACCGAGGATTTTCCTCAGATCGACTTCAAAAGGTCGGTTTCTCAATAAGCATTTTATTGGAAAACCGGTCGTGACAAGCTTGGTACCGAGCCAGCTGACTGTAGGAAGCCACTAGGTGCGATCGCTAATCGGTTATTAGCATAATAGAGCTGATTCATATTTTTGCAAATGTAGTCATTTTTCGACGACAAGATAAATTTATGATCGACCACTCACAATTTTTGCCTACTTTTGTAGATGGCTGGCAATGAATGCGAGTCACAGATGTTCGCCAACATGCCCGATGGGTTCGCTGCTTCTCTCCTTCATCGCCCAGATCGCGATGGGGCCATCTATGCGCCCGATCTTCACACTCGCCAAAGACAAGGTCAACGACACCGACCATGCACCAGCAGCATGTGCAATTCAAGGAGGTCGTGTTGAGTTACGCGCTTCCGGTTCTTGGGGAGAGCCATGCCCACGGAGAAGCATGCGATGCGGATGGCAGCCCATGAGGCGATAGCTCGCCCTGTGGATGTCCTTCCTTCGATGAAGACTCGTCGTTACCGCTACCTTCCATGCCACGTGCCATACACCTGTCACTACGCTGCTCTCTTGCCCCAGAGGAGAACGAGACGAGGCTTTGAGATGCTTATCGAGTATCTCCGGGCTCTAGAGGCAGCCTTTGACAACCTGGTGGATTTACATTGTGGTTGCCCGCATGGACTCCGCCCATGGCTGTGCCGCCAACAGAGGGAGCTCCTGCACACCGCACCACCACCGACTTTCGCTCGTCATCAGCATCTTTGCACCTACTACTCGCCATCGCCGTCGCCCGCCTACCACCGAGGAGTTCAACCAAGTCATTGCGCCCACTCCAGCTTTGTTCTCGCACCACGCCATGCCCACTCCTGTTCGTGTTGTTCCAAGATAGGGCGCCCGCCCATCAACTCAGCGCAGCACTTCACGCCTGGAGCCTATTAGCGAGGAGGAGGTTGAGTCCCCACCTCATCAAGGCCTCACCCTCGGCAGGCCAAGGGAAATCCTTACCATCTCCGATCGAGTACGCTTAGCCGCCATGCGATGTACCAACTTGTACGACATGTTTATATGTACATAGGTTGTGAGAAGTAGCTTGTTTGTGCATCATGTAGGAACTAGGAGAAGTGCACTAGTCTAAATAACATGTCAGGATTATGTACGCATATCCTGAGTGATGTATTGTATAATTACTGCTTGCGTGTAAGATATGTAATGAGCAGTCCTTCTCCGTGCGCAAATGTTTATTTTCTTGAAAAAAAACTTGGAGCATTTAAAATTTCCCGTCTTCATGAATTTATTGACTTTTGTGACTCAATTTCTTTCTTATGAGTTTTACAAAATATATCCCCAAAGTGAAAAATTTCTCGTCCTTGGACGCGCTCCATGCCAAATCAGCTAGAGGAAAATTATGGCACACCACCAAACAACAATTTCACACAGGGGCAGTCAAGTCAACAGGACCGTGAAACAACACTTTCCCAAATGTGCCGTCTTTATGAGCAAAGTCAGCAACAACATCAGGAAATGATGAACCAAGTCATCAATATGGGAAATCACCATGGACAGTATCAGCAGCAATCCAAGTTATCTGAGCTACAGAAGACGCGTCCCCAAACATTTTCTCATACTGACAAACCTCTTGAGGCCGAGGATTGGCTTCGAGACATGGAAAGAAAATTAATTATTGCACAGTGTTCAGATCTTGAGAAAGTGCTATATGCACCGCACTATCTCACTGGAGCAGCTGCATCGTGGTGGGAAAATTTCCTACACATGCACCCCAACGAAAATAATATAACATGGGAGGAGTCCAAAGAAGGTTTTCGTGGGGCACATATTCCTAAAAGTCTTATGAAGATCAAGAAGAGAGAATTTGCTGACCTCAAGCAAAGGACCATGACGGTGTCAGAATATAACAATCAGTTTACTTTGTTGTCTCGCTACGCCAACGAAGAGCGTATGACTGAAAGCAAGATGATGGAAAAATTCCTAGACGGTCTAGCGTCCGCGCTTAAATGCCAGCTGGTTGTGCACACCTTCCCAGATTTTAAAACGCTGGTGGATAAGGCCATTACCTTGGAAAATGAGAGATACAGCTCGGAAGATTTCTGCAAGTGAAAAAGGGACCAGACTAATCATGCTCGCAACCACCGAAGCAAGACAGATTTTCAGAAAGGCGGGATACACAAACCCATGACAAACGTCTCACGCCCAATCAAGAATTTCCATGCAAGGGACAAGGAGTTCACATATCGCCCAGCGCATTTGCTACGCTAGGAGAAGAAGGGCACTATGCCAAGAAGTGCCCCAAGCCAAGGAACTCGACCCTAAGCCGAACAACGGTGGCAATAATTCAGCGCCAAAGCGCAACAATTTCAACCCCAATAACAACCACAGAAGGGTCATCTGAACCACGTGACCAGAGAGGAAGCACAGAATGCCCCGGATATCGTGATCTCGCACGTTCCTCGTCAACACAAGACCTGCCATGGTTTTGTTTGATTTCGAGCTTCCCACTCATTCATTTCGAAATTTTTTGCCTTGCAAAATAATTTTTCGATGCTTCCCTTGGAAAATTCCATGATCGTCAAGTCCCCTTGGATTAAGCAAGTTACCCAGAGTTATTGCCAAGGTGTGGTTATTGAGTTTGAAGGATTGAAGTTTCACGCCAACCATATTGTATTGGAAAATAAAGGACTGGATGTCATCTTAGGGATGGATTGGTTAACCACCAACAAAGGTTTTATTGACTGCTTCAACCGGACCGTAATTCTCCCCCACCACCACGGGAAGACAATAAAAGTTTGAGCCAAAGAAAGAAAAATAACCCGGCAACCGAGATTGAACAAGGTGGATATTTCTGAATTAAGCAAGGTTCCAGTAGTGTGTGAATTTCCGCACGATTTCCAAGAGCTACCGTAAATGCCACCTGCATCGAGAGATAGAATTCAGCATTGAGCTAGCACCCGGAACCGCCCCCATTTATAAGAAACCATACAGAATGGCACCATCCGAATTGGTAGAATTGAAGAAGCAAATAAAAGAATTACTGGACAAAGGATATATTCGAGCCAGGTCCTCACCTTGGGGTTCACCAATTTTATTTGCCAAAAAGAAGGATGGAACACTAAGATTGTGTATAGAATATCGAGCGCTTAACATGGTCACAATCAAGAACAAATACCCGATGCCACGGGTAAATGATTTATTTGATTAGCTCGCTCAGGCCAAGGTATTCTCAAAAATTGACTTAAGGTCGGGATACCATCAATTAAAAGTACGAACAGAAGATATCCCCAAGACGGCATTCACCTCCAGATACGGATTGTATGAGTTCACAGTAATGCCATTTGGACTAACGAACGCCCCCGCATATTTTGTTCACCTCATGAAAAAAGTATTTATGAAGTTTATGGACAAGTTTGTTGTGGTATTTATTGACGATATTCTGATATACTCCAAGACACCAGAAGAGCACGCTGAACATCTCCGAATTGTACAAGGAGAACTTAGGAAACATCAATTGTACGCTAAATTCAGCAAGTGTGAATTTTGGCTAAGGCAGGTAGGTTTTCTGGGCCACGTACTGACCCAAGAAGGTATTGCCGAGACCAGAAAGTCAAGGTCAGATTGGCTGGAAACCACCAGCCAACAGAACGGACGCATTAAGTTTCTGGGAATGGCAGGTTACTACCAAGATTTATTGAAGGATTTTCCACTATAGCAAAGCCAATGACGCAGCTACTCAAGAAAGACAAGAAGTTTGAATGGACGGAAGATTAAGTAGAAAAGTTTCCAAGAACTAAAAAGGAAATTAACGACAAGACCAGATTAATTATGCCGTATATACACAAGAATTTTGAGGTGGACAGACGCATCCCTAAGGGCCTCGGATGCGTGTTGATGCAAGAAGGCAAGGTAGTCGCAGATGTTTCCGCACAACTTCGCAAGCATGAGGAAAATTATCCTACTCATGACCTGGAGTTAGCAGCAGTTATTCATGCACTCAAGGAATGGAGGCACTTTTTACTTGAAATCGCTAGAAATATACACGGACCATAAGAGTCTCAAGTATATTTTCACACAACCGGAACTGAATTTACGGCAACGACGCTGGTTGGAATTAGTGAAGGATTATGATGTTGGAATCCACTACCATCCAGGAAAAGCAAATGTAGTGGCAGATGCTTTAAGTCGAAACCCCAGTCCGAACAACGACAGCCTACCAAACCTGAGACCTGAATTTCGGCAGGAGTTTGCTAAGCTCAACTTGATGGTGGTCAGCGAAGGCAGTGTGTCAAATTTAGAAATACAGCCTACCCTGATAGGAAAGGTTAAAGAGGCTCAACATGGGCACCCCAGCATTGAAGGCATTAAACGGAAAGTGAGTTTGGGCAAGGCCTCAGAATTCGTTATCAACGAGCAGGGAATATTATGGTATGGAAGTAGACTTTGGGTACCAAATATCAAGGACCTTAAACAGCAAATCTTAGCTGAAGGCCACAACGCTCCGTATTCAATCCATCCTGGAGGAACAAAAATGTACAAGGATCTTCAGGAAACATTTTGGTGGCACGGTATAAAAAGGGACATAGCCACGTTCATTGCGTGTTGTGACTCATGTCAACGCATCAAGGCCGAGCACCAGAAACCGGCCGGGCTATTACAACCGAACAAAATACCCGAGTGGAAATGGGACAAGATGGGAATGGATTTTATTGTTGGGCTACCTCGGTCACGACACAGAAATGATGCCATGTCATCACTGATAGACTAACTAAAGTAGCACACTTCATCCCCGTGAAGACAACCCACACCACTCAGAAGCTTGCCATGCTTTATCTTTCCCGTATCGTCAGCTTACATGGAGTTCCAAAGACAATAATATCTGACAGGGGCACACAATTCATCTCCAGATTTTGGGATCACCTGCAACAGGCTCTGGGAACTCAACTAGCTTTTAGTATAGCATACCACCCCCAGACTGACGGACAGACTGAACGAGTAAACCAAATTCTAGAAGACATGCTGAGAGCATGTGTCCTCACTTATGGAACCAGTTGGGAGGAAAACTTGCCATACGCAGAGTTCGCATACAACAACAGTTATCAGGCCAGCCTGCAAATGGCACAATTTGAAGCCTTGTACGGGCGGAGATGTCGTACCCTGCTAAATTGGTCAGAGACCGGAGACAGCCGTATCTTATGCCCAGACATGCTCAAAGAAGCCGAGGAAAAGGCCAAGCTAATCAAGGACCGACTCAAGACAGCTCAAAGCCGATAGAAGAGTTATTACGATCGGAAACATCGTGGAGTCAGATTCGAACCCGGTGAATTTGTGTATCTACGAGTATTTCCTATGAGGGGCCTGCAATGATTCAAGATTAAGGGGAAGCTAGCACCAGGATTCATCGGACCATTCTGCATAGTGGAACGAAGAGGCACGGTAGCCTACCATCTAGACTTACCCGAAGAATTATCCGATATCCACGACGTGTTCCACGTCTCGCAGTTGAGGAAGTGCATAAGCAACCCAGAGAAGCAAGTATCCCATGAGGACATCTACATGCAACTAGACCTCACCTATCGGGAACATCCAGTAAAAATATTGGAGGAGTCTGGAAGGAGGGCCCGACAGAAAACCATCATGTTTTACAGAGTTCAGTGGAACAATCACACCGGGAGTGAAGCCACTTGGGAAAGAGAGGATTTTCTTCGGACAGAGCACCCACACTTATTTGAGGATCAGCTGAAATCTCGGGGACGAGATTTTTCCTAAGGGGGTAGGTGTTGTGGCACTCCAAAATTTTTTTATTTGGTTTTCAGCAAAAACTTTGTTGGTTTTGAAGAAGGTCATTGAAACCCTTCCAAAAACCTCTCTCTCAAAACTTCTCCCTTGGCAAGGATTTTATTTTTGATATCTTCTTCAACCCTGGTGTTTGGTTATTAAAAACATTTTTTCTGATTGTCCCCTTCTCAAATTTATTTTTGGGATTTACTTTGTTTTAAGAAACCCTAGGAGTTTTGGGACTTCTCTTATATTGAAACCATCCATGGTTTTTACCATGCCTCATGTGGTAAATCTTCCTAAAACCCCTCCTTCCTCTTTGGAGCAATCTAAACTTTCTGTTCCAACAAGTCCAGCCCATTTTTGGATTATATTTCATTTATTTTATCTCCCAAAACAATTATGTCCATTATTTTGAGCCTAGATGATTAACAAAGCAAGTACCTAATTCCCTTTGAGTTTTGATCTCAAACCAAACCCTCTGGATAGTCTTTAGCACCCACAACCTAGATCCATCAAGATCCACTCTTCATCTTTTCAAAATTTTCAAATTTTAACCTCTGCAAGTTTGGACCAGATTTGTCAAATTTGGTGAAATTCATATCTTCTCTTCTCCCAAAATTCTACCAAAATTCAGGCAGCCCCCAGATGCAGTGAGAGGCCACCCCACCAAAAATCAGCTCAAGGAAAATTTCCCACATACCAAAATCAATTTGTCAAACACTTGGCCAAGATCACATCGCACTTTCGTAAAGTTCAGAGTTTGAGAGAAGTTCAATGTCGTTTTTCGCCGAGTGTTGTCACCGATCAACAAGGCGCCTCGGGCGATTGCGCATGGCCTCCTCCTGGCTAGAGCACCGCACGCCTCTTGGACGGGTGCAGGTGTCGGTGGCGGCGAGCATCACAGACGCCGGCAGCTTCTGCGGTGGCAGAGCCACCCGTGGCGGCCAACGGAGCCAGCGCCGGCTCGCTACGCCGTTCTGCGCCGCCCAACGCCCTTGCCCTCCGCGTGGCCTCACGCACGCCAACAAGACCCCACAGCACCGCCGCCGTGGCTCGGCAAGAACAGGCGCGCCTTCCGCCGCCGACGGGCTCAGGCGCCTGTTCGCCGAACCCACCTAGAGCACCTTATCTCAACTCGCTTAGCGCCTAAACGGAACCAGTGGAACTCCACGCTGACGCCCAACTCCCTAAACTCCCGACCAAGCTCAGGTTGCTGTAACCATCGCCGGAGATCTCCGTTCACGGCCACCACCTCGGATCGCTTATAAAGGAAGCCCCGAGCTCGTTCTCGAGCACGCACCACCACCGCACCTCACCAACACCCCGCCAGCCACTAGGAGGATCTCGAGGAGGTCTCTCCCCAACTCCGCCGCCCGATCCGCCTCGCCACCATCTCCATCCACTCGTGAGACCAGCCCGACGCCCAAACCTCACAAGAACCTCCTCGAGCACCCAAAGGAGCTAACCCAAGATTCAATTTGACCTTCGCAGCCCTCCCCAACGAGATCCAACTCCACCCGAGCCACCGTCTCACGGAGCCAGGGCATTGCCGACGAGTGCTCGCGGCCACCACGACCACCACTCACCGACGCGGAGGTCACGCTGAGCACGAGGTAACGCCTCGATCTCGCCTCGCCGTGGATCGCCGCCGGCGACCACCGCAGCTCTCGGCGCCGACGAGCCTGCTTTTCCCTGCTTGAAATTCAAACTGACGGGTGGGGCCCGCCTGTCAGCCTCTCTATTTTTTTTTTCTTCGAACTGCTTTCTGAAAACATATTCGGGCAAATACGCTTTCACCAAACGCTTTTCCGCCTTTTCTGCTCAGCCTCGAGAAGTTTCGTTTCATTACGTAAAGGTCCTGGATTAGAGCCCTTATAAATTTTAAATGAAAAGGATTTTGATTGATTCTTTTTCTGTCTTCATTAAAATTTTGTCTAGTTTTTATCAGATTTATTTTAAAATATTTGAATATTTTGTGCACCTCACGGTATTTACGATAGTGCGGTATTTCAGTATACCGATATACCGGAGGAGGTGACGGAACCGCTGAACTTCACCGAGCTAGGTCTCGACTACTCCGAACCAGGCAAGCATGTTTGAACTTTTGATATGATGAGTGTCTTTGGCATGTTTGCATTAAGTAGTTCCATGGCATGTTTATGAACATCTCGATGAGGGTTATATTCCATGCAAAGTTGAGGCAAGTGAGTTTCAAAATCCATAAGTTGTTGGATATGAGTTTGCATGGCCATGAGATGGCATGAGAATGTGTAAGATGGCAGTGTTGTAGCATGCCGCCTTATGCTGCACCATTTGACCCAAAGGTCAACATGAATCAGTCCAGTTCCGCCCATATTCCCTTTTCAGACAACCACATATTTTCCGCAAGGGAAATGGCTTAGTAAGTTGCAAACCGCTTTCCGGTACACACCAAATCGAGAGGCGGGATGAGGGTTCCATGGCCTCGATTAAAGCCTATCGTCCGTCAGGGGCATGGGTGTTTCCGGTTGGGGCCGAGAGGGGGCACCCTTAGAGTGCGCGTATATAAATTTGATCCCATGCTATTCGAGATTGTGATCTCCTGCCTCAAAGTTTTTCTTGAATGTTGTCTAGTGTGATTCCTGGCATCGTGAGGTGGGATGGGGTGTACTAGTTAGATTTGTTTCTTCCGAATACCAGAACGGAACTAGTCCTTCGTGATCACGGAAACCGCTGGTGTGGGTAATTTAGTACAAACTCGCAGAGTCAAAATCCTTGAAATCATCTTATCCATGTCCAAAGCATGTGTTCATCTTATCTTGTCAAGTGTCGGCCTCGGTGATGAAACTCCGGAGAACCACATGAGTGTTAAGTCCGTTAAATGTTTATTCCTATGGATGGACTAACCGCTTATTATCATGTGTTGAATATTTTTATGAGCATTATTCTTGCAAGTTTAACAAATATGAATAATGGGTTTAAGCCCTTTCGCGATGTCGCCGACATCCGATCGTGGCACACTTGTTATTTACCTTAATATAAGCCCTTTCGCGATGTCGCCGACGTCCGATCGTGGGTACACTTGTTATTTACTTTGATATTAGCCCTTTCGCGATGTCGCCGACGCCCGATCGTGGCACGCTTATTATTTTACCTTGATATAAGCCCTTTCGTGATGTCGCCGACGTCCGATCGCGGGCACGATATTATTTACTTTCAATATAAGCCCTTTCTGTGATGTCGCTCCGACGTCTGACTGTGGCACTTATGTCTATTACTTTCAATGTAAGCTCTTTATGTGGTGTCGCTTAGACGCCCGACTGCGGCATGATTTATTAATTTGTTCACCCTTCAAGGCGTCGCTTCAGACACCCGATCGGTTTTCTGTTATTTTCGTGGATTTAGGGTGGACTACCGCCAGACTTCCTTATTAATAAATAATGTCGTGGAAGTTCATCATGTGAATGTACATTACTAATTGCTCATGACGCATTCATGCATGAATTTCTTATATCTTATGTCCGAACTGTCTTTGTAGTACCTTCAAAGTACTCACCGGCTTGTTGATTTGGCCGATGTCGACGAAGGCGATCTCATGGATGAAGAGTTCAATAGCGAGTCCGACGCCTAGAGGAGTCCCAGTTAGTCTCGTGCGACCCTGGATTTGGTCACTATGTTATATCCG
Organism: Aegilops longissima; assembly: GCA_021605205.1. NCBI lineage: Eukaryota > Viridiplantae > Streptophyta > Magnoliopsida > Poales > Poaceae > Aegilops > Aegilops longissima. Next base: position 187,461,831 of record CM038679.1, read on the forward strand.
CTTCCGCTACCCAAATAAATTCATCGAGCCTCACCTCGACGCTCGATGAGCCGCCAGTTTAGGAGTCATATTATCCACTCCACTATGTTATTCCACCACCACTTTCATCTCGAGCCAGTAGTATGCCACCCCACACCATTGTGACATATCCGCCATTATGTATAATTATTGGCGTGCTTGTAATAAATTGTTGAGCACCCCCAGCTCGACCCTGTAATATATTTAATACTACCGCTTATCAGATCAAGATTTTGTCTACTACCAGAGGATTTTCCTCAGATCGACTTCAAAAGGTCGGTTTCTCAATAAGCATTTTATTGGAAAACCGGTCGTGACAGCAAAGATCCATGAATCGGCCCTTTTTGCGTATGGGGCAATGAGATATTCATGAACAAGCATCAAGTGAGGAAACCAGTAAGGATTATTAGCAAAAAGATATGAACGGTGGCAAGAAAATTATTTGTTTACGCTCTATCCAATACAAAAGTGAGTTGTAGGATGGTAACTACAAATTCCACAGCCTTCTCTTTTTGCTGCACATAATGAGTTGTTAGACAACAATGTGTGAAGATTTTTTGTTCGCAGTGGTTCGTAAAGCAGTTTACTCAAGTTTACCTTGCAAAGTAGATGATCGGTGGACATGCAATGAAGGTTAAAGTATTTCATCCAGACTACAATGAGCATCGAGAAGTCCTAATGAAGACAGTGAAGGATGGGCAGGCAGCCATCACAAGGTGTTGGCCTAGAGTCGTCCACGCATTACGCATGGAGGAGGGCACAATATGGGCATTCCGCTTCACCTTCTCCAAAGAACTGTAATGTCTTTCGCCTCTCTCTTTACAGTCTTTAGTACAACTGTGGTTCATCATTCTTTACTTTGTGCTTCTGTACTTCTTCAATATATGTACCTGTGCATCGAATTATGCATTCGTGGTTGAACCTACATTTGTAATAAACATGGTTCGATATGAAATAAGTGATTTCCTACTTTCAAATTCAAAATCTATGATTATTAAATGCAGGGATTAAATTAAGGATAAATTAGGGATTACACTACACATAGTTTGCGAAAGCAAAATGTCTGCAATAAACGTGGAGATCAGACACGTTTCTTGGATCCACTACATGTGCGATCAATCTCTACTACACACACGACCAGCCAAGAAAAAACGTGTGAGATTAACAATAGCATCGCACATAGTTCCTTCTTATTAAATGTTTGTGGAAGTCACCTTATCACACACGCTGGGCAATTATGGACTATTTATAATGTTGTGCGCATCACAAATATTTTGTCAGGACCCAGATTCTAAATTACACCGACCTAGCCTGTAACACCTCATATCACTTTGCGGCCTCACGCACGGTATTCCCACGGGTGTCGCCTTACCATGGCCCGGGACCGTTTGTGCCTTTTGGCTCACGTATATGATAGTGTCGCTAGCATCCATATGACGGAGAACCCGGCCGACATGACTAGTCGTGGAACCCGGCGGCACTAACTTACGGGACATGCATACATGAATCAACATCGAGCATGTCGGTCGCAAGCGCGCATGAATCCGGCTGTAGCACTGGCTAACAGGACTCGGAACCCGGCTGTAGCAGGATAGGCAGGACTGGATGTCACCGCGTGACATTTCCCCAAAGGGATGTATACAGAACGAAGTGAATCACATGCCGGCTAGTCAAGTGTTCCGAGCAAGAGTGCCGGGCTAGCAGGACTCTGGTGAACCGGGCTGTAGCGGACTACTATGGCTCATGGATGCACAAGACTACATTTCCCCTTAATAGAGGCTACCAAGGATAAACAACTAGGTTGTCGGATCCCACACATACCAAGCATTTCAATAATACACACAATATGCTCGATATGTGTAAATACAACATGGCATCACAACATAATTCTACGACTCAAGTATTTATTCATTAGGCTCCAAGGAGCCAAGTATTACAAACATGGGTATCATGACCCAACATTCAGAGCATACAAGTCAAGCACATGCGGAAGCTTAACATGTCTGAGTATAGACATCTACAAATGAAAAAGGCTGAGAAGCCTGACTATCTACCAGTTCCTGCCAGAGCACAAGATCGTAGCTGAGGTATCAAGCTAAACGTCGAAGTCCACACGGAACTACTAGCGAGACTGACGTCCCTCTGCAAAACATAAAATAGGCAAATGTGATTACAAATGTACCCAGCAAGACTTACATCAGAACTAGCTACATATGCATCGGTATCAATAAAGGGGGTGGTGGAGTTTGACCGCAGCAAGCCAGCTTTGACTCGGCGGCTATCTTGAACTACATCGCAAGTAACTCTTTGAGGTGGCGCACATGAGTCCACACATTCACCATATCAATACACCACTATGGATCCACCCCGCCTCCCCACGAGAAGGCCATCCATAGCACTCATGCTTATCTTGCGCATTTTAGAGTATCCACTTTCACTTGTCTATGAACTGTTATAGGCAACCCAGAAGTCCTTTACCATGGACACGGCTATTCGAATAGATGATGTTAACCCTGCAGGGATGTACTTCTTCACACACGCTCTCACCACTTACCGCCGTTTACACGACATGTACTCGGCAACCTTCAAGCGGAAGCCCAACGAGGGTGTCGGCCACGGCCTACCTAAACACTCAAGTCTCTAGTCCAGGTTTATCGCCTATTTAGGTTCCATCCGTAGGGAGTCTGGCCGAGGTTTCCACATACGGCCCCGAACGATGTGTACAGGGTTTCGCAACACCAAACGGGTGCCTGGCATGCCCGGCCATGTGCCTACCGCATCACAGCCCACCCCTCGGGTCAGCGCTGCGCACGGCCTCCAGCATGCTACAAACACCAGAAACTACTTGCAACTCCTGGACAAAGGACAAGGGTGGTTAAGAAGCCGAGAGAGTCAATTAAGGATCCCAATGTGTGGTAGTAGCTGATCATGGATCACAAACACATAATTCATTTCCTAAGGATGGCTTCAATGAAACAACCCACCACGTACTCCTACATGGCCTCTCATCGATACCTTTACCAATTCGTGTTCACACACTTAGCTCTCAACAGTAATGCATGTTCAAACACCTCCAATTCATCCCCGATGAATCAGACCTGACTCAACTCTAAGCAGTAGCAGGCATAACAAACAAGCATGAATGAGTAGGCACATCAGGTCTCAAACAACTCCTACTCATGCTAGTGGGTTTCATCTATTTACTGTGGCAATGACAGGTCATGCAGAGGAAAGGGGTTCAACTACCGCAGCATGTAACAGTTGAATCATTGTTGTCCTAATGCAGTAAAAGAGAGCAGGAGCGAGAGAGTGGGATTGTATCGGAATGAACAAGGGTGTTTTGCTTGCCTGGCACTTCTAAAGATAGTATAGTTCTTCATCGGTGTCATCGAACTCATCGTCGGAACATCGTCTACTGAGAAGGGACAATTACCGGCAAACAAGGAAGAACACAATCAATGCAATGCAACGATATGATGCATGATCATGACATGGCAATATGTTGTGGTTTGAGCTAATGCAACTAGAAACCAGATTAAATGAAGTTGGTTTGAACCAAGGGTTCAAATTCAAACTTCATATGTGCTTATTTAAATGCCAATTTTGCAAATTGCCATATACAGCAACCTTAGGTTATTCAAACATGCATGCAAATGGTACAGATGGATAGATTGAATTTTTCTGATCATTTTCATATATAATTTATTTCATTTGGAGTTATAGATTAATTTATATGATTTTTAGAAGTTCGTGGTATTTTCTGGAATTTCCTGTATAAAAATAAATCCCGAAAATACTTATTAGGCCAAGATTAGGCCATCGTGACGCCAAGAATAATCCAGGCCGGTCCAGGTCAAACCTGGCCAGTGGGTCCCGCGTGTCAGTGTCATTAGTCTAACTAACTAAATTAGTATTAGATTAACTCCTAATCTAGGTTTGACCAGGGGCGGGGCCCACATGGTTAAATGGGTCAAACCCACCGGCGACATGACGCCTGCGAGGCCCGAGACGGCGGCGCGGTTGGGAAACGGAGCACAGGCAACGAACGAGCGGCGGTTTATCTTGGCGAGAAGCTGGTGCTCGTCCGCATCCAACGGAGCCATCAGCTCGCGCCAGAGTGGATCGTAACGACGGCAGCGATGGCAAGCGCGGCGGCCGGAGCTCGGACAAGCTCGGCAACGACGCTGAGGTGCACGGGAGGACTAGAGGATGGTGGTGTTGGGTTTCTGGGAACATGCTGAGCACGTAGCAGTGCTCGTATGCGACGGTGGCTAGCCTATTCACGGGCGACGACGAGCGCGGCGACGGTAAGCTCTCGAGTCCGGTGGCTAGCATGGCTAGAGCACGCAAATGAACACGGGATAGGGGGGGAGATGGCGTGGCTCACGGCTAGTCTTCTGGTGCGGTCGTTGAGCTAGGGGAGGCACAGACGGTGTTAGAGCATCTCCGATGATCTCGGAGCCGAAGGTTGAAGACGACGGCGTTGGCGTCACTGCAGGGCTCCTGACATTGCTTGGCATGGTGAGGAGGAAGAGTAGGTCGAGGTGGAGCTTTGGGATGCGTCGGGGAGGTGAGGCGGTGGCTGTGGCCGTGGCAACGACGGTCGGCGGCGGCGAGCATGCTCGGCTGTGGTGGGGAACGGTAAGAGAGAGGCGTTGTGGGCGAATGGAGAGGTCCAGGGGGTCGGGGCGACGACGTGGAGGTCGTCCAGACGTCCAGGGGCGCGGGCGGCAAGCAGGTGGCGCCGTGGCGAGCTCAGGCACGCCGGTGCTCACCTCTTTGCCTGCCTAGCGAGAGGAAGCAGCTGACTGGCCATGGGCCAGCACAATGCTGGGCTGCCATGTGGGTCTGCCAGGTAAGGCCGGGTGAGTTCTCTCTCTCTCTCTCTCTCTCTCTCTCTCTCTCTCTCTTTTATTTGTTTCCTTTTTCTATTATTCAGTACTTTTTAGGGCTTTATTAAAAATTCTTCAACAGATCCAAAAATCATGAAACTGCTCAATGCCACTGTTTGGAATATAACCAACAACAAACATTTTAGTTTATGATTATTTGAGCATTTAGAATATTTAATAGCATTTATATGCCCAAATGCCAATACTATATGATTTAATTCAGAGCCCAAATAGAGCCCAAATAGTTATTGCTTCTAGCATTTTCCAGAAATGATGAACATTTTTGAAAGCCATTTGGATTCACTAAGAATATTTTAGTTGAACCTAGTGAATTCCTTTGATGCTAAGGATTAAACAATCCCCATTTCAAGTTCTTTTGAAACTTAAACATGATGACACTCATGAGGCTAGCCTAGTGCATTGCCAGAAGCTAGGGGTGTGACACATTTGGTCTTAGAAGAACGTGTGCGATAGGTCTTCATCCGACGCGGGTATGATGGATGAATCGTGTGGGATATATTCAAGCTTCGGATACAGTTTTATAGGGACAACTGTATGCACTGTTACATCGAATCGCATATAGTCAAGGAAAAGGAAATGTGTGTGATTGTCTGCTTATCATACACTTTCTATAATCGTGAACTGTTTGTGATGGGTTGTTCATCATAAATGTAGCACCACAGAATGCCGACTGTGATGGTAATGCAAGCACAAACGAGTAGGAAGGATGGAGGGTTTGGGATATTCGAGATATCAGAAACAGATTTATAGGGACAACTGTATGCATCATGGCTCCCTTTCCCCGACGGTTTTGGGTCATGTGGGAAGGACCCCCGTATCGCACACACTCACTTGGCGGTGGTTCAAAATGTCGTCGGGGAAAGGGGTTAAAACCGTTTGTATAGCACCTTTCTCTACCAGTGCATTACTCCTTCCAAAAAGTGGCCTTATATTGAAGTTATTGTAATCAAGAATGGCCAAACACTTTGTCTTAAATCACAACTTAAATACTTTTCTCAACTTCTGAAACCATGTTCTCCCAAACCCAACTATTACCCTTTCATTTAACCTTGGGTTTGCTTCTCTATTAGTGAATGACAGGTTAGTAGCTTACTCCTAAACTTGCCCATGGCCGTGGACGCGGGTATTCGAATAGATTTGAGCACATACTCTGTAGTGGTTATACAATTTTCCCATACCACGGAATCCCAGTCCGACAAACCCTGTTTACAGCATGGAACTCTTACGATATCGCTGACATCTCGTAGGGTAATCTTAGGTCGAGGGGATCTGGGACCTTGCCACTCTATGGACCTACTCTTCCACTCTGGGGATACAACTAGACTTTCAGATATGTCCTTAATCATCCTAGGCCCTCTATAGCTCTAGATGCAAATCTCCCACCAAAGGAGATACTACACTCTAAGCTTCCCTTTTTGTCGATAAGACATAACTATAATCTAGGCTAAGGCCTTCTCATTCTGGAAAAACATGGTCGTACGATTTAGTTTGGTTTTATGGCACTGTAATTTGTAATTAGTGCAACGACAGAGGAGGGTGTGTGAGACTACAATACTTTTCCCTCCATTGGTAATAGTGGCATTTGGAATAACAGTCTACTATTGAAATAAAACACGACTAATACTGACTGACAGTAGAATAAACTACGAGCACCTACTAAAGACTATAAAAGAACTACTCCCTCTGTCCCATAATATAAGAGCGTTTTTTACACTAAATATAAGAGTGTTTTCACACTACTAGTGTCAAAAATGCCCTTATGTTATGGGACGGAGGTAGTAGATAATACTTCTACTAAAAGTACGACGATAAAGTAAAACTGCTACTGAAAGTAATACTCACAAACAAAATTGTAACAGATAAACATGAAAAAACACTCAAATAAAGTCAGGCAAACTCATGAGTTGATATTTGCTCATGATAATGAGCAGGCTTGCCTCTTGGCTGATGAGTCTTCAAGAAGTGGTGTGGTGACCCCTGGGCGAAGTGCGTCGACGAACGGGGTCTCGGTAATGGCCTAAACGTGTTAAATAAAAGGTACCAAAACTGTGAGCAAGACTAAACATGAAACTAAGACTAATAGAACAACCTCACAAAAAGAAAACCGTGAGGTTGGAATCACCTCAATCGAAGCTACGAGCAAAAAGTAACACGGGTTTTACCACTAGGGACTAATCCACAACAAGAATAATTCCAACTAGATCACTGGGCAGTGTGGTTGGTCGCCCCCTCTTTGTGAAAAGGTTTTCCAGTAGGGAAAACATATTCTAATCCGACATGCTTTCACTTAAGAAGACGTACTTCACTTTAGTACTTATTCCTTGCATTAGGACGTAAACATGTTGGTGCGCTTCCACTTATCTAAGCTGGCGCCGCTTAGTCTTGCTAACAGGTCGAGCCCGTTGTTCAGGTCATTCTCCTTCCTCTTGTGGGTGACGATAGTGGTGCTCCAGCTATCGGTGTGAAAACCGGCGGATCTCGGGTAGGAGGTCCCGAGCTGTGGATCTTGGGTCAATAGGAAACGTACAGGGAACATAGAGACAATATTTACTGAGGTTCGGGCCCTCTGAGTAAAACCCTACGTCCTGCTTGATTATCTTGACGTGTATATGATGGTTACAGAGTTGATCTACCACTAGATCGGATGAACTAAACCGTAGATGAGTAGGATGATGGTTCTTCTTTTAGCCTTTATGGACTAAACCCTTTGGTTTATACAGACACCAGGAGTACCTAGGTTTACACATGGTTAGTTTCCATTAGGGAATAAACATGCCAATTCTTCCATCTTTACTTAGAGGACACACCAAGGCTTCGGAGGTTTCCTTCCTGATCACGGAGTCGCCTTATAGCTCGGCCTTCCAGTAATAGTCACACAGCAGCCCACCTGTCCGGCCCATAAGAGATAGATCGGCAGCCTGAGGACCCCTTTGTGCAGGAGTCCCTCAGTAGCCCCTGAACTAGTCTTAGAAGCCGAGGTATATGCGGGAATCATCGGCTTTGTGGACCAGTTCCCTTCTTCCACAGTGCTTACGCCAGGCATGCAGTTATCCTTAGCTGAACTTTCATAGGTTGCCCGACCAAGTTCGGCCATGTGATATTCATATTATGCCCTAATTTCTGAACAATATGTATTACTTAGCTTCGAAAGCCAATCACTCGAGTGTGAACAGTGCATTCGCCTGACAACTTTTTGGCAAAAGGTCACTACCGGCCACAACCACTGACCAGTTATGAAAACTCGAGGCGGTTCCTCCATTGGCACGTCCCATCAATACGGAAATCGTGCCCCGTTGTTTAAGGGATAGGATCGATGATTTTGGTTATCCCACGTGCGCATAACGACACGAATAAATCAAGAAGTCGCAAGGTCTATGCGCATAAAGGGGTTCTTGGTATTATGACAGCTTATAAAAGGGAAACAATCACCAAGGCCTCCATAAGCTTGTCAGATCCCCCATTGCTATCGCCTTCAATATCTCTTGAGCTCTGAGCGCCTAGATCCATTTCTCCTTCAAATCTTCTCAGGCCACTCTCCCAATCCCGGCCATGGCCGGTTCCGGTTCCAAGGGCAAGTGGGAGGCCTCCAGCGTCACCAACGACCACATCTAGGAGCTGAAGCACGCTGGCTATCATTCGGACAACGTCGCCTACCGTGCTTCGGAGGAGGGCCGGGTCATACCCATGCCCAGCCAGGCAAAAGAGTGGTGTTCGTCACCCACTGTCGGTGTCAAAACCGGCGGATCTCGGGTAGGGGGTCCCGAACTGTGCGTCTAGGATTGATGGTAACAGGAGACGGGGGACACAATGTTTACCCAGGTTCGGGCCCTCTCTATGGAGGTAATACCCTACTTCCTACTTGATTGATCTTGATGAAATATGAGTGTTACAAGAGTTGATCTACCACAAGATCGTAATGGCTAAACCCTAGAAGTCTAGCCTATGTGAATATGGTAATGAGTATATCCTTATCCGGACTATGCTCTCCGGTTTATATAGACACGGGAGAGATCTAGGGTTACATGGAGTCGATTACATTAGAGGGAATCTACATAGTCGGTTGCCAAGCTTGCCTTCCATGCCAAGTAGAGTCCAATCCGGACACGGGTACAGTCTTTGGTCTTCATGTCTTCACAGCCCACCAGTCCGGCCCAATGTATAACAGGCCGAATGCCCGAGGACCCCTTAGTCCAGGACTCCCTCAGTAGCCCCTGAACCTGGCTTCAATGTCGAGGAGTCCGGCGCACAGATTGTCTTCGGCATTGCAAGGCGGGTTCCCCTTTTTCCGAACTCCAAGATAGTCTTCGGATGCGATGATTGTATCATGACCTGTCACACACACACACCATACACAGTCGCAGAGAGAATATATATTTTCATACGAGTTCCATCTGCTGACAACTTTTTTACAGCACGACATTACGTCCGTCCGGTCACAATTCCAAACCGCTTTTATGTTCGACGCCCCACGTCCCGAGACGCAGTTGACATTGGCACGTATTGTCAAAGCAGAGATCGTGCCCCCTTATCGCGGGATTCTCATCAATGCGGGCATGGGTAACCCAACCATGCCATTTATACAGCCCCTTGGGAATAGGTGAATCTTCAGGAGAGTGAGGAGGCGTTTAATATTTGTTGCCTTTATAAGGGGATAAGGATTCCCTCTTCCTCTTATCACGCTCTCTCTCTGTCTCCGCCCTTCCAATCTCGAGCTTCAGCGCCCAAGTTCTCATCTCCTTTCCACTCAAGCAACCATGTCCGGATCCGGTGGTCAGGACAAGTGGATGGTCTCCTCCGTCAAGGAGGAGGACATTACTGAGCTTCGGGCGGCCGGATATTTGGCGAAGGCGATCGCCCACCGTATGCCGGCCGAGGGACAAGTCATCCCCACGCCAAAGCCCACCGAGAGGGTAGTATTCATCCCCCATTTCTTCCGCGGGCTAGGGTTTCCGCTCCACCCTTTCGTCCGCGGGCTGATGTATTATTACGGGATAGATTTCCATGATCTGTCCCTGAATTCCTTCCTCAAAATATCGGCGTTTATCGTCGTGTGTGAGGCCTTCCTCCGCACCCAACCCCACTTCGGGTTGTGGCTCAAAGTCTTCAACGCGAAGCCGAAGGTGGTGGATGGCCAGCATGCGGAGTGCGGAGGAGCCATGGTGAGTAAGCTGCTCAACGTCTCGTGGCCGAAGGGCACTTTTGTGGACACAGTAAAGGAGTGGCAGAAGCAATGGTTCTATATCACTGAAGCTCGCGGCCCCACCTGGGCCGTAGCTGCCGAATTCCGCTCCGGCACCCCCATGCAACTCACCTCCTGGGTCGAGAAGAGTCCGGACTGGTGTTCACCTGACGAGCTGATAGCGCTGCAGACGCGCATTCAAAGCATGGTGACCAAGAATGTAAAGCTTGTCGATGTAATCTAGGTGATGCTAGTTCGCCGGATTCTTTCGTGCCAGCGCCGAAGCCGCCCTCTGTGGGAGTTCAAATCGAAGAAGCACCAGACCTTGGTAAGGCTCTTCGAGACTACTCACGAAGGCGCCTGGAAGTTGCTTTTTAAGGGCAACGAGAAACCACCGGCCACGGATTTAGACAGTGGTCACGATTGTAAACACCCCGCCAGCGAGGTATGTTATTTTTGATGTGCCCCCAACTTAATTGTTTCGAGGATGATGCGTGAGCTTTTATTATTGCTTTTTTCAGGACTGGATGGAGAGGGCAAAGCGGATCCAGTGTCCGGCTCCACTGCCTGAAGAGCTAGCCATCCCATGTCTAGCGAAGATGCTGGTGCCGGCGCCATATAAGGCGCCCGAGAAAAAGGCCAAGAAGAAGGCCAAGGGGGCCAAGAGTGGCCCTCGTCGCAAGGGAACTTCGGACGTGACGTCCGAAGAAGATGAAGCTTATTCCTCTGTACCTGAGGACAATGATGAGGAAGAGGAGGAGGAGGAAGAAAACAACCATCCCCCTGAGGAGAGGAAGAAGAAGAGGGCGGCTTCGGCGCATCTGGAGGCGGAAACGCCTAAGAAGGGCAAGGGCGTCCCAGCGGTAAACACCGTGTGGGACGTTGACAGCAGTCTGGAGTGACGCCTCCGCACTAAGCCCCAGGCCGCATCGTAAGTGACATGGCTCGCTCATGCGCACATACGACCCTTTCTCTTTATTATCTTGACGTGGTTAACTGCTCTATCGCAGTCCGGCCCGTGAGCGATCCTCATCTGGAGGTTCGCTGGCTTCGTCGAAGATGGCGAGCATGTCGCCACCGCCTGCTTATTCCCCCGGGGCTAGGGGCGACACCGAAGTGTTGTCCCGGAGGACCGCTCCGAACCGGGGAGGAGCCCAGGACACTGTCCGGGAGGCGCCACAAGGCGAGACCCCCACTACCGGACACACGGGGGAGCCAATCCCCATGGATATTGTCGAAGAGGGCCGTATCCAGTTCGGCCCTCAGCAGAATACGATTCCGGAGACCCATATGGCTTCGGAGTCGGGTGAGCAGCCCCCTTCGAAGGAGGGGGTGTGCCGCTTCTGCCGGTGGCCCCCGTCCATCCGTGGGCGCCGGATAACCTGATGGAGGTTCTACGAGGTGCCTCCGTTATGGACGAGTACCGTGTCCTTATGGGTGCGGTGATCGAGAAGGTTCAGTCCGCCAAGAGTGGACTGAATGAAGCCTGTAGCAACCTGTTGACAGGTTTCGAGGTAAGTGACATAGAAAAAGAAAAAACCCCATGTAGTCAGTAGCCCCTGAGACACTTTCCGGTGTTTGGCGAGAAGAACCGGACAGAGGATCAATCTTTTATTGTAGGACACTAACGTAATATGTGTGCATAAGCAGGCATCGTTGTTGGCCGCAACCTCGCATGCTGCCGAAGTCTTTGAACTGAGGCCGAGGCTGGAGTGGACCGAGAATGAGCTCGGCGAGGTTAAGGTTCGGCTCCAGGAGAAGCAAGGTGAGTAACGACTTGCAGTGTGTTCGGAAAGCATAGGCGCTGTATATTGACTGTAGTGTCGTAATATGTGTAGGAGCCGTGACCGAGGTCGAGGCCCTGAGGAAGGCCCTGGGCGAGGCCGAGGAGAAGGCTGTCTAGCAGCAGGCCACCCATAAGAAGCTCAAGGCCCGGGTCAAAGAAATCCAGCAGGAGCTCCAGGATGAGGTGAAAAAATGTGAGACCTTGGAGCATGATGCGTTGGCTCAAGGGGCCGAACTCACCAAGGCTCGTCAGAGCACGGAGACTGCATGGAATGACGCCTAGGCCGCCCTCCAGGAGATCCAGGAGGCCAAGAAGATCACGACGGGTAAGGCTTTTAAGCTGCAAAGCAAGTATGCGGAGAAGCAGTACCTTTTACTAACACGGGTTCAGAGTTCCCCAGGGGCTTTTGCTGAATTACCATGAAGTGTATCGGATGCCAAGGAGTTCTGTCGAGCCGAAGGAGGGTGTTCTATGGAGAAGCTATTCTGGTCGCAGTATGCAATGCTAGAGCATCTCGTGTCCTTCACTGATCAGCTGAAGCAGCTGGTGGAGCTGCACAGGGTGGCTGAACTAGCCATGAAGCATTTGATGATCCGGCTGTGGCCAGCCGAAGCTATGCCCGCAGCTACTTCGGACTCGTGAGGTGGCTAGTGGAAGCCTGTCCACAGCTGGACACCGTCAAGCGATCGGCCTGCATCGAAGGTGCCCGCATGGCTTTCGCCCGTTGCAAAATGTGGTGGGCGAAGATGAACGCTGTTGACATGGCCCGAGGGCCGCCCGAGGGCAAGGAGCACCGCACACCCGAGCGATATTTTGCGGATGTCATAGAAGGGTCTCGACTTGCAGCAGCACAATGCGGGCATGACATTATTTTCGAATGAGTACATTCGTGTTTTGTCCATGCCTTGTATGATAAAAACAAAGCCGGTGTGTAATATAATGCTTGTTATGTTTTAATTGTTTCCTCCTGTGCGGCCGTGTTATATGAAATCTGAGGGTTGGCCAGTCGTCGGCTTCTGCCCTCACGTAGGTAGTACGGAGGTGTTCGGGATGGTATCTAAACAATCTTTATCCAATTATATGGTCCTTGAAGGAGTTGTTTAGCGCTACGAACTAGGCACTCAGACTATGGGGCTTAAACGCCATCACTTAGCCATAGGAGTTTTATAATAAAACATGTGTGTAGCCCCTGGTTGAAGCCAGGGTGCTGTCAACATCTGATCGGGAAGTGCCGATCCTTCGCATAACACGGAAAAAATATCCAACGATTTTGTAACCCTCGAACAGCTGACCGGCTCTCGCCATATCATGACAGTCAGTTTTCGACTTTCTCTACTGAGGTGCTCATCCGGTCAAGGCCAGGGCACAATCGCAGTAGTTCTCCCTTTACTACCCTAGCCGATGTAGCGGACCGTAGGGTAGCAAGCACAGGAGTCGGGCAACCCAACTATTGACCAAAGACATGATTCGGAGCCAATGCATATAATGCTGAATTCGGGGTGCCGAACTAATCTATAAGAAGTGTTCGCACTTTGCTGCCGTATTTTGGGGCGATAAGTAGCCCCTGGCGCATATGAAACGTACAAAAGAGTACAGATGCAGCCGATAAGCAGAACGAAATAAAATGAAGTAAGAAGCGAAAACCACAGAAACTGGGCCACAAATCATTTTTATTATAACTGGATGGATACGTCAAGGCGTATCTTGTACAAATGGTGCGATAAGTATCCGGACTATTTAACATGCCGGGATCAATAGGGTGCAGCGTGCGGGTCCTGAGAAATAAGTATAAATACCGTCAAGAGGAATGTATAGAGGTTACCCTACACACCTGTGCTGCTTGCTTCCATTGTATGCCAATCCTTCGAAAGGACTAGTGATCAGGCCCGTGGGAAAAGTAACCTGAAACAAAAAGAAAAATTGAAAGTATGTGTGTCCGGGATCGGTCTAGCCGAACTATAGATCCCGGGTTAACTTGTGCCTCCGTCGATGTCCATGGGATTTTGAGTGCGTAATTGTGCACGCGTGGTACGAATGCCACTACCTTATCGGGACTGGGACGGAGGCCGAATTGCTAGTCGAGCTCTTGACGAGCCGCACGGTCCTGTTGCAGTGTAGTCTGGAACCTCTTAATGATGTCCGAGGGCTCGACAGCCGTACTGAGGTGCTGCTTGAGAAGGCCGCTCTGCGCTTCTGCTGCTAGGGCGGCGGTGTGCTCCTCTGTTCGGAAGGAGTGCTCCATATTGCCATTGACTGTTATGACGCCGCGTGGGCCGGGCATCTTGAGCTTGAGATAAGCATAGTGTGGCACTGCGTTGAATCTAGCAAACGCGGTTCGTCCGAGCAGTGCATGATAGCCGCTGCAGAAGGGGGCGATGTCGAAGATTAACTCTTCGCTTAGGAAGTTGTCTAGAGAACCGAAGACGACCTCCAACGTGATTGAGCCCGTACAGCGGGCCTCTACGCCTGGTATGACTCCTTTAAAGGTAGTCTTGGTTGGTTTGATTTGTGAGGGGTTAATGCCCATCTTCCGCATTGTGTCCTGATAAAGCAGGTTGAGGCTGCTACCGCCATCCATCAGGACTCGTGTTAGGTGAAACCCATCAATAATTGGTTCGAGGACTAGTGCGGCTGAACCACCATGACATATACTAGTTGGGTGATTTCGACGATTGAAGGTGATCGGGAATGATGACCATGGATTGAATTTGGGGGCGACTGACTCTATCGCGTAGACGTCCCTAAGTGCTCGCTTACGCTCCCTTTTGGGGATGTGTGTGGCATATATCATGTTCACCATTTTGACTTGCGGGGGAAATTTATTTTGCCCCCTAGTGCTCGGCTGCCGGGGCTCCTCGTCATCATCCTTGCTCTGTGATTCCCCTTCCTTGTTTTTGCTGTTTACCTTGCTGGTTTGTTTAAAGACCCGGCAATCTCTATTAGTATGGTTTCCCGGTTTGTCTGGGTGCCACGTATCTGGCAAGGATGATCGAGTATGCGGTCCAAGCTGGATGGTCTTCCACTGCTCCTTTCGCTGGCTGCTACCTCTTGAGCACTGCGTTGGATTTCCTTGAAGAGGAAAGGTGATGCAGCACAGTAGCGTAAGTATTTCCCTCAGTTTTTGAGAACCAAGGTATCAATCCAGTAGGAGGCTACGCGTGAGTCCCTCGTACCTGCACAAAACAAATAACTCCTCGCAACCAACACGATAAGGGGTTGTCAATCCCTTCACGGTCACTTACGAGAGTGAGATCTGATAGATATGATAGGATAATATTTTTGGTATTTTGTGATAAAGATGCAAAGTAAAATAAAAGCAAAGTAAATAAGCAAAGGCAATAATAAAGTGTTGGAAGATTAATATGATGAAGATAGACCCGGGGGCCATAGGTTTCACTAGTGGCTTCTCTCAAGAGCATAAGTATTTTACGGTGGGTGAATGAATTACTGTTGAGCAATTGACAGAATTGAGCATAGTTATGAGAATATCTAGGTATGATCATGTATATAGGCATCACGTCCTAGACAAGTAGACCGACTGCTGCCTGCATCTACTACTATTACTCCACTCATAAACCGCTATCCAGCATGCATCTAGAGTATTAAGTTCATGAAAACAAAGCAACGCCTTAAGCAAGATGACATGATGTAGAGGGATAAATTCATGCAATATGATAAAAATACCATCTTGTTATCCTCGATGGCAACAATACAATTCGTGCCTTGCTACCCCTATTGTCACTGGGAAAGGACACCTCAAGATTGAACCCAAAGCTAAGCACTTCTCCCATTGCAAGAAAAACCAATCTAGTAGGCCAAACCAAACTGATAATTCGAGGAGACTTGCAAAGATAACCAATCATACATAAAAGAATTCAGAGAAGATTCATATATTCTTCATAGATAATGTTGATCATAAACCCACAATTCATCGATCTCAACAAACACACCGCAAAAAGAAGATTACATTGAATAGATCTCCACGAGAGAGGGGGAGAACATTGTATTGATATCCAAAAAGAGAGAAGAAGCCATCTAGCTACTAACTATGGACCCGAAGGTCTGAAGTAAACTACTCACACTTCATCGGAGGGGCTAGGTGTTGATGTAGAAGCCCTCGTGGTGGATGCCCCTCCGTGAGCTCTAACAGGCCCCAAGATGGGATCTCGTGGGCAGAAGGTTGCGGCGGTGGAATTAGGTTTTTGGCTCCATATCTGATCGTTTGGGGGTACGTAGGTATATATAGGAGGAAGAAGTACGTCGGTGGAGAAACATGGGGCCCACGAGGGTGGAGGGTGCGCCCTGGTGGGGGGGGGGGGGTGGGCGCACCCCCTTACCTCGTGCCCTCCTCTAAGCTTCCTTGACTTAGGGTCCAAGTCTCCTGGATCACGTTCGGTGAGAAAATCACGTTCCCAAAGGTTTCATTCCGTTTGAACTCCGTTTGATATTCCTTCTCCGCAAAACTCTGAAATAGGCAAAAAACAGCAATTCTGGGCTAGGCCTTCGGTTAATAGGTTAGTCCAAAAAATAATATAAAAGTGGAAAATAAAGTCCAATATTGTCCAAAACAGTAGATAATATAGCATGGAGCAATAAAGAATTATAGATACGTTGGAGACGTATCAGGCATCCCCAAGCTTAATTCCTGCTCGTCCTCGGGTAGGTAAATGACAAAAATAGAATTTTTGATGCGGAGTGCTACTTGGCATAATTTCAATGTAATTCCTCTTAATTGTGGCATGAAAATTCAGATCCGAAAAATTCAAGATAAAAGTTCATATTGACATAAAAATAATAATACTTCAAGCATACTAACTGAGCAATTATGTCTTCTCAAAATAACATGGCCAAAGAAAGTTCATCCCTACAAAATCATATAGTTTAGTCATGCTCCATTTTCGTCACACAAGAATGCTCTCATCATGCACAACCCCGATGACAAGCGAAGCAATTGTTTCATACTTTAGTAATCTCAAAGTTTATAAAACCTTCACGCAAAACATGAGCGTGAGCCATGGATATAGCACAATGGGTGGAATAGAATATGATGATGAGGGTTATGTGGAGAAGACAAAAAAGGAGAAAGTCCCACATCAACTAGGCTAATCAATGAGCTATGGAGATGCCCATCGATTGATGTTAATGCAAGGAGTAGGGATTGCCATGCAACGGATGCACTAGAGCTATAAATGTATGAATGCTCAACAAAATAAACTAAGTGGGTGTGCATCCAACTTGCTTGCTCACGAAGACCTAGGGCACTTGAGGAAGCCCATTGTTGGAATATACAAGCCAAGTTCTATAATGAAAAATTCCCACTAGTATATGAAAGTGACAAAACAAGATACTCTCTATCATGAAGATTATAGTGCTATGTTGAAGCACAAGTGTGGCAAAGGATAGTAGCATTGTCCCTTCTCTCTTTTTCTCTCATATTTTTTTGGGCCTTCTCTTTTTTATGGCCTTTCTTTTTTTTATTCCTCACTTGGGACAATGCTCTTGAAAATGATGATCATCACACTTCTATTTATTTACAACTCAATGATTACAACTCGATACTAGAACAAAGTATGACTCTATATGAATGCCTCCGGTGGTGTACCGGGATATGCAATGAATCAAGAGTGACATGTATGAAATAATTATGAACGGTGGCTTTGCCACAAATACTATGTCAACTACATGATCATGCTAAGCAATATGACAATGATGAATGTGTCATGATAAATGGAATGGTGGAAAGTTGCATGGCAATATATCTCGGAATGGCTTTGGAAATGCCATAATAGGTAGGTATGGTGGCTGTTTTGAGGAAGATATAAGGAGGTTTATGTGTGAAAGAGCGATCATATCACGGGTTTGATGCACCGCCAAGTTTGCACCAACTCTCAATGTGAGAAAGGGCAATGCAGCATCAAGAGGCTAGCAATGATGGAAGGGTGAGAGTGCGATAATCCATGGACTCAACATTAGTCATAAAGAGCTCACATACTTATTGCAAAAATCTACAAGCCATCAAAAACCAAAGCACTACGCGCATGCTCCTAGGGGGATAGATTGGTAGGAAAATACCATCGCTCGTCCCCGACCTCCACTCATAAGGAGGACAATCAAAGAACACCTCATGTTTCAAACTTGTTACATAATGTTTACCATACGTGCATGCTACGGGACTTGCAAACTTCAACACAAGCATTTCTCAAATTCACACCTACTCAACTAGCACGACTTTAATATTATTACCTCCATATCTCAAAACAGTCATCAATCATCAAACGTCTCTTAGTATCCAACACACTCATAAGAAAGGTTTTACTATTTTTGTATACCTAGCATATTAAGATTGTTTGAGCAAATTACCATGCTATTTGAGACTCTCAAAATAATCTAAGTGAAGCATGAGAGATCAATAGTTTCTATAAAACAAATCCACCACCGTGCTCTAAAAGATATAAGTGAAGTACTAGAGCAAAACTATATAACTCAAAGGATATAAGTGAAGCACAAAGAGTATTCTAATAATTTTCAAATCATGTATGGCTCTCTCAAAAGGTGTGTACAGCAAGGATGATTGTGTTAAACTAAAAATAAAATACTCAAATCATACAAGACGCTCCAAGCAAAACACATATCATGTGGTCAATAAAAGTATAGCTCCAAGTAAAGTTACCGATGGAAGTAGACGAAAGAGGGGATGCCTTCCGGGGCATCCCCAAGCTTTGACTTTTTGGTGTCCTTAGATTATCTTGGGGGTGCCATGGGCATCCCGAATCTTAGGCTCTTGCCACTCCTTCTTCCATAATCCATCAAAATATTTCACCCAAAACTTGAAAACTTCACAACACAAAACTCAATAGAAATCTCGTGAGCTCCGTTAGCGAAGGAAAACAAAAGACCACTTCAAGGTACTGTAATGAACTCATTCTTTATTTATATTGGTGTTAAACCTACTGTATTCCAACTTCTCTATGGTTTATAAACTATTTTACTAGCCATAGATTCATCAAAATAAGGAAACAACACACGAAAACAGAATCTGTCAAAAACAGAACAGTCTGTAGTAATCTGTAACTAACGCAAAACTTCGGGATCAAAAAATTCAGCAAAAATAGGAAGACCTAGGCAATTTGTTTATTGATCAGCAGCAATTGGAATCACTATTTTATCACGTTCTGGTGATTTTTAACAATTGTTTTCGTGAACAGAAAGTTTCTGGAAATTACTGCAAGATCAAATAACTATCATCCAAGAAGATCCTATAGGTTTAACTTGGCACAAACACTAATTAAAACATAAAAACACATCTAACCAGAGGATAGATCAAATATTTATTCCTAAACAGAAGAAAAAAGCAAAAAATAAAATTGGGTTGCCTCCCAACAAGCGCTATCGTTTAACGCCCCTAGCTAGGCATAAAAGCAAGGATAGATCTAGGTATTGCCATCTTTGGTTTTCAACTTTTTAGCGGGATCAAGCTCGAATCTGGGAGGTTCTTTACGTTTCCCTTAATATTCCGAAATTTTTAGATCTAAAGAATCCAACCGCTTATTGCAAAGAGTAATTAACATATTCATGCGGTGGATATTTCCGCAAACGTTCTTAAGAGGTTCAAGAGACTTTTGTAAAATCTTAGTAACTTCACAAATTTTTTCAAAAACTTGTGTCTCTTCCTGGGTAGGATGAGGCCCCTTTTGTTGAGGTAGTGTTCCCACTATACCTTCTATAATTTCAAGCGCAATATGGGGATCAATTTCAATAAAATTGCCTTTGGCAACACAATCCAAAAGTTGTCTATGAGACATATTTAATCCAACATAAAAATTGCGAAGCAAAATTCTCAGATTTACTTCAAAGGTACAATTACGATAAGATTCCATTATTCTCAACGAGGCATCTTTTAAGTTTTCTCCTTGCCTTTGTTTGAAGTGGAAGACTTCAAACTCAGGGGACAACGGAGTGGATAAGGGACTAGCCATGACGACAGGGCAAGCAAATGAAAAAGAGGTGAACGGAAAAGAGAGGGCGAATAAAATGGCAAGGGTGAAGTGGGGGAGAGGAAAACGAGAGGCAAATGGCAAATAATGTAATGCGGGAGATAAGGGATTGTGGTGGGTACTTGGTATGTTGACTTTTGCGTAGACTCCCCGGCAACGGCGCCAGAAATTCTTCTTACTACCTGTTGAGCACTACGTTGGATTTCCTTGAAGAGGAAAGGTGATGCAGCATAGTAGCGTAAGTATTTCCCTTAGTTTTTGAGAAACAAGGTATCAATCCAGTAGGAGGCTACACGCGAGTCCCTAGTACCTGCACAAAACAAATAACTCCTCGCAACCAAAGCGATAAGGCGTTGTCAATCCCTTCACGGTCACTTACGAGAGTGAGATCTGATTGATATGATAGGATAATATTTTTGGTATTTTTTTGATAAAGATGGAAAGTAAAATAAAAGCAAATTAAAAAAGCAAAGGCAATAATAAAATATTGGAAGATTAATATGATGAAGATAGACCCGGGGGCCATAGGTTTCACTAGTGGCTTCTCTCAAGAGCATAAGTATTTTACGGTGGGTGAACGAATTACTGTTGAGCAATTGACAGAATTGAGCATAGTTATGAGAATATCTAGGTATGATCATGTATATAGGTATCACGTCCGAGACAAGTAGACCAACTCCTGCCTGCATCTACTACTATTACTCCACTCATCGGCCGCTATCCAGCATGCATCTATAGTATTAAGTTCATGAAAACAGAGCAACGCCTTAAGCAAGATGACATGATGTAGAGGGATAAATTCATGCAATATGATAAAAACCCCATATTGTTATCCTCGATGGCAACAATACAATACGTGCCTTGCTGCCCCTACTGTCACTGGGAAAGGACACCGCAAGATTGAACCCAAAGCTAAGCACTTCTCCCATTGCAAGTAAAACCAATCTAGTAGGCCAAACCAAACTGATAATTCAAAGAGACCTGCAAAGATAACCAATCATACATGAAAGAATTTAGAGAAGATTCAATTATTGTTCATAGATAATCTTGATCATAAACCCACAATTCATCGATCTCAACAAACATACTGCAAAAAGAAGATTACATTGAATAGATCTCCACGATAGAGGGGGAGAACATTGTATTGAGATCCAAAAAGAGAGAAGAAGCCATCTAGCTACTAGCTATGGACCCGAAGGTCTGAGGTAAACTACTCGCACTTCATCGGAGGGGCTATGGTGATGATGTAGAAGCCCTCCGTGGTGTATGCCCCCTCCAGCGGAGCTTCAGAACAGGCCCCAAGATGGGATCTCATGGGTATAGAAGGTTGCGGCGGTGGAATTAGGTTTTTGGCTCCATATCTGATCGTTTGGGGGTACGTAGGTATATATAGGAGGAAGAAGTACGTCGGTGGACCAACGTGGGACCCACAAGGGTGGAGGGCGCGCCCCCCTACCTCGTGCCCTCCTCGAAGCTTCTCGACTTAGGGTCCAAGTCTCCTGGATCATGTTCGGTGAGAAAATCACGTTCCCGAAGGTTTCATTCCGTTTGGACTCCGTTTGATATTCCTTTTCTGCAGAACTCTGAAATAGGCAAAAAACAACAATTCTGGGCTGGGCCTCCGGTTAATAGGTTTGTCCCAAAAATAATATAGAAGTGGAAAATAAAGCCCAATATTGTCCAAAACAGTAGATAATATAGCATGGAGCAATCAAAAATTATAGATACGTTGGAGACGTATCACTGGCCGGACTTGGAGCCACTGAATCTGCCGTGAACTGTTGTGTCATTGGTGTTACTGTCATTGCTTCGGCATTTGTGTCTGTTGCTGTAGGATCAAAAGTATGTCTAGAGGGGGGGGGTGATTAGACTACTTGACCAAATAAAAATCTAGCCTTTTCCCAATTTTAGTTATTGGCAGATTTTAGCAACTTTAGAAAAATTCAAGCAATCTTAACACAATTCAGGCAAGCATGCAAAGAGTATTTGAGCAGTGGAAAGTAAAGCATGCAACTTGCAAGAATGTAAAGGGAAGGGTTTGGAGGATTCAAAGGAAATTGGAGACACGGATGTTGTTGTCGTGGTTTTGATAGGTGGTGCTATCGTACATCCACGTTGATGGAGACTTCATCCCACGAAGGGTAATGGTTGCGCGAGTCCATGGAGGTCTCCACCCATGAAGGGTCCACGAAGAAGCAACCTTGTCTATCCCACCATGGCCGTCGCCCACAAAGGACTTGCCTCACTAGCAGTAGATCTTCACGAAGTAGGCGATCTCCTTGCCCTTACAAACTCCTTGGTTCAACTCCACAATCTTGTCGGAGGCTCCCAAGTGACACCTAGCCAATCTAGGAGACACCACTCTCCAAGAAGTAACAAATGGTGTGTTGATGATGAACTCCTTGCTCTTGTGCTTCAAATGATATTCTCCCCAACACTCAACTCTCTCTCATAGGATTTGGATTTGGTGGAAAGAATATTTGAGTGGAAAGCAACTTGGGGAAGGCTAGAGATCAAGATTCATATGGTAGGAGTGAATATCTTGGCCTCAACACAAGTGTAGGTGGTTCTCTCTCAGAAAATGTGTATTGGAAGTGTAGGTTCGTTCTGATGGCTCTCTCCACGAATGAAGAGGAGGTGGGGGGGTATATATAGCCTCCACACAATATCTAACCATTACACACAACTTACAAATCTCGGTGGGAACGAATTGAGAAACTCGGTCGGACCGATTCAGCAAATCTACTGACCGTTAGGATTTTCGGTGGGACCGACATGCAACTCGGTAGGACCGATATGGTTAGGGTTAGGGCAGTAATCTCGGTGAGACCGATTACACAAACTCGGTTAGACTGATTTTGGTAATAAGCTAACCAGAGAATTGCTCAGGTAAACTCGGTGGGACCGATTCTCTCATTTCGGTGAGACCGAAATGTTACAAAAGGGAAGCAGAGAGTTTACATTGCAATCTCGGTGGGACCGATCGCTCATCTCGGTAGGACCGAGACGTTACGAAGGGAAACAGATAGATTACAATCCCATCTCGGTGAGACCGAGATCCCTTATCGGTGAGACTGATTTGCCTAGGGTTTGTGGCAGTGGCTATGACATCTGAACTCGGTGGCGCCGGATGGAAAGAATCGGTAGGGCCGAGTTTGACTTTTGGTTTAGGTCATATGTGGAAGTGAGAAAGTAGTTGAGGGCTTTGGAGCATATCACTAAGAATTTTGAGCAAGTAAGCCATTAAGCAACACCTCATACCTCCTTGATAGTATTGGCTTTTCCTATAGACTCAATGTGATCTTGGATCACTAAAATAGAAAATGTAGAGTCTTGAGCTTGAGCCAATTCCTTTGTCCTTCGCATTTTGAGGGGTCCACTTTTCTCATCCATGCCATGCCAATCATTGAGCTTTCCTGGAATATTAGTCTTGAAATAGTGTTAGCTCAGTGACCTATATGTTGTTAGGAATTACCAAAACCACCTACGGATAGTTGCACTTTCAATCTCCCCCTTTTTTGGTAATTGATGACAACATATAGATCAAAGCTTCGACAAATGATAATAAGAGTTAAAAACATTGTCGCTTTGAGAAGTATGTGAAAAGCAAGAGCTCCCCCTAAATTTGTGCATAGTTTATGATTTGCTTTGGACTGCAAATGCACAATGAGTTAGGATCATGGGTTACTCTTCCATGTCACATACATCTTGGTGGAGCGCTCAAAATGATAAAAAAAAAATACTTTCACTCATCAACAAGCAAAGTGAATGATCATATGGGGGATAAAAGGATAAAATCATCCAACAAGCATTAAGGTAGCATATGATCAAACACATGATCATCCAAGTATCTCACAAACGCATGAAGTATCTCAAACAAGCAAATAAAGTTCAACCACCAAAACAAGAGAGAACAAAAGCAACACTCTCTCTCGAAGCCTATGATCTATACATTTTCTCCCCCTTTGGCAACAAGTTACCAAAAAGTTCATAGAAAATGCGTAGCACTAAATCGAATCTCAGGCTTGGTCTTCAGGTGGTGGTGTAGACAGAACTCAAAGAATGAAGGCATCAGTCGATGTAGATGGTGCTGGAGGAGTAGGTGCTGGAGCTGGTTGCACATAAGCTGTAGCTGGTGCAGATGTAGTGGCTCTGGTGTCTTTAACAGGCACTGCAGCTGATCTCTGGCTCCTGGGCACTCTGGCAAAAGCATCAGTAGTAGTCTTGCCCTTCCTCTCCTGCATATCATCCTGAAGTTGCTCAACGACTGATTGTATCTCAGTGACCTTCACATCCAAGTCATAGAACTTCTGCTCCATGATCCTCTCCAAGCTCTCCTGGTTTCGAGTCAGGGTGGCCAGTCCCTTCTCAATCCTCAGAGTGGAGGAAATCAAGTAGCCAAGCTGATCCTACTTGCTCTTCAAGAAGTACTGAGATGCCTCATCAATGGTTGGCATCTTTGCAGCCTTTTTAGACCTTGCCTTCTCCCTTTTTGCTTGTGCTTGCACAGAAGATGGTTCATCTTCATCCATCACCACTGTGTTGTCCTCAAAATCTGGATAGATGGGCATGTGTTCCTTGTCCAAGAGGTATGTCCCTGTGCCCATCTTGGAGTTGATGAGCTCCTGGATCTGTGGGGCATACCCACAACTTCTCTTCTTACCTGGAGCAGTCCTCTTGATAGTTTCCACTATGAGGCTCATGACCTTGAACTTCTGAGGCACATCAAATATGTGAAGTAGGTTGATGTCATGGCCTCTGATCATCTTGTGATCTCCAGATTTAGGCAAAAGAGTGTGCCTGAGGATCCAGTTGATTGTTGGCAGTCCTGACAGAAGATAATGTACTGAGCCAAACTTGTGTGTCTCAATAGCAGCATCTGGGATCTCTCTGTACATGTGTGCCACTGAGTTGTGATCCTTCTTCTTCTTGGCATATACATCCAAGTCATCCTCATTCTCCTTAGGAGCATTGATCAACTTTGCCTATTCTTCAACTGATGATTGGTACCTAGTAGCTTCAGACATCCAGACAATCCTTCCATCTGGGTAGAAGTGAGTTGTGGACTAGAACTGCATAATAAGCTCATCATTCCACTTTGTGAGCTTCTGCCCAACAAAATCATCCACTCCACAAGCATTGAAACTGTCATACACTCCTGGATAATGCTCTTCATTCTTCCTGATGTACTCCCAGTCTACCCATCTCATATCACAGACAATTGGCTTCTTGTTAAGCAGCACTGTCGCATAGAAGTCCTGCTGTTACTTTGTATGGAACTTGTAATCCACAACAGTTCTTCTCCTGACTGCATAGGGATCAGTCAATCTCCACTGTTTGAGTCCTTCATCCCCCCTGAGCTTCATGTCCTCAGCTACTGGATGAGCATCATTGTGATCTGGAATTTTGGGCTTCAACTTTCTCAAGACATGTTCCTCATCATCTTCTTCTTCAATAGCAGCTTCAGGCACTAGGGCCTTGTTCTTCTCAGCTGCTGAAATACTCCTGGTGTTCCTTTTGGGTGCAGATTTGGGTTTTGGAGCAGCTGGCTTGGGAGTTTCTTTGGGCTTTGATGAAGCAGCCCCTGACCTGATGGCATCACCCATTAGCTTTTGAGCTTTGGGTGCTGGTGCAGCAACATCTTCTTCTTCTTCCATCATGGAAGGCCTTCCAACAACCCTGGCCATGGTCTTCTTGACCCTTTCCTTCCTCTTCTTCCCTTCTGCAGCAGCCTCTTTGGGTTCAAATTCCAAAGATGCTTGAGTGGAGGCTCTGGCTTTAGACATGGGAATTGTTTTGGCAGGTGCTTTGGTCTTCATACCAGGCTTAGAGGCAGCAGTTGTGCCATACTCCTTCTTGAGCACCTTCTTCTTGGAAATGGCCTCATCCTCAACAACCACATAGTCTTCATCCTCAGAATCTGAAGTTTTCTTCTTTCTGGTCCTGGTGGCTGCCTTGGGTAAGTTGCTGGGTGTGCTTCTGCTACCCTCATCATAGCTGCTAGAGGGACTAGTGCCCTCACTCACCTAAACCTGCTCCTCTGACTTGTTCTGACTGTCACTCTGATCAGACATATTGCAAACTCTGACAGCAGACCCTGTGAATAGTTTATAGATGAGGTAGAGTGGATGAGCATCACACAATACAGAGATTTTTGCAAAAGAATGACTCAAAAACATAGTTTTAGTTTTCCACAGAAAGCATTTCGGATCTACCGATTTGTAAACTCGGTGATACCAAAGCAGCTTTTGGAACCTAAACTGGTGAACTCGGTCAGACCGAGTTACAGTTCGGTGGCACCGAGACTGCTAGGGTTTCACAAAGACCTGAACTCGGTCACACCGATTTGCAATTCTAGGACAGGACGAGAATTACATGTGCAATGGCCTTAGCTGAATCGGCGGTACCGAGTTCTACAACTCGGTTGGTCCGAGATGGTTTCGGCGGAAACCTAACCCTAAATTTTCAATTCACATATAATCTACAGAGTGTTTTCGGTGGATAAGATGATCTCAATCATGGCATGATTAATGCAAAACAATGTGCTAGGGATTCGGAGTGAGGAATATCACAAAGATCAAGTCCATACCCTAGTTCGGCGATGGACTTGCTATGGCGGCAACGGCGGAGACGATTCCCGTTGACGGCGGCGGAGACCAGCGGCAGGAGGCAGCTGGCGACGAGGAGGACGATCCGGAGACCACGGAAGAAGAGTAGGCTGAGCGCGGGCGAAAGAGTTCGGAGAAATTTCCAAAATTTGACCCGTGGATATATATAGCCTGACCCTGTCGGTGTGACCGAGTGGAACAACTCGGTGGCACCGAGATGCATAACTGCAAGCAGTTACAACAACTCGGTGTGATCGAAAAGTTCAAATCGGTTGCACCGAGATTGAAAACCTAGATCGACTTAGTGATCTCGTTATGACCGAAATGGAAGAATCGGTCAGACCGAAATGCACAAAGAAGTTTTGGAAGTTTAAGTCTATGACGAATCGGGGACTCCGAGTGCTCCTCACACAGAGTGGTTCGAATCTGACTTGATCAAATTTTGTGATGTAGCATGAATAGAGTTTGAGACAAGAAAAGCATAGATAGCTGGAGAAGGTTCTTAGGCATTCTTGTCCATCCACTTGGCAAAAGAAAAGGAATCCAAACAATCAAAACAACAAGTGGATGTCCTCGAATGAGTAAATTATGCAACCAACATACTTACACAATAAAATGGCAAATGAAATATGTGGTAAAGCATGCACAACCAATTCTAGCATCTATCAAGCAATTGGTGATGACTAGGTCATCTATATATGAGTATATTGACTTAGGAGTCAAATGAGCACATTTGATCATAGGTCATACTCATCGTTTAAGCACAAGTGGGGTTACCACTTTTACATAAAGCATTTTTGTGTTCACACCATTAGAGTTGCTTTAGCTCAATTCTTAGAGTAAAGCTCCCCCTAGATGTGAGATCCCCCCTTAGAGGGATGAACTAACCTTGGGTTTTGTCGACGATGACTTCATGTAGGTGTTGAAGATGTGGGTGCTCCATGTTGATATAGATCATTTGGAGCAATCCTTTGGAGTGAGTTGCACTTTCAATACCTACACGGGTTAGTCCCAGAAGGAACAAACAAGGATATCCATAGACATAGAATGATGCACACACAAGATGATGTCTATGAAGGCATTAGGTTACCTTGTCCCTTGTCTTACCAACAAGAGGGTTTGTGACTCCTTGAACTAGTGCAAGATGTGGAAGTTGATTGCACTTGTTCTTGCCAAAATGATACGAGTGAAATATGTTGGCGGAGTCACCCTCAAGAACTCTCTAGTTCTTCTTCAGGATCCACATCATCTTGATGGGAATCCTTGGAGTTGTACTCATACTTGATGAAGTAGAACTTGATGTAGTCTTGGGAACCCACTTGACCAAGGCCTTAGGAGCTTCTTCAAATGCATCAATTTCTTCTTGAAGCTTGTCCTTGCCTTTTTCCTTGTGGTCTTGTGGTGGAAGATCATCTTGAGCTTGTGTCCCTTTGAAAGAAGTACGATCATACTTCTCTTGTCGAGGAACAAACTTCGTCTTGGGGTATTTATCTTCTTCCCACTCAACTCCATTAGCATTGAACTTTCGTTCAAAACCAACACCTTGGTTCTTCCGGTGCCTTCCTTGCTTGCGTACAATTTCCTCCAATTTCTCACTCCCGGCAAGGCTCTTGTAAACACCTTTCTCTATAATTCCCTTCAATAAGCTATTTTCTTGCTCAAGTGTAACTTGGCTAAGAGAATCATTAGTGGAATCAAGAGAACTACTATAAGCAACAACATTGGATTTAGCATGATTATTGTTACTACTAGAGGAAGAATCTTTCTTGTTCTTGTTACTAGACTTGACTTGAGGCATCTAAGTGGATAAGAGTAAACGCTTGGCAATGTAAGAATAACTTTTCTTACGAAGATCATCATTGATTGCCTTTAAGAACTCATGCTCTTGCTCAAGGTTGAGCTTTTCAAAACGTAATTTCTCATGAGTCCTTAAAAGTTCTCGATGATCTCAAAAGAGAGTTTCATGAGCTAACTTAAGAGTGTTTAGTTCTTTAGTTAGAGACTCAATCATCTCCCAATCATTGTCATTCATTTTATCTTCATTATCATGATTAATTGATGTTTCATCATAGATTCATCACTAGAGTTGTCAACATGTAAATCATCATCACCTAGCAAGTCATCTTCATCACTATTGAAATCAACATATTCGGGGTGTGATACCTTTGGGCCTTTAGCCATGAAGCATCTCCCAATTCCTTCATTTGGTGAATCAAATATGTCGTAGGAGTTGGTTGACATGAGTGCTAGACCGGCAAAACCTTCATCTTGAGTATATTCGGAGTCGGAGTGATAGCTTCTCTCAGAGTGATTGTCGGAGTCGGAGCCGGATACCCATTCACTAACATGAGCTTGATTTCTTCGTTTTGTGTAGCTCCTTGACGACTTGTCCTTTCTTTCCGAATCCTTGCTTCTTCGTGAGGGTCTTTGTTCATAACGATCATCTCCACTCCTTCTCTCTCTTGGTGGTGATTCTTCTCTTTTACTTCTTCTTTTGGGAGAATCTTCTCTTCTTCTGTAGGGGGCCGTACACTCATTTGAATAGTGTATGGGTCTTCCACAATTGTAGCAATTACGCTCTCGCCTAGAAGATCTTTTGTCATTGTAGGACCTTGACTTGGAGCTTCTCTCTTTGCTTCTACTCTTGCGGAATTTGTTGAAGTTCTTCACCATTAGGCTCAATTCTTCATTGAAGGTTTGTTTCTCACTTGATGATGTGGGGGCTTCACATGAGGCTTTGTAAGCACCACTTGACTTGTGAAGTTCCTCCTTATCCTTGAGTGACATCTCATTGGCAACAATTCTTCCAATGACTTCCGTTGGCTTGAGATCTTTGTAATTTGGCATCATTTGGATCAATGTGCACACGGTATCATATTTTCCGTCCAAATCTCTTAGGATCTTCTTGATGATGAATTTGTCGGTCATCTCTTCACTTCCTAAGCCGGCAATCTCATTTGTGATAAGAGCAAGCCTAGAGTACATTTCAGCGACACCTTCACCATCCTTCATTTTGAATTTGTCAAGCTGACTTTGAAGCACATCCAACTTGGATTCCTTGATGGAGTCGGTACCTTCGTGCATATCAATCAAAGTATCCCAAATTTCCTTTGCATTCTCAAGACGGCTGATTTTGTTGAATTCTTCGGGGAACAATCCGTTGAAGAGGATATCACAAGCTTGAGCGTTGTATTGCAGCATCTTCAACTCTTCCGCGGTAGCTTCATGGTTCGGTTCTCTCCCATCAAAGAATTCACCTTGCAAGCCAATACACACAATAGCCCAAACGGCGGGGTTATGTCCAAGAATATGCATTTTCATCTTATGCTTCCAACTAGCAAAATTAGTACCATCAAAGTAAGGACCTCAACGGTGATAAATTCCCTCGCTAGACGCCATACTCTCCTAGGTTGTGAAACCAAGGCTATGACCACCAAAATCTATGGAATCAAAGAAAATGGAGACCAAAGCTCTAATACCACTTGTAGGATCGAAAGTATGTCTAGAGGGGGGGGGGGGTGATTAGACTACTTGACCAAATAAAAATATAGCCTTTTCCCAATTTTAGTTCTTGGCAGATTTTAGCAACTTTAGAAAAATTCAAGCAATCTTAACACAATTCAGGCAAGCATGCAAAGAGTATTTGAGCAGTGGAAAGTAAAGCATGCAACTTGCAAGAATGTAAAGGGAAGGGTTTGGAGGATTCAAAGGAAATTGGAGACACGGATGTTGTTGTCGTGGTTTTGATAGGTGGTGCTATCGTACATCCACGTTGATGGAGACTTCAACCCACGAAGGGTAATGGTTGCGCGAGTCCATGGAGGGCTCCACCCACGAAGGGTCCACGAAGAAGCAACCTTGTCTATCCCACCATGGTCGTCGCCCACAAAGGACTTGCCTCACTAGCGGTAGATCTTCACGAAGTAGGCGATCTCCTTGCCCTTACAAACCCCTTGGTTCAACTCCACAATCTTGTCGGAGGCTCCCAAATGACACCTAGCCAATCTAGGAGACACCACTCTCCAAGAAGTAACAAATGGTGTGTTGATGATGAACTCCTTGCTCTTGTGCTTCAAATGATATTCTCCCCAACACTCAACTCTCTCTCACAGGATTTGGATTTGGTGGAAAGAAGATTTGAGTGGAAAGCAACTTGGGGAAGGCTAGAGATCAAGATTCATATGGTAGGAGTGGAATATCTTGGCCTCAACACAAGTGTAGGTGGTTCTCTCTCAGAAAATGTGTATTGGAAGGGTAGGTTCGTTCCGATGGCTCTCTCCATGAATGCAGAGGAGGTGGAGGGGTATATATAGCCTCTACACAAAATCTAACCGTTACACACAACTTACCAATCTCGGTGGGACCGAATTGAGAAACTCGGTCGGACCGATTCAACAAATCTAGTGACCGTTAGGATTTTTGGTGGGACCAACATGCAACTCGGTAGGACCGATATGGTTAGGGTTAGGGCATAACGTAATCTGGGTGAGACCGATTACACAAACTCGGTGAGACCGATTTTGGTAATAAGCTAACCAGAGAGTTGGTCAGGTAAACTCGGTGGGACCGATTCGCTCATTTCGGTGAGACCGAAATGTTACAAAAGGGAAACAGAGAGTTTACATTGCAATGAAACAGAGAGTTTACATTGCAATCTCGGTAGGACTGATCGCTCATCTCGGTAGGACCGAAATGTTACAAAGGGAAATAGAGACATTACAATCCCATCTCGGTGAGACCGAGATCCCTTATCGGTGAGACCGATTTGCCTAGGGTTTGTGGAAGTGGCTATGACATCTGAACTCGGTGGCACCGGATGGAAAGAATCGGTAGTGCCGAGTTTGACTTTTGGTTTAGGTCATATGTGGAAATGAGAAAGTAGTTGAGGGCTTTGGAGCATATCACTAAGCATTTTGAGCAAGTAAGCCATTAAGCAACACCTCATCCCTCCTTGATAGTATTGGCTTTTCCTATAGACTCAATGTGATCTTGGATCACTAAAATAGAAAATGTAGAGTCTTGAGCTTGAGCCAATCCCTTTGTCCCTAGCATTTTGAGGGGTCCACTTTTCTCATCCATGCCATGCCAATCGTTGAGCTTTCCTGAAATATTAGTCTTCAAATAGTGTTAGCTCAATGAGCTATATGTTGTTAGGAATTACCAAAACCACCTAGGGATAGTTGCACTTTCAGTTGCGCCGGAGCTTGCCGGTGGTGTTTTTGGGCTCAGAGGGGCCTGTGTCGTTGGATGTGTTTGCAATGCGAGCCAGCCAACTATACTCTCCCGCGCAGAAGCGGGTCATAAGTGCCGTGAGGGCTGCCATGGACCTCAGCTTTTCCTGGCCGAGGTGACGGGCGAGCCATTCGTCGCGGATGCTATGCTTAAAGGCCGCTAGGGCTTCAGCATCTGGACAGTCAACGATCTGGTTCTTTTTGGTTAGGAATCTAGTCCAGAATTTTCTGGCTGATTCTCCAGGTTGTTGAACTATGTGGCCTAGGTCATTGACGTCTAGTGGCCGGACATAAGTTCCTTGGAAGTTATCAAGGAAAGACTCTTCCAAGTCCTCCCAGCTGCCGATGGAATTCTCAGGCAGGCTATTTAACCAGTGTTGAGCTGGTCCTTTGAGCTTTAATGGGAGGTATTTGATAGCGTGGAGGTCGTCTCCTCGGGCCATGTGGATGTGGAGGATAAAATCTTCGATCCACACTGCGGGATCAGTTGTTCTGTTGTATGATTCAATATTGACAGGCTTGAACCCCTCGGGGAATTAATGATCCAGTACTTCATCTGTGAAGCAGAGAGGGTGTGCGGCGCCTCTATATTGGGACGCATCATGGTGTAGCTCTGATGGAGTCCGTGTGCGGTATTCGGCCCGGGCGTGGTTAGGTTTGTCACGTCCGAATAGGTAGCCGTCGTCGTGCCTCGAGGCACGTCCTCGCGATCCATAGATCGATCTTGTATGTCCTGCTCTACTGTCCAGGGTATGCCGGAGGTCGTACTTGTGACCCCGAACTCTTCTGTCTCTATTTTTACGGGGCGGTGGGGCAGGCTGCTGTTCGGTTTGAGTTGCCGCTTTATCCCGACCACGGGGTGGCCGGTCGGCTGCCCTGTCTCGACCACGTGGTGGTCGTTCCGCATTACGTGAGGGAGATATGTGCTCCGGTGCTTCCTCATCAAATTGAGGTAGCAGTCCGCGTTGCGGGTAGCTCTTGGCTGGGCACTTGAGGCCTTATTCTTCGGCTGTCAGGACATCAGTCCATCTATCGACGAGCAGGACTTGTTCAGCTTGAAGCTGCTGCTGTTTCTTTTTCAGGATCCTTGAAGTGGCTATGAGCTGCAGGTTGAAACGCTCCCGCTCCAGAGGATCCTCAGGCACGATGAAGTCTTTGTTGTCAAGGCTTGTCTCCTCCTCGGAGGGTGGATGGTAACTATCTTCCTCCGAGTCATCTTCTATGGCCTATTCGTCAGGGTTGGCCAGAAACTAATATAACATGCTCAAAAGTACATGGCAAGATTGCAAATCATAACAGTTCACAGACTTAGTGGAAAACACTGGACATGGCTGAAATGACATCAGGTTGCAATGATTAGAGCTATCAAACAACATGCTACAGGAACATATCGTGGCAATCAAAGGCATGGCATGAATGTACTAATTGCATAGAACAAAATTCCTTTACTTATCATGAGCCAAAAAGGCACAGAAGATATGATGGCACCCATGTAAACATAGCAAGTTTCGTTAAAGATTCAGACTTGGTGGAAAAACATAGCATGGCATAAACAACAGCATGAAGGCAACTTTGCGAGCTTGAAAGACTCACCACAAGGCATTGCATGACAAGATAATAATATCATCAGCAAGAAGACATGTTCATGAAGCAAAGCATGGCAATAGCAAGTTCATAGCATGCTTGGGTAACTAACAAAAACCTTGGCAAAATCAAATAACATGTAAGCAATCTGCCAGGAACATTTCATAGCAAAAGTAGAGCAAGATTAAGACATGCTAGAGCAGGCTATAAATGCAACCAAAGGCATGGATGGATAGGGCATAACCATATGTCCAAAACATCCTTAATGAACATACTTAAAAGAGGCATGGATCTCACATTAGCAACATGAATACATGGCATAAAAATAACAGCAGAACCAAGACTTGGCAAAATCCTAAGTCCCTGAAATCAGCAACATCATGGAGGCTACATGAAGCTACTCATGGCAAAATATAATGCATACAAGAACAACACATCAAAGCAAGTTTAAATGAGGCCGGACAACATATAACAATTCCGGTAAGTCCCCATATGCAACTTTCGAAATTGGTCCAGATCTGAATAAACCTTATGTTCAAGTTGTTAAACAGCAAGTTAAGATGCACCATGATGATCTACACGAAATTTTAGTCAAGTTACATATAAAGTTCATTTAATCCGGAGTTACGCCTAGAACATATGAGCAAAACAAGTTAAGCTTGGCATTAGTGCAAAACGCATTCAAACATCAAGCAAACACACTCAAAACATGAATGCAACAAGGTAACATGAAACTACATGCAAAACTAAACAATTTTCATACAGAGCACATTCAAACCGGAGCAACTGTTCAACACATACACATGAAACAAGTTTAAAGGGCATGCTGTCCAAAACAACAACTAGGCATATTGCAAGCATCAAAACAATATGCTACGGCACCACAACATGAAAACAAAAGGCATGGACGTGAAGTACAGGTAAAGCATGACAAAACATGAACACTGAGCTATCTCCAGAAACTAATATAACATGCTCAAAAGGACATGGCAAGATTGCAAATCATAACAGTTCACAGACTTAGTTGAAAACACTGGACATGGCAGAAATGACATCAGGTTGCAATGATTAGAGCTATCAAACAACATGCTACAGGAACATATCATGGCAATCAAAGGCATGGCATGAATGTACTAATTGCATAGAACAAAAGTCCTTTACTGATCATGAGCCAAAAAGGCACAGAAGATATGATGGCACCCATGTAAACATAGCAAGTTACGTTACAGATTCAGACTTGGTGGAAAAACAGAGCATGGCATAAACAGCAGCATGAAGGCAACTTTGTGAGCTTGAAAGACTCACCACAAGACATTGCATGACAAGATAAGAATATAATCAATAAGAAAACATGTTCATGAAGCAAAGCATGGCAATAGCAAGTTCATAGCATGCTTGGATAACTAACAAAAACCTTGGCAAAATCAAATAACATGTAAGCAATCTGCCAGGAACATTTCTTAGCAAAAGTAGAGCAAGACTAAGACATGCTAGAGCAGGCTATAAATGCAACCAAAGGTATGGATGGATAGGGCATAACCATATGTCCAAAACATCCTTAATGAACATACTTAAAAGAGGCATGGATCTCACTGTAGCAACATGAATACATGGCATAAAAATAACAGCAGAACAAAGACTTGGCAAAATCCTAAGTCCCTGAAATCAGCAACATCATGGAGGCTACATGAAGCTACTCATGGCGAAAGATAATGCATACAAGAACAACACATCAAAGCAAGTTTAAATGAGGCCGCACAACATATAACAATTCGGGTAAGTCCCCATATGCAACTTTCGAAATTGGTCCAGATCTGAATAAACCTTATGTTCAAGTTGTTAAACAACAAGTTAAGTTGCACCAAGATGATCTACACGAAATTTTAGTGAAGTTACATATAAAGTTCATTTAATCCGGAGTTACGCCTAGAACATATGAGCAAAACAAGTTAATCATGACATTAGTGCAAAATGCATTCAAACATCAAGCAAACACACTCAAAACATGAATGCAACAAGATAACATGAAACTACATGCAAAACTAAGCAAGTTTCATATAGAGCACATTCAAAACGGAGCAACGGTTCAACACATACACATGAAACAAGTTTAAAGGGCATGCTGTCCAAAACAGCAACTAGGCATATTACAAGCATCAAAACAATATGCTACGGCACCACAACATGAAAACAAAAGGCATGAACGTGAAGTACAGGTAAAGCATGACAAAACATGAACAATGAGCTATCTCCAGAAACTAATATAACATGCTCAAAAGGACATGGCAAGATTGCAAATCATAACAGTTCACAGACTTAGTGGAAAACATTGGACATGGCGAAATGACATCAAAGTTGCAATGATTAGAGCTATCAAACAACATGCTACAGGAACATATCATGGCAATCAAAGGCATGGCATGAATGTACTAATTGCATAGAACAAAAGTCCTTTACTGATCATGAGCCAAAAAGGCACAGAAGATATGATGGCACCCATGTAAACATAGCATGTTTGGTTACAGATTCAGACTTGTGGAAAAACAGAGCATGGCATAAACAGCAGCATGAAGGCAACTTTGCGAGCTTGAAAGACTCACCACAAGGCATTGCATGACAAATTAAGAATATCATCAGCAAGAAAACATGTTCATGAAGCAAATCATGGCAATAGCAAGTTCATAGCATGCTTGGATAACTAACAAAAACCTTGGCAAAATCAAATAACATGTAAGCAATCTGCCAGGAACATTTCATAGCAAAAGTAGAGCAAGATTAAGACATGCTAGAGCAGGCTATAAATGTAACCAAAGGCATGGATGGATAGGGCATAGCCATATGTCCAAAACATCCTTAATGAACATACTTAAAAGAGGCATGGATCTCACTGTAGCAACATGAATACATGGCATAAAAATAACAGCAGAACAAAGACTTGGCAAAATCCTAAGTCCCTGAAATCAGCAACATCATGGAGGCTACATGAAGCTACTCATGGCAAAAGATAATGCATACAAGAACAACACATCAAAGCAAGTTTAAATGAGGCCGCACAACATATAACAATTCGGGTAAGTCCCCATATGCAACTTTTGAAATTAGTCCAGATATGAATAAACCTTATGTTCAAGTTGTTAAACAGCAAGTTAAGTTGCACCAAGATGATCTACACGAAATTTTAGTCAAGTTACATATAAAGTTCATTTAATCCGGAGTTACGCCTAGAACATATGAGCAAAACAAGTTAAGCATGGCATTAGTGCAGAACGCATTCAAACATCAAGCAAACACACTCAAAACATGAATGCAACAAGGTAACATGAAACTGCATGCAAAACTAAGCAAGTTTCATATAGAGCACATTCAAAACGGAGCAACGGTTCAACACATGCACGTGAAACAAGTTTAAAGGGCATGCTGTCCAAAATAGCAACTAGGCATATTGCAAGTATCAAAACAACATGCTACGGCACCACAACATGAAAACAAAAGCCATGGAGGTGAAGTACAGGTAAAGCATGACAAAACATGAACACCGAGCTATCTCCAGAAACTAATATAACATGCTCAAAAGGACATGGCAAGATTGCAAATCATAACAGTTCACAGACTTAGTGGAAAACACTGGACATGGCAGAAATGACATCAGGTTGCAATGATTAGAGCTATCAAACAACATGCTACAGGAACATATCATGGCAATCAAAGGCATGGCATGAATGTACTAATTGCATAGAACAAAAGTCCTTATCATGATCATGAGCCAAAAGGCATGTAAGATATGATGGCACCCATGTAAACATAGCAAGTTTCAAGGCATTTCTGATTCAGACTTGTGGAAAAACAGAGCATGGCATAAACAAGCAGCATGAAGGCAACTGCGAGCTTGAAAGACTCACCACAAGGCATTGCATGACAAGATAAGAATATCATCGAGCAACAAAACATGTTCACGAAGCAAAGCATGGCAATAGCAAGTTCATAGCATGCTTGGATCAAGCAAACACACTCAAAACATGAATGCAACAAGGTAACATGAAACTGCATGCAAAACTAAGCAAGTTTCATATAGAGCACATTCAAAACGGAGCAACGGTTCAACACATGCACGTGAAACAAGTTTAAAGGGCATGCTGTCCAAAATAGCAACTAGGCATATTGCAAGTATCAAAACAACATGCTACGGCACCACAACATGAAAACAAAAGCCATGGAGGTGAAGTACAGGTAAAGCATGACAAAACATGAACACCGAGCTATCTCCAGAAACTAATATAACATGCTCAAAAGGACATGGCAAGATTGCAAATCATAACAGTTCACAGACTTAGTGGAAAACATTGGACATGGCGTAAATGACATCAAGGTTGCAATGATTAGAGCTATCAAACAACATGCTACAGAACATATCATGGCAATCAAAGGCATGGCATGAATGTACTAATTGCATAGAACAAAAGTCCTTTATCGATCATGAGCCAAAAGGCATGTAAGATATGATGGCACCCATGTAAACATAGCAAGTTTCGTTACAGATTCAGACTTGTGGAAAAACAGAGCATGGCATAAACAGCAGCATGAAGGCAACTTTGCGAGCTTGAAAGACTCACCACAAGGCATTGCATGACAAGATAAGAATATCATCAGCAACAAAACATGTTCACGAAGCAAAGCATGGCAATAGCAAGTTCATAGCATGCTTGGATGTAGCGACCAGACCCGAATGGATCAAGTCTCTCGTGCTCAATGTCATCCCCGGATCAAGAATGCCGACACCACACAAGATTTCAAGGATTTATAGCAGAGTAGCAATCACACACTTATTACATCGTTGTCCACAAGGGAACCGAATACAATAAAATGGCTTAAGGCCATCTAATAATAACAATGAAGGCTTGGAAGATAAGTGAGTCCATCAACTCCATCGCATCATCGAGTATAGAACCACGACCTAACACCTTACTGTTGTTCGAAAAGTCTGCAACGTGAAAGTTGCAGCCCAAAACGGTCAAGACATGGAATATGCCGCAATGTAACACATAGAGAGTAATGAAGCAATAAGCCTATACTACATGCATATATGGTTGGTGGTAAGGCTCTCACGGTTACAATTTTGCATAAAGCTAGTTTTTCCCTACGTAAAAGGAATAATTTTATTTAACTATCATGGTGGTTGTTAAACATTGAGAATGGTTGACAAGATCCTCAATCCCAATTAAAAAGTACTCATCAAAATCCCAATAACTTTTATTAGAAGTAACATGTTGAGATTCACATGATATTCAATTACGGATACTCAAAACGCCCATAACCGGGGACACGGCTAATCATGATTAGTTTATACACTCTGCAGAGGTTTGCGACTTTTCCCCACAAGACTCGATCGCCTCCGCTTGGTTCTCGTGACTACATGGTGTTTGAGAAACGGATGACCGAGACATAGTCTTCGTAAGCGCTTAGCACCTTACATGTGGGTAGACCGCATCAACCTACATCCCCTACATCAGCTAGCCTACCCGTAAGAGTTCGCACAAATTAGTCAACTACGCCAGAGCCCATAATTGGCTTGTGGCTGCACACGGAAGTTTCCAGCTTGAATAATCTTATGATCCCTTAGAGCCTGGTGGCGGTCCAAGAAATACAGTAAGTCTCGATGGAAACCAGGTGCCTCAATCCACCCAGATGTGTGTTTAGGTTGCCACCTTAGATAAACCATTAATTAACAATCTCACATCTGTCATGGATATTCACTCACCCAATCCACGCCTACTAGCATAGCATGGCATAATAAGCAAACGAGAAGTAACTCCCAAGGTTTCATAAGTAAACAGTAATAGGTACTACCTCAAATCTACTTCCCAAACCCACAATTTAATTAGATCCTAAACATGCAAGTGTTTGAGGGTTTGATCTAATGCATAAAAACTGGGTAGTAGAAAAGGTATGATCAAGTGTTACTTGCCTTGTCGATGATCCGCGAGACCTAGAGATTCAAGTAACAAGCGGCGCACCGGTGATCTAACGCATAAACAACAAGCATACAATAAGTACTCATCTAATGCACGGGAAATCTCGAATAAAATATCTAACCAGAGAGTTCAACTTAAGAACCCTGGTTGCAAAAGAATCGAATCAAAATAAAACATCGAAAGTCGAAACTCGAGAGAGAACGACTCGGCTTAGCAATCTGAAACTAGGTCAAAATTTCACAGTAGCTAAACTCTGTGTAAGTAGGTTAGTCGGAACGGCGGTTTCAGAACTTAAACTCCAGCGCTTGAATCACCGATTCGATAAACGAGCGAGAAAATAAACAGATTTGAAAATTGGATCGGAAATTGAATCAGAAAAATAACGGATTAAATCCCGATTAAAAGAAAACGATGAACGGAGTAAATAACGCGCTCGTTAGCAAAACTAATCCAACGAACACGTTTCATTGAAACGAACGGTTCGGTGAACGCTCATTAAATAAGAAACCGAAAAAATAAACCAACTAGGGTTTTTTTAAAAAACCGAACTTAAAAACCGGATCGGTTTTCTAAAGAAAACCGGACCGGGGCGGCGAGGTGCTACCGGGCGGCTGCTCGGGCTGGCTCGGGGGCGGTGAGGGGTCGGCGGGTCGGGAGGCGGCGAGGGACTCCGCGACGGCGGGAACGGCGGCGGCGGGCCTCGGCGGCGGCGGGGCTCAAGGCTCGGGTTAGGGGCGGGCGGCGGGATGAGGAGAGGGGGGGGGCGGCGGGTTTTATAGGAGGGGGGGGTTGGCTTGGGAAGGGGCAAGGGGGCGAGGGGAGCGGACTCGAGGCGGGCGGCGTGGCGGCGGCGGCGGCGGCGGAGATCGCCTCTGGCAAAAGCGCGAGGGGAAGGGAGGTGGGCGGGCGGTTGGGCTGGGCTGGGCCTCGCCCAAAGCGGGGGCGATTTTTTAAAAAACAAACAAAACTAAACGAATTAAAAAAAATACCAAACGAACTCCGAATTTAATAAAATTAATTTTCCCCGACTCCTAAAAATGAGTCGAACAAAACGAACTTTAAAAAAACGGCAATATGCATATTTTTTAAATGCTCATTTTTGCCTAAAGCAAATAAATCTTCCAAAAACCAAAATTGATTTATTTATAATATCTTCATTTTTCCTATATGTTGGGAAAGTCATATTATTCCCTCTCTTTAACTTTTATATCGGAAAACTTTTGAAGATAAATAAATAAACTAATGATCCTATTTTCAAAATTTGAGAAATCCCAAATATGAAAATAATGAAACTTACAACTTCTCCGAGGGTCCTTGAGTTGCGTGAAATCTTCTAGGATCGGAAAATGCTAGAAAATATGATATGCATGATGACTCTAATGTATAACATTCCAAATTGAAAATTTGGGATGTTACAAACCTACTCTTAAGATGAATCTCGCCCTCGAGATTCGGGTTGGCTAGAAAATAGGTGAGGGTGGTCCTTAGCAAAACTTCTCTCTTTCCTGTGTGGCTTCATCCTCGCAGTGGTGGCTCCAATCGAACTTTGCAAAACTTGATAACCTTGCTCGGGTAACTCACTGGCATAATCGAGAATCTTAACCGGTTTTTCCTCATATGTTAAGTCATCCTTCAACTGAATTGCTTCCAGTGGCACCGTGTTCTTAACGGTACCTCGCTATCTCGGGTGACATTTCTTCAATCGAGAAACATGGAATACATCATGAACTCGACAGTTCTTCCGCAATTCCTACTTATAAGCAACTTCTCCCATGCGTTGTAAAATCTTATATGGTCCAACGAAACGTGGGGCTAACTTTCCTTTAACTCCAAAACGCTTAACTCCTCAAGCGGGATACTTAAGATATACTCTGCTCCAACTTCATACTCAATCGCTGGCGCTTTGAATCGACATAGCTCTTTTGTCCGGACTGGGCTACCTTGAGCCTGTCTCAATCAACTTAACCTTCTCGCTCGCATCCTTAATCAAATCTGGTCCAAACAATCGACGATCTCCGCCATTCCCATGACAACGGTGTCCTGCACCTTCTTCCATACAAAGCCTCGAAAGGTGCCATCTTCAAGCTGGTTTGGTAACTGTTGTTGTAGGAAAATTCTGCATACGGCAAATTATCGTCCCAACTAGATCCGTAATCTAGTGCACAAGCTCTCAGCATGTCCTCCAAAATCTGATTGACTCTCTCGGTCTGTCCATCGGTCTGTGGGTGGAAAGCTGTACTGAATTCCAATCGGGTTCCCAATGTTTCGTGCAACTGGTTCCAAAATTTCGAAGTAAACTGGGTTCCTCTATCCGATACGATGCTCCTCGGAACTCCGTGCAAACACACAATTCTGGTCATGTATATCTTTGCCAACTTAGCACTGCTATAGGTAGTCTTGACTGGAATGAAATGAGCTACCTTCGTCAAACGATCGACTATGACCCAAATCGAAGTCATATCCGGACGAGTCTTTGGCAAACCTGTGATGAAATCCATGCCTAGTTTATCCCACTTCCATTCGGTATCGGCAATGGTTGCAATAATCCCGCTGGCTTCGATGTTCGCTTACTTTTCTCGACATACGCCACAAACTGCTACATACTCCGCAATATCCTTCTTCATTCCGTCCACCGAAAATATTCTTCAAATCCAAATA
Organism: Aegilops longissima; assembly: GCA_021605205.1. Classification (NCBI taxonomy): domain Eukaryota; kingdom Viridiplantae; phylum Streptophyta; class Magnoliopsida; order Poales; family Poaceae; genus Aegilops; species Aegilops longissima. The sequence goes on from CM038679.1 coordinate 187,503,771, forward strand.
CATCTTGGTATTTCGGTGAATCGAATAAGGTGAATCATGGGCTTTTGCAAAATTAACTTTCTAATCTCCGGGTCATTGGGCACATAAACACGGTCTTCAAACCATAGGGTATCGTGCTCATCCTCACGAAACTTTAGCTTTTCCTTTGCTCATTTCCTCCTTTATAGAGGCAACTTCCTTATCCGCCTTTTGGGCTTTCTGATTTTGTCCATCGCGTTGTCGATCGAATCTCCAATGCTGCTACATAGCCTCGGAATTATTTCCAAACATAGCTCTCAAGGTCCTCGCTAACTCATTGGGTATTCCTCCCATCATTAGGGTATTGACGTGGCTTTACGGCTCAATGCGCTTGCTACGACATTAGCCTTCCGGGTGATAATGCAATCTCATGTCATAATCCTTGATAAGTTCTAACCATCTCCTTTGTCCGAGATTCAATTCTTCTCGTGAAGATGTACTTCAAACTCTTGTGATCCAGATATACTTCACAATGATTTCTAATGAGAAAATGTCTCCACGCCTTCGTGGCATGCACAACGGCTGCTAACTCCAAATCATGAGTGGCATAATTTAACTCATGGGGCTTAAGTTGTCGTGAAGCATACTGAAACAACTCTTCCTTCTTGCATAAGTACGGCTCCAAGTCCTCGACGTGAAGCGCCGTAATACACCTCATAATCCTTAGTCTGATCCGCAATATCAAAACCGTGAGGTAACCAATCTTTTCTTCAACTCCTGAAAACTTGCCTCACAGTCCCTCACCCATATGAATTTGTTATCCTTCTTCAACAATTCAGTCATAGGCTTAGCAATTTTGAGAAATTTCAATGAATCTTCGGTAGTATCCTGCGAGTCCAAGGAAACTCGAATCTCTCCAACTGTCGTTGGTGCTTCCCATTTGGTTACGGTCTCAACCTTTGTGGGTCAACTGCTATTCCTTCTCCGGATATAACATGTCCGAGAAATCCAACTTCCTTTAGCCAAAACTCACATTTGCTGAACTTGGCATACAACTGGTGTTCCTCGCCTCCAAAACCAATCGCAAATGTTCCTTGTGTTCCTCTTCATTCTTCGAGAAAATCAAAATGTCATCAATGAACACCACGATTTAACTTATCCAAAAACTCCATAAACACTTTGTTCATCGTGTTCATGAAATAGGCTGGAAAGCGTTAGTCATCCAAATGACATAACGGTATACTCATGACAGTCCATATCTCGTGGTAAATGCGGTCTTGGGTATGTCTTGCTCCCTAATCTTCAATCGATGGTACCCCGATCGCAAGTCGATCTTGAAAACACTTTAGCTCCTTGCAAGTATCAAATAGATCATTTATCATAGGTAGTGGGTACTTGTTCTTGATTGTTACTTCATTCAATCCACGATAATCAACAACCATTCTTAACGATCCATCCTTCTTCTCCACTAACAATACGGGTGATCCCCAAGGTGAAGAACTTGGGCTTAATAAAACCTTTATCCAATAGTTCCTTAATCTTCTTCTTGATTTCCGCCAAACTCGTGCGGGCATCCAGACGGTCGCTTCGATATCGGGCCTGTTCCTCGGCAACACCGATCAAAACTCAATGTCTCTATCCGTGGCATTCCCGGCAACTCTTCCGAAATACATCAAGAAAATCCTTCACCATCGGTACTTCTTCCCGCACCACCCCGATAGGCAATTTACTTGCGCTCTCCTCGCTTGTGTCATGATACATACTTAATCCTTCTTCCTTCCGTGTGGTGAGCAAATTGACTTTGTGGTGCAATCTATGTTTCCTCCATACCTTGATAACCAATCCATACCTAATATCACATCCAATCCTTGGGATTCCGTAACTATTAGGTCCGAGGGAAAACATAGTGTCCAATCCTTAATGGCAATCGATCACACCATTTACTAGCCATGTACTCAGCTCCGGTGAGGTTACTAGCATGGGTGACCTAAGGGTTTGGGTCGGTAATTTGTACTTATCCACAAATCCCTTGATATGTATGAATGCGATGCACCAAGATCGAAAAGAACAACCGCAGTAAATGACTAAACCAAAAACTTACCGACATCGATCGGGCTGATCTTCAACCTCCTCCACATCAATGTGGTTCACCCGTCCCCTGCTGAAAGGGTTGGGCTTCTTTCCGAGCTTCCATTGCCATTTCCGCTCGCCTTCTCGATAGTCATTGGCATAATGCCCGCCTTATGCACTTAAAGCAAGTAATATGACTCAGTTCTACCTTGGATGGTGTTGACGGGTTGGTGCGGTTCTGTCCATTGCTTCCTCCATTCCCTGCTCCCATTCTTGGTGCCATTATGGTTATGCGAATTACCTCCTCCATGGGTATGCTCAAACCGAATTCCTGATTTAGGGTATAACGAGGCTTCATTGGCTCCAGCAGTTATACTTCCCTTGTCCATACTTCCGCTATGGTTCTCAATTTGCTGCTGCTTTCCTTCAATCATGAGGGCTCGGCTCACCAACTCCGGTAGTTGTTGAAACTTGCCACCATCAACGGCATGCTGAACTCATCATTCAGTCCTTCTAGAAACTTCTCCTGCTTAGCTGCATCGTAGCAACGCCATCCGGGGCATAACGTGCTAATTTACTAAAGTCATCCACGACCGCCAACAGCCCTTCCTCCTTGGCGAAGTTGCGTAAACTCACGCTTCTTCATGGCCATGGCTCCTCGCTGAAACATGAGCAAGGCGAAAAGCTTGTCAAACTGGTCCCATGTGATGTTGTTCACGGATAAGTGGCTGTAAAATTCTCCCACCATGCTGCTGGGTCCTTCAAGCTGATGTGCTGCAAACTTCACTCTTTCACCATCTGTGCATCCCTGCAGTGGTCAACTCCTTCCTATCTTGCGGAGCCAATCATCCGCCACAATCGGCTCGGTGTTATCGAATACACCGCGGATTCAGTCTAAGGAAACGAGTCGTGATCCGCAGTGGTGGTGGTGGCGGTGGGTTGTTGTTGTTGTTGTTGTTGTTGTTGTCCTCGGTTCTACACCAATGTTTGAATCAGGTATTCTCGCTGAATCAGTTGGGTGATCTCCGCGGAAAACGAATCCGGGTCGGCCTCGGAGGCATCTGATGGGTTTAGAAAAGAAGAGAAATTTAGAATAGAATGAGGTCTAAGGGGAATCACTACCCAAATGCACATGAGCAAATGCACACAAAATCACTTCATTCAATCAAACAAGGGCTTACAACGATCTAACTAGCGCAAAAGTGCGTGTACTAATAATGTTTACATGGAGGGAAATACTACTAATATGTGGGGGACTTCTATTAATTTGAACCGGTAGAAGACTCCATGATGTCTGCTCCAGCTTCGTCTTCAAAGTCGGGTTCACTTGGATCCGAATCGGTGTCGTCGATGTTGATGTAGTCGCTGAGCATCCGACATACTGGTCTTCATTCCCGAGCGCCAACTTCTTCTTGAGTTCTTCGATCTCGCACTTAAGATCGTTATTGTGTCTTGCAGAGCTACGATCTCGCCCATGTAGTCCTTGCGCGTAGTCTTTAGTTCTCCTTCCGCTTCGATGATCCTTCCTTTGCTCGCAACTCCAACATATCATTGCACATCTGGTTCTCCGGCGCCGAATGTGCTGGTTTAACTCCCGGATGAAAGCTGCAATGGATCTATCCTTCTTGGTACTCGACTATGTCCCATTTGTCATCTCGGCGTCCGCAAATCTGGTAGATGGTGTCCTTGAGGTCTTCTTGATAAACTTCTCCAATGCGCCCCATGGTGATGTGAGCTGCCATGCTCTTTCCTGCACTCCAAGTTGGTGCACCAAAACACTATCTATAGGCTTGGTGATTGGGGCTAATGTCCTTCCGAACGTGAGCTTGAATCTTCCAACAGCCCTCTTCAGCAGAGTGGCGCTGAAAGTTCCGTGAAGCTGGTAGTCCAATGTTCAGAACTTGGTAACTTCCTTCAAGTGAAATCCAAAAGGTGTGCCTTCATCCCGTTGGGTGTACTTGATCTCAAGGTCCGTCATCCTAAAGAGAGTAGAAAAGATGAGGAGTTCGAAATGGGAAGAGAGTAGTGATCTATGGCTTTAACTTAGTGGTCGTGGTCCATACAGTGCAGGTGCTCGATACCATTCTCTATAGCGACCAGACCGAATGGATCAAGTCTCGTGCTCGTGTCTTCCCCGGATCAGAATGCCGACACCACACAAGATTCAAGGATTTATAGCGAGTAGCAATCACACACTTATTACATCGTTGTCCACAAGGAACTGAATACAATAAAATGGCTTAAGGCCATCTAATAATAACAGCGGAGGCTTGGAAGATAAGTGAGTCCATCAACTCCATCGGCATCACCGAGTATAGAACCACGACCTAACACCTTACTCGTCGTTCTAAAAAGTCTGCAACGTGAAAGTTGCAGCCCAAAACGGTCAAGACATGGAATATGCCGCAATGTAACACATAGAGAGTAATGAAGCAATAAGCGATACTACATGCATATATGGTTGGTGGTAAGGCTCTACGGTTACAATTTTGCATAAAGCTAGTTTTTCCCTACGTAAAAGGAATAATTTTATTTAACTATCATGGTGGTTGTTAAACATTGAGAATGGTTGACAGCATCCTCAATCCCAATTAAAAAGTACTCATCAAAATCCCAATAACTTTTATTTGAAGTAACATGTTGAGATTGACATGATATTCAATTACCGGATACTCAAAACGTCCATAACCGGGGACACGGCTAATCATGATTAGTTTATACACTCGCAGAGGTTTATGACTTTTCCCCATTAAGACTCGATCGCCTCCGCTTGGTTCTCGTGACTACATGGTGTTTGAGAAACGGATGACCGAGACATAGTCTTTCGTAAGCGCTTAGCACCTTACATGTGGGTAGACCGTACCAACCTACATCCCCTACATCAGCTAGCCTACCCGTAAGAGTTCGCACAACTTAGTCAACTACGCCAGAGCCCATAATTGGCTTGTGGCTGCACACGGAAGTTTCAGCTTGAATAATCTTATGATCCCTTAGAGCCCGGGTGGCGGTCCAAGAAATACAGTAAGTCCTCGATGGAAACCAGTGCCTCAATCCACCCAGATGTGTGTTTAGGTTGCCACCTTAGATAAACCATTAATTAACAATCTCACATCCGTCATGGATATTCACTCACCCAATCCACGCCTACTAGCATAGCATGGCATAATAAGCAAACGTAGAAGTAACTCCCAAGGTTTCATAAGTAAACAGGTAATAGGTACTACCTCAAATCTACTTCCCAAACCCACAATTTAATTAGATCCTAAACATGCAAGTGTTTGAGGGTTTGATCTAATGCATAAAAACTGGGTAGTAGAAAAGGTATGATCAAGTGTTACTTGCCTTGCTGATGATCCGCGAGACCTAGAGATTCAAGTAACAAGCGGCGACCGGTGATCTAACGCAGACAAACAACAAGCATACAATAAGTACTCATCTAATGCACGGAAATCTCGAATAAAAGATCTAACCAGAGAGTTCAACTTAAGAACCCTGGTTGCAAAAGAATCGAATCAAAATAAAACATCGAAAGTCGAAACTCGAGAGAGAACGACTCGGTTTAGCAATCTGAAACTAGGTCAAAATTTCACAGTAGCTAAACTCTGTGTAAGTAGGTTAGTCGAACGGCGGTTTCAGAACTAAACTCCAGCGCTTGAATCACCTGATTCGATAAACGAGCGAGAAAATAAACAGATTTGAAAATCGGATCGAAATCGAATCGTAAAAATAACGGATTAAACCGATTAAAAGAAAACGACGAACGGAGTAAATAACGGACGTTCGTTAGCAAAACTAATCCAACGAACACGTTCATTGAAACGAACGGTTCGGTGAACGTTCATTAAATAAGAAAACCGAAAAAAATAAAACCAACTAGGGTTTTTTTTAAAAACCGAACTTCTTCAAAAACCGGATCGGTTTTCTAAAGAAACCGGACCGGGGCGGCGAGGTGCTACCCCGTGGCTCGGCGGCGGCTCGGGCGCGGCGTGAGGGGTCGGCGGGTCGGGAGGCGGCGAGGGACTCCGCGACGGCAGGAACGGCGGCGGCGGCCCTTCACAAGCCAAGTGGGCTCAAGCTGGCTCGGGAAGGGCGGCGCATGGATGAGGAGAGGGGGGGCGGCCGGGCTTTATAGGAGGGGGGGTTGGCGGCTTTGGGAAGGGGCAAGAGGAGGGGAGCCGGACTCGAGGCGGGCGGCGGCGTGGCGGCGGCGGGAGACGCCGGGCGTGGCGCAAGCGAGGAAGGGGAGGTGGGCTGGCTGGTCGGGCCGGGCCTCGCCAAAGTGGGGCGCGATTTTTTAAAAACCAATAAAAACTAAACTAATTAAAAAAATACCAAACTAACTCAATTTAATAAAATTAATTTTCCCGACTCCTAAAATGAGTCGAACAAAACGAACTTTAAAAAAAACGGGCAATATGCATATTTTTTAAATGCTCATTTTGCCTAAAGCAAATAAATCTTCCAAAATTAAAATTGATTTATTTATAATATCTTCATTTTCCTATATGTTGGGAAAGTCATATTATTCCTCTCTTTAACTTTTATATCGAAAAACTTTTTGAAGATAAATAAACAACTAATGATCCTATTTTCAAAATTTGAGAAATCCCAAATATGAAAATAATGAAACTTCCAACTCTCTCCGAGGGTCCTTGAGTTGCGTGAAATCTTCTAGGGTCGGAAAAATGCTAGAAAATATGATATGCATGATGACCTAATGTATAACATTCCAAATTGAAAATTTGGGATGTTACATTGGATAACTAACAAAAACCTTGGCAAAATCAAATAACATGTAAGCAATCTGCCAGGAACATTTCATAGCAAAAGTAGAGCAAGATTAAGACATGCTAGAGCAGGCTATAAATGCAACCAAAGGCATGGATGGATAGGGCATAGCCATATGTCCAAAACATCCTTAATGAACATACTTAAAAGAGGCATGGATCTCATCAGAGCAACATGAATACATGGCATAAAAAATAACAGCAGTAACAAAGACTTGGCAAAATCCTAAGTCCCTGAAATCAGCAACATCATGGAGGCTACATGAAGCTACTCATGGCAAAAGATAATGCATACAAGAACAACACATCAAAGCAAGTTTAAATGAGGCCGCACAACATATAACAATTCGGTAAGTCCCCATATGCAACTTTCAAATTAGTCCAGATATGAATAAACCTTATGTTCAAGTTGTTAAACAGCAAGTTAAGTTGCACCAAGATGATCTACACGAAATTTTAGTCAAGTTACATATAAAGTTCATTTAATCCGGAGTTACGCCTAGAACATACGAGCAAAACAAGTTAAGCATGGCATTAGTGCAAAACGCATTCAAACATCAAGCAAACACACTCAAAACATGAATGCAACAAGGTAACATGAAACTACATGCAAACTAAGCAAGTTTCATATAGAGCACATTCAAAACGGAGCAACGGTTCAACACATACACATGAAACAAGTTTAAAGGGCATGCTGTCCAAAACAGCAACTAGGCATATTGCAAGTATCAAAACAACATGCTACGGCACCACAACATGAAAACAAAAGGCATGGAGGTGAAGTACAGGTAAAGCATGACAAAACATGAACACTGAGCTATCTCCAGAAACTAATATAACATGCTCAAAAAGACATGGCAAGATTGCAAATCATAACAGTTCACAGACTTAGTGGAAAACACTAGACATGGCAGAAATGACATCAGGTTGCAATGATTAGAGCTATCAAACAACATGCTACAGGAACATATCATGGCAATGAAAGGCATGGCATGAATGTACTAATTGCATAGAACAAAAGTCCTTTATCGATCATGAGCCAAAAAGGCATGTAAGATATGATGGCACCCATGTAAACATAGCAAGTTTCACATGATTCAGACTTGTGGAAAAACAGAGCATGGCATAAAACAGCAGCATGAAGGCAACTTTGCGAGCTTGAAAGACTCACCACAAGGCATTGCATGACAAGATAAGAATATCATCAGCAAGAAAACATGTTCATGAAGCAAAGAATGGCAATAGCAAGTTCATAGCATGCTTGGATAACTAACAAAAACCTTGGCAAAATCAAATAACATGTAAGCAATCTGCCAGGAACATTTCATAGCAAAAGTAGAGCAAGATTAAGACATGCTAGAGCAGGCTATAAATGCAACCAAAGGCATGGATGGATAGGTCATAGCCATATGTCCAAAACATCCTTAATGAACATACTTAAAAGAGGCATGGATCTCACTTAGCAACATGAATACATGGCATAAAAATAA